>JAEIFT010000306.1:0-316922 GCA_018904225.1 Lordiphosa mommai
GTGAAACCATATTTCTCGACAATTTTGGCGCATTGCGTGCCCTTGCCACAGCCGGGACCACCCAGAATCCATAAGATGGGAATTTCCGACTGTAAGAATAATAAAGGAAAGTATTAGAAAAAAATGGAGGAAATTTAACCGAAGTTTTTATACCCTTGTATAATATTTTAAATAATAAATTTTGATTTCATTATTGCTTATGTTCAGTATCCACTTCAATTTTGACAGAAAAATTTTGTTGGTTTTTTTTTGTTTATAGATTTTTGTGTTGGCAGCAATTTTGTTGAAGTGAATACTGAACATTACCATTTTATTGACGTCAAGGAAAGCGCATACTGAGATAATCAGGCCTGCTCCAATTTTCAATTTCGATCAAATTATGCGGAATCGGAATTGGAATTAGTCGCTTTTTTAAAAACTGATTGTGTTTCGGTTTTTAACTTCCAATTTCCATTTAATTTCATTTAATTAGTTTCAACCAAATTATCTTATCCTTTCTGGGAAATCAGATCTCTTACCAATTCCGATCGATCGGATTCGGAAACGAGAAAAGGTCCGATTATGAATATGGTGTTTCTTGATGATTTTTTCAGGTCTTCCTTATCCACTGTAAAAAAGTCAGCTCAATCGGTCGAGTGATTTAGAAGTTATCTTATCTAGACCATTGATCTAGGTGTCGGATTCGACTGGTTTATATCTATATAGTCCATATAGAAAAGGAGCCCATATGGAGGAAGGAAATAGCATAGAAATCGCAGACGGACAGACGGACGGATCACCCTGATCAAGAGTATTTATTTTTATGGGTTATAATACCCTTCACAAGGGTACAAAAACTTTTTCCATAATAAAAGGTACATCTAAAATTAGCTTAGTTAGTGTTTCACTTGGACGCAAGCTCAGTTAGGAGATTAAATAAAGCAGATCGAAAAATTTGTTGGGAATTTTTTAAGCTACAGCCACATGGAGCATGCCATACAACATCTAGGACCTACTTACAGCGGCTTGTGTCTTACGCAACTCCTCCGCTTTGAGCTTGTCTTGGGCCTCCTTCTTCATGGCCTTTTGGTGACACATAAATAACTACACAAATGGGAGGCAAAATACTTAAACCTTGCAAATCTAATCACATATTTATGTTTTGTAGTTTAGGAGGTGTGAGGGATGATAATAGTTTTCATTAGTTTAATATGTACCTACAACTAAGTTATTAGTAATTTGGGCATTTTGCCAAACTTTCAAATATATATGTAGCCTTCAATACACACACGCATACATTTTACACCGCCCAATGACATTGATCTTGAACAGAAATAATCGACCACATGAAATTGGGGCAACTCATCACTTGCCACCTCATTTTCCGCATACACAAATGGTGGTTGCCGATTTGATTGAATTGGTTAATGTTCAATTTAAATGCCAAAAGAAACTCAATTATTGTAAACAATTGAATCGCATGTTTTTGGACTCTGTAAGCTCATGACTCTCTGTAGGCGTATGTATTTAGTTCGGCTACTACTGACTGACCCTCTAGGTAACCATGACTAGAAAATATATATACAACCTTCTTGATAGTTCCTTATTTACAATAGCTAAATATAGTTCACCCTGTGGCTCAAAATTAGACCGTTAAAAAAATAGAACTTTTATACGAAATTCACATTTTATTGCATAGAACATTTTTGTGTATTTTTATTTTAGACTAAGGTTTCTTTTATTCTTCGACTTAACTTCCTTCTTTTCTTTAGAATTCTCACTATTTTTATTTATTATTTACACAAGCTCTTAAACGAAAATAATGTTCGAGTTCCTACTAATATTTTCAAAGAAGTTAGACTAACTAGGGTGCTCACTAGCTCTTATTAAATGGTTCTAGTTGGCATTAATTTCTGAACTTATGGTGTCTATGCGACAGAGCACTTGTCAATGGAATATAATTATAGTCGAAAGGGTCAGAATTGCCTTTTAAAATCAGACCATTCTCGATTTATAGCAATTTTCTAAAATAAATCATCCACTTTGGTGCGGTTGTGTGATTTCTATTCAAAAATTCCAAACATATAGCCTTGTTCTCTAATTATGTAAATTTTGTTGCATTTATATCATTGCAGTTTTATGCTATAATCATCCGATCGGGTTGATTGCTACAAGTTTACAGCCTACATTTATCAGAAACAAAATAATAAGTGAGAAAATTCAAAACTTTAGCCTAGGTATGTATAATTATAGTTAAATAACACGTTAGTAGTTGCTGTATGTTTTAGACCGATTGTGACTTGTTTTGCTTAAATTTGCAAAAATGTTTAAGTGCAATGTTAATAACAAAAGTGTGCAGATTAATGAGTAGTTAACGCATTTTGCCCCCACTTGCCCCGTTTTTGAAAAATCACTTTTTATTTAAAGTCAAATCCAACAAAATGTATGTTGTGTTCGGCCAGATCAATTATATGGAAGCTATATGATTTAGTAGTCCAAACTGAATCAGATTTTGTATTTCGTTCTAAGAACTTTCAATACGAGCACAAACCGAGTTTCAGTTCAATAGCCTTAAAAACAACAAAGTTGGTGCATGTCAGGTAATCGGTCATATGGCAGCTATAGAAAGAGTGTCTCCCGACAAACCGAATTGGGTGAGTCGTCTAAGGAGCTGAAAATATGTGTACAGAACTGAATTTTAGTTCAATTGTTTAAAAAACAACAAAGTTGGTGCCAGTCGGCCAGATCAGTTATATGGCAACTAGATGAAATATTGCTCTAAAACGACCGAATATAAGTAAGTCGTCTTAGAGTCCCGAAATATGCGTATAAACCAAATTTTGGGCAAAAAACTTAAAAGTTAAAGTTAATGCCAAAAAAAAGGCGAAAAAAATCACTGTTTATAGGACCGATAGGTCGAAAAATAGATCTTAGTGAGAAAAACGTTTTTTTTTTTTTTAATCATAGCGTTTCTTAGCTCAGCACTTATAAATATTTTATGTTTTCACATATTACAGCGAAATTTGCTTAAAATCCGATGACTATATAGATTTGCAAAATTTGGTCAACATCGTATAACTATATCCTATAGTTGTGATAGGACCAATGGGTCGGAAACATTCTTTTTTTTCTGTCATCGCGTTTTAAACTCAAAAAATCAATGCTTTTAAACAGTTCGACAAAAATTGGTTAACATCGGATGACTATATATGTATATCCTATAGCTGCCATAAAATTAATCTGATAGATAATGGGTCTGAAGGCCTCTACTTAGTTGAAATAAATATTTAGTTCGGCACAATACTTCACATAATTATAGAAGCTATCCAAAAGCATTCAGTATTCAAAGCAGTTCGAAAGTGTTTCAATATTCATATAAAGTATTGGGTCGAACTAAATTTTGATCTCATCTGAGTATATTACTTTAGTAAAGTATATTTCTTTAGACTTCTTAATCTTAAACAGCAATTATAAAATTATTATGCTTTCAAACAGATTTGCTCAAATTTTGTTGGAATCCAGAGAATATACCCTATACCCATATTTCACCCACTGTTCCACTCCGCCCCTGACGCTGACGTTTCTTTTGTTCCGCATTGTCGCACCTAAGCGAAAATGTTGTGAAAAGCAAAAGCAAAAATACAAGAAAAATCTCTCACACAAGTAAAATGAATGAATTCTGGCAGCTTTGATAATGACCAGGTTGTTTAGTTGTTGGTCAGGGCATTAATTTTCGTGTTTGTTGAAATTGTTTTTGTTTTTTTTTTTTTAATACTGATCGCGATTTTTCTCTTTTCTTTTAGATCTATTTTCTCTACGCATTTGTTGGTGTGTGAAAATTTATGATTTTTATTGGCAATTTACGTAAGTTTTCATAGACGGTATGTGGGCGCGTGTGTATAGTTCAGTGACTTCTAAATGTCATTTGCAAGGATTTTTGACAGAGATTAAGGCAAAGCAATTTGAGACATCAACAGCGAAATAAGTTTTGGAGCACTTATTTTCTTAACGATGCACCCAAACTATAATTGACAACTGTTTAAGTACCCAAAGAAAATGCAAATTTTTACAACCGAACTTTTTTTTTAAATAGGTCAAGTTTTGGATGTAATTGTTAAAAGTGGTTCGATTCGTGGTCTGGTTCAAGAGTCTAAAAAAAAATCAGAATTAAATCGGTTCTAAGGAGTTTTGTTTCGGATCAGGCTCTTAGTTTAGTAGAAAAATTTAGTACATTAGAGGACATAAAGGGCCGTTTCTCATGTCTATGTTTTTTAAATCTATATGGATGTTAAGATAATGTATGTTGCCTACTTTTAGGCAGCTTTAACAAAAATCTATGCTTGTGTCTACAATGACTCGAGTATTATTAAACAGATCTTCGATTACTTTCCACCATGGATAATTAAATAAGTCTTGGAAAGCAAACGGGAAACTGTTTAATATGCTGGTTGATGTTTCAAAAGCGACCTAAAAGTAGGCAACCTACATTTTTAAATATCCACCTAGATTTATGTTAGTGCTATTGAATTACTACCTAAATATAAATTAAACTTTTCTCTTTACATTTTTTTAAAGATTGGAAATGCCCAAATCAGTTGTAGTGTAACAGATGAAAACAACCATTCTAAGCGGTGCTCGAGAAGAGCAGCCGTTTGTCTGTCCAATTCTCAGAAGCGCACACTGCGTATATTTTGTTTTTGCTGCCGTCTGTTTTTATAACGATCTGAAGCAGGAGTTGCATCCATTTCGTTTTTTGCCTGTGCAACTGAGTGGCGTCAAGATAACCGCTAGCTTAGTCCGCATTTACACGGTGAAGCTTCTTTCATGAAGTTTTTGTTTGTGGGAAAGAGGTGAGGAGGTGCAGCCGAAACTGGCAAAGCTTTATGACCTACCGTGGTAAAGCTTTTCGATAATTCGCCTTTGCTTTGTTCCGATTGAACTAATGCAAAGTTGATTTGTGCTTTCTTTGCTTATCGATAACTTGTTTTCTCGGGCGAATTGAAATCGAACTTCATGAAGCAAACTTCTTCATGCTTCAAAACGAAATCGAAGAGAGCTTCATGAAGCAAACTTCATCGTGCAAAAACGGACTTAGAGAAATAACGCAGTGGGCTGCCCATCGCTGATCTGCATAATTTCTATTCATTAGAGACTGATCGCCGGCTCGACTATTAACTAACGCTAATCAATAATCAAGGGGATTTTCATTTGTCAGCAGTTTAGTTCAAGGGAATACGAAGATTAAGCAGTAAGAATCGATTTCCTCTTGCTAGCAAAAACAATTCGCAACTCGGTAGTTAAAAGGCATAGACAAGTACCTGCTTCTTTCGGTTAAGATCGTCTGAATGTGTAGCTGGCCAAGTGTTTTTGTGTACTGAGTATTGTTTCCATTAATTATGCTACAATTCCTAAACCATGTAGATATTTTGTGTGTGTTTTTTTTAAAGCTTCAAAACTCTCTAAAACTCTATATCCGACATCGGATCACATTAGGCTCATTAAATTCTTTAGTCTTTATTGATAGATTTCATTCCCGCATTTGATATTAATAGTGTCCCATAACACTGTGCAAGTCGAAAAAAACGACATGACCAACTTTAACGGCTTTTTCCTATTTTGGGCCCTGGGAATCAAACTGCATCATTAGTTTTATGAGTTATAACGATTTCTACATACAACATTTTTTTTTAAGTTTTTCATTAAGTTTAAAATTTTTTATAAATTGTAAAAAAATTATATCTGATTCTTGTGAAATCTGAATAAATAGGTTTAAGTGTCCTCTAATTTAATACAGGTGCAGATTTTAGATATCATTGCGATTTTAAAAGTTATGGTCCAAAAATTAAAATAATTGCAACCTTTTTTAGATGAAATTTTTTACAACAAATTATTTAAAATTTTCCAAATATTAAGAAAAATCACAAAAATCAATTTTCAATGTTTTCCCCTTTGTTCTCCAACAATAACTTGATTTCTAATTAAATATTTCCTAATTTAATGTCATTTTGGTAATAAAAATTATATACAAATTTTTTATATTTTTTTTTAGATTTTTAACTATATCTTTTGAAAGCGCAATGATATCGAAAATCTGTGAATGTATTAAATTAGAGAACATTTAAATCTTTTTATTTAGATATAAAATAAAAATTTTAGCTTTCTATAAAACTTAAAAAAAAAATTTGTATGAATCATGATAACTCAAAAAAGTAATGATGCAGTTCGATTTCTAAGGCCCGAATTAGGGGAAAACCGTTCATGTTGGTCATGTCTTTTTTATTTTTTGAAAAAAACTATCACAGTGCAATAGAAGGTCCAAACCATCTTGCTTTGAAATTGGAAATTTGATATACTGTTAAGGGCCACAGATTTCTGGTAAAATTCTGGTAAAAAAAAATTCCGTTCGGAATTACTAATACTGCTATACGGTTATTTCCATGCATGTAATTGCTTTGCATCATATTTGATAGATCAATTAACCATCTTGTCCATATATTCCAGCTGACACTTTCTGCATTTACGATGGGCTGGTGGCACCTGAATAATTAAACACTGACCTATAACACATTTTTTGCTCGATTAATTTAATTGATGGCAATTGTTCGAATTCCCATTAACCGTTCCATATCAGTAACTGTATCAATTATTTAACACTCGCGCTCTGACCAAACGGAACTGCTGGAACTAGTTAACTAACCTTAAGGAATTTTTGTTAAATAAAAAAATGCCAACTGTCGCGACATACGAGTATAAAAAACCGGCAACCGAGACAATAACGATGACCGACTAGTTCGGGTGGCTCTAATAAACACATTTTTAAAGCTGGAGACATGCTAATGAATCAAGACCCGCCAAAAATTCCTGTCGCCAATTTATGCAAATTTTTTGCTTTGACGTCAAATATGTGTTGGGGTTTGTTGTTTGTTGGCTTGGAATGTGAAATTTCGGCTTTTATTATTTGGCCAATTTGAGTTGCTAATTTGGTTGGTTGTTTGTGTTTGGGGGAATTTCACAGAAACGTAATCAAAGGGGGATATCAAAACATTAGCTTAGACTTTATTTTTAGGCTGAAGAAACTGGCAAACAGCTGATGAAGAGCAGAGCGAAGCTTGCGCATTGACAGGCAGAGGAGGGGAGGGGGACGGGGGGCAAGGTCAAGTGGGTGGGCAACTGGCTCAAGGTCAAGCGAACTCTAAGAAAGTGAAAACTACTTTCAAAAACAAAATAAATTCTAAAAACAAAAATAAATCAAAGCAAGCAAGTATAATACATACATATTGTATGTCGGGCACACACACTCACACACACACACTCACCATGATGATATAGATGAGATATAAACGGTGCTGCTGCGGGCCTTTGGTTGAAGAAATTTCGAAAAATTTGCTAGTTTTAGAGCTGCCTCCTTGTTGTGCGACAATTTTCCACCCACCCTCAATGCAGCGTGTGTCGTGAGCGACTGAATGTAAAACGCGTTGGCTAACGGTTTCAGTACGCGTAGACGACACAAGCTTTTTGCACACTCTCGAGCTTTTTTTGATGGGCTTTTTGCTTTGTATGTGTGTAAAATGTATCCAAAACTTTACTCATTCAGGTTTGTTTTGATTTGTTTGGCTATGTTGTTGTTGTTGTTGTTGTCGCTTTTTAACGTTCAATTGAGATTCGTTGCCCGCGATTATTCACCACAATATCCAAATTGGGCACCATCTCTTCGAATATTTCATTGGCATCTCGACCACCCTTAAATCTCATGGTCTTATTAGCGTATTGATCCAGCACGGGCTTGACGTTCTTATTATATGAAGTCAGCGATGTTCTGGCCTGAGCTGAGGATCTGTTTTTGCCAAAAGAACGACGAATATCAACTGTTTCCTGCTTCACATCCAGAACAATTATCAGATCCGGTGGACCAACTCGTTGTTCAAGCAACTGGGCTTCAGCAGAATTTTGCGGATATCTAATTGAGGCAAAAAGTTATTATAGGAATGTGATTTTGTGTACTAACTAGCTTACCCATCAATAATGAAGCCCTTTACTCCACCACGCTGGCCCATAATTTGTTTTTCCACCAGCGGTATTAAATCAATAAGTGGCACTACTTTTCCTTCCATTTGTGTAGCATCAAATTGTTTACCACTTTCGCTATTAGCTGCAATCTGAAAAGTAAATAAGAAGGATTGTTTAAAAAAGTAACGTTATTTAGCATTTAACTGTTTTAAGACCAGCTCCAAACCAATTTGAACTGGTTCAATAAAAAAAACATTTATTTCAAAAAATTCATTGGTTGTCAAATTATTTAAAAATAACATCGTGAAAGCGGAATTCCGAATAATTCAGAATTGCCGAGAAACTGGGGTTCATAAGTCCAAAAATTCGTTCAAAACTTAAAGTATATTTAAAAAAAAACCCGCAGCTAACCAGACCAAACCCATTTAAATTTCTTAGGTCCCGATGTGATCAACTTTTTTTTGAGTCTAAAAATGTGTCACTGTGTTATCGATGATACCAGAGAACGTATAAAATTTGTGCATTTTTTTACCACTTAAAAAACTATTCACCTATTTATTTAGTGAGATATGTTATACTCATTATCAGATGAAACTTCAAAAAATTCAGAGGAAAGATCAGTAATATTTTAAACCAGGGATTAATCCCGAATTGAATATCGGTTTCGGTACCGGTTCCGGTACGTATCGAACTGAGAATTTCGATTAAAGGTTTATTTTTTCGTTTATTTCGGTTTTAGGTTCCGATTCGGTACTCAGATTTTTATTTCGGTATAATTTTTTTGAATTTTACAAATTTTGTTTTATTTCAAGATATAAAAAAAATATTGGATGTTAAAGATCTGAAAAATGGTGTTTTAAGAATATGCCACATAAAAAATATGTTTTTTTAAATATACCGATTTTAAGCCTTTATATTTTTGGACGAACAATTTAGCTAAACGCTTCTGTGCACGCTTCCAGTGGTATCCCTTCACTCAAAGAAAAACCACTAAAAATTAAGAAATTCTCTATTCTTATGTAGCCCAGACAAATTCGCCTTAGGGCCATTTCTCAGAAAGCTGAACAAATATTTCTTAATAATGGCTCGAATTTATCCTCTCTAAAATCTGCCGCTGTAAAATCTGCCATATCTCCGTTAAAAATTGAGATCTTTGGGGATTTGGATAGATTTCAACCCATTCTTTAACACTACGGTCCAATATAGCTTATAATACGCTGGTAAAATACTCAAAGGGGCATATCAGCTCTTAAAAACACAAAAACAGATTGAAACACAAAATCTGCGTTAGCTTAACAAAACTTCATTTCTTAAATTTATATTATAATATTTCTAACAATTCTATATACAAGAGAGAATTTTTTTCAAGACTTAGAAGTCCTTTAAATTTAATTAGAGCAGCGGTGGGCGCGATATTTCAGTTTGAGAGAATTCCAACAACAAGATATATAAAAAAAGAACCCCGACTTGTCCTTGATTCTGTCTGTTTTCGAGACTTGGCGCCATGAATTACATGCATTTTGTTTTTTTTTTTTATTCTTTTGCAAACGTCGCAATTGCAACCCCGACAAGTAGGCGGCAATTGCCAATAAATAAGTCAGAGCAATGGGAGCAAGGTCTTGCCCATCGCTGAATTAGAGGCTTAATATTTACCAAAAAAAAAGTTTTTCCTCTTTTTAAAACTTTTTCAATATCTTTTATACATATCTTAAAAAGAAAATATGATTCTGGATATTCTTTAAGGGCGAATTTTTAAAATGTAAGACTTCTTTCAAAGTTTATATATTGTTATTTTACCAGTTAAAATATATATTTGAAATAAACATAAGTCAATCATTAAATAATAAGAAACCGTAACAGTACCGGTATAAGCGTTTCGGTATGGTTCCGGTTCCTTTTATAACGGCTAACGGTTTTCGGTTCTCAAAACAATTTTATTTTCGGTTTCAATACTGGTATCTGGTTTTAAACGGTTTTTATCGGTTAACGGTTCCGGTCACGGTATTATGCCCTGCATTAAACAGATGTTTTATTTTCTTTGTTACTTGTTGCATAAACATCAATTCGTGTTTCTGCACACTAAAAACTGAACTCTTTGAAAGGAGGATTCTAAATGAAAAGTAGTTGGATCACAGCAAAAATAAGCACAAATTAAAATTTATAGTTTTTTGTGCCGATTTTTCTTTGCTCCAGACGATACTGTCCCTCAACAAAAATTCGTTGCGACTCATTGATGAAGCTACAATTTAAAACGAGCCAACTAATACCCATAAATACAATGAAGCAGTTCATAAAGATTTGTTAAAGGAAATTTAACCCGCTGTCTTGTTTAAGTCGGAATTCGGTATACACATGCATCTTATTTAGTCTTCAGTTTATAGTCTTAGCTCACCTCTCGATCCACTATGGCATTGAGATCAATATGCGTAAATCCATATTTAGCCACAATCTTTTCAGCTTGAGTGGTCTTGCCACTGGATGGACCTCCCATTATCCACAAAATGGGCACATTCTGTAAAAAAAAATTAAAACATATCTCTGCATCAATCCCAAAAACCTTAAACAATTAGCTTACCATTTTGGGGAGCTCAATTTGATGAAAACTACAAAATTTCAGAGAAAATTTAAAATTTTAAGAAAAAGATTTTTTTGACATATTTCAAGTGCTTTATCAATGCTAGGGCTGTCGGCAGGCACGCACAGCAGGACAGTAATTATAATAAATTTCACATTATATCGCACAATGAACAATTTATTGAGGTAGCACATCCGTAATACTAATCATCATCATTATCAACTGATATAATATAAAAATGCTTGAATTTGTTTTGATTCGCTAACGGAAACCACAAGCAATGGCCTCATTGAGTCAAGCAGTTGGCGCTGGCACTGGGCAATTTGAACGTGAGTGGGAAAGGGGGCATTGGCGGGCAGGATGACCACACTAAAAGCGGGTGCCTTGGGCGAACTTTTCCTAAAACCTTCGTTGGGCAAATGCAAGTCAAAGGTGATGTTTAGAGCGGGTAATACAGAGTCTTCTTTATCAAAGTTTTCCAGTTTAACTAGGTCAAACTTTTGGAATATGTCTTTAAATTTCCTAAAGGCTGGTTCAGATTTAAGGAAATCCACCAGGCTTCTGTCTGAGGATACAAAGGCTCTTTTGCGGGCTTTTGATTCTTCTAAGTTCGTTTCCGTTGCCTTGCGCTTAAGTGTATCAAATTTAAAGTCCAAGGGTTCCGTATTTAGCTCTCTACTTGGCGGGCACATAATTTGCTGAACAGCAGCTGCCATGTCTGTCTGTACCTTGGCATATAAGGGTGAAGCTTTGATATAGGCAGGCACCGGCTTATGCCTAACTTTTTGCTCCAGCAAGGACCAAATGCATATTTCCTGGGTGACTGTAGCTTCAGCTGGCCGCTGATGCCTTACAACTATGTAACCCACACGTGACAAAGTGGAGTAAACTAAATAATTGTTAAACCGTTCACTTGTTCCTATGTCCAGCAGTAAATGATAGGCTTGCTCCAATGAGACCAGCATTTGGTGATACTCCAGCTGCAGGCGACCCTGTAAAAGTTTGCTTGGTATTAGAGTTCAAATAATCTTTTGCAAATTCCCACCAATTCCAGCAGAAATAGGGCCTCATAGTATTCCAAAAAAAGCTTGCCCTGCTGGCTATAGCCAAAGTTTTCAAATTTTCCATCTTTGCGCACAACTTCAACGGCCTGTAGCTGCTCGTTCCAGGTGGCCAGCGAACGTCCGGCCAATGTGGCTATGCGTGGCATGGACAATTTAGCTTGCAATTTGTCTAGGGAAAGGGTATTAAGTAATTATATAGAGACTTTCATTTTACTTCAAACCTCACCATAGGCCACCTGCAGCTCCTCAAGTTCGGCGGGGCTTCCTTCATTGTGCGTACGTTTTAGGCCAGTGGTGGATTGTTCTATTTCCACATGTCGTTGCTCGATGAGTTGCTCAGCACTGGAAATGTTGATTTTTAGTTAAATTTAAAGAGATTTCATTCATTAATCCACCTTAAATAGCCGTTTTTTGGCTTAATTTCCACAAATTGCAATTTTGTAGCCTCCGCGCTGCAGCTCATTTTACAGCTGTTAATGTAACGTAATACCCGGTTCCCACCACTAAGCGTTCTGTCATCGATATCACAATTTATCTATATGTTCCCAAAGGTGTTTCTACTATGTTCAGCGTTCACGTTTACGTTAAGAACAGCTGATCTCTTTGCTTACCTTAGCGCACACAAACAAAATGAATTTAAATGAAATTGTTTTACGTAAGTTGCTATATATATTTCTGGTCTAACAATGAATACACGAATATTTATGATCAAAAATGGTTTTATTGTTTTTCAAAGTATTCTCCAGCAAGATTTATACACTTTTGCATGCGCTCAAACCAATTGTCGAAGCACTTTTTCCACTTCGATTGAGACACCTCCAAAACATGGTTTTTGAACTCTTCAACAGCATCTTCTGGCGACGAAAATCGTTGACGTTTTTCCCTTGATGTGCGGGAATAAAAAGAAGTCAGGGCTGTACAGCGGATGACCCATCAATTCGACGTTTTCGGCGGTGAGCTGATGTGTGAGAGGTCGCATTGTCATGGTGCACAATGATCTGTCTTCCCTTGTTCGTTTTTCGAATTTCTCCAAAAACTTCAAGCAAACAAATTGTGGTGTACCACTCAGAATTGACCGTCCTACGTTGCTTAAGCGCCACATGACCAGTTTTAGCGAAGAAACAGGCGACCATTTGCTTCGAAGTGCTTCTTCCACGAACGACTTTCGTTGGATTTGGCTTGTTTTCGTAGACCCACACGGTCAATTGCTGTTTTGTTTCGGGCTCATAAGCATAGATCCAAGATTCGTCACCTGTGACGATCTTATAAACGTCTTTTGAAACACCGCGATTATATTTTTTCAAAATTTCTTTGCACCAATCCACACGAGCCTTTTTTTGAGCGATTGTCAAATTGTGCGGGATCCAACGAGAACAAACCTTTTTTACGCCCAGGTGTTCATGCAATATCGAATGTATGCTGGTGGAAGAAATGCCCAAGGATGCCTCTATCTCACGGTTTGTCACATGACGATCTTGCATTATCAGTTCACGCACGGCATCAATGTCGAGCGAGCGTCGCCCGCGATTGAATTTATTGAATCAATTTTTCACAGTGCTTTAGGATGGTGCTTCATCGCCATACAAAGATTTAAGTTCATCGTTGCACTCTTGTCGTGATAATTCACGTCAAAAGTTGTGAAAAATGATTGGGCGAAAATTTTCACGAGTTCATTACATTTTTCTGCCATTTTTGATTAATCGTTAATCGATATCAAACGTGGTCACACATAAAAGAGTTGTATGGAGCTTTAATCGATAAAAGTCCAAACTTACTTTTTTTGGGAAAAGGCCAATTGGTCCTAAAATGGCTGGAAGTGACCTAGGCCAGAAACTTAAATAGCAACCCACGTAGCAGTAGCAGTCACAGTTGATCACGTAGTCATCTCAATGACTCGTTACTCGTTCAAGTACTCGTGACAAGTGGCCTGAAAAATATCACTTGCGACAATTCGATTCCAATTAAGTGCTAATTAATTAAGGTAAATAGAATTGTGCGTTTGAAAAATTAAATTAAGCACAACTCGAAGTAAATTCCTCTGGGCGCACTTGCTCCGTGTATCTATGCTTTTGCCCTGCTTAATCCAAAGTTGCCCTTAAAACGAGCACGTGGGATTTGATGTTGTTGTGGGCTCCCGGAGTTGGAGTAAAGCAAATCGCTCGCCTTGGCGCACGTCTACGCCATTACTTTCCTAATATGGACTGTCCAGAACTAAGGCCGCCCTTGTCAGTGCGGGGCATGAAGGAACTAAAACGAGCAGAGTTCCAAAAATGCATCCAAATTCCGCGACTTCGTGTGCCCGAATCTCAGGTGCAGCGTGTTATGCCATTGGTTAAGAAACTGCTACTTAAAATGGAACACCTACATCCAGTGCGTGCCTGGGAGGAACAGCGTGAAATCCTGCTGCATCCTTTGCCCGTCAAGAGCTGGGAGTCGCTGCCAATGCAAGAACTAGAGAAACAGCAGGTCACTCAAAATAACTTTTGCTTTGCCGAACTCGAACTGACCTATGAGAATTGGAGTGCAAATGAAATACTGAAAAGCATATTGCCCTCGGAAGAAGAGGGCCTCACCTCCTATTCGCGCATTGGACACATTGTGCATCTAAATCTGCGTGATCATCTGCTGCCCTACAAGCAAATCATAGGCGAAGTGCTTAGGGATAAGTTACCCAATTGCCGCACAGTGGTCAACAAGGCGGCCAGCATAGATAACACTTATCGTAACTTTCAGCTGGAGTTGATTTGCGGTGAGGCAGACTATCAAGTGGAGACCAAGGAGAATGGAATCCCCTTTGAATTTGACTTCTCTAAGGTGTACTGGAATCCGCGTCTCTCGACAGAACATGAGCGCATAGTCAAACTACTCCAGCCGAATGATATTTTGTATGATGTATTTGCCGGAGTGGGTCCATTTAGTGTGCCAGCGGCCAAGAAGCGCTGTCAGGTTTTGGCCAACGATCTTAATCCCATCAGTTACCACTGGCTGCAGCATAATGCCAAAAGAAATAAGTGTTTGGCGCATATCAAAATGTTTAATCTGGATGGCAGAGAGTTTATCTTAAAGGAATTAAGAGAGGATTTGCTGCAGCGTTGGCGTACGGAGTCACAGAGTGGCTCCATACATATAACCATGAATCTACCTGCTCTGGCTGTAGAATTCTTAGATGCTTTTCGTGGCCTTTACACAGTTGAAGAACTGAAAGAGTTAACCACTGAGCAGATTAACTATCCCCAGGTGCATGTGTATGCCTTTGCCAAGGGCGAAGATACCAAGACTTTGGTCCGGCAATTGGTGGAAAGCAATTTGGGTTTGCAATTGGTTGATCCAGGTATAAGCTTTGTGCGTAATGTGGCGCCCAATAAAGATATGTTTAGGGTTTCCTTCAAGTTGACGCATCAATTGTTAACCACATCGAAGGAGACTACACGCAAGCGTTGCGCTACGGAGGATTTACTGGAGGAGTCCACCAAAGTTCAATGTATTTGAGAGAATTTTTAAAAATAAAATAAATCAAAAATAAAGGTGTTCTCTTTCTTTTATCTCTACTTACAGATGGGTCGTAATAAAGCCAATAACAAGAAGTCCGCAGCTGGAGCTGGTTCAGCTGCCAAGCCCAAGACGGCCCTCAATAAATCCAAGAAGGCTAAAAATCTATTCAAAGTGGCCGACAATCAGAACAAGGGCAAGGGCAAGAAACCCAAAGAGGTGCAGGGCAAATTGAAGCAGGTGAGAGGCCCAGAATGAAACCCTTTTTTGAAGCTTTATACATATCACAGGGTAGGCTCTTTAATGTAGCCTTTTTTTAACAGTAACCCAACAAAAAACTGTTAAAATGATTTTTGTGGAACCCTGCCGAAGGCAGTCTTGTTCAGATGGTTATATCTTGGCCATTTATCCACAGATCTTAACACACGATAGCTTGTTTGACGCGTAATTGATATATTATTACGATTAGAGAAGAAAAGTAACCACTTTTAATTTTTTTCAATTCTTTTTTTTAGCTTTTTTAAACAAAATTTTGTGAAAAAAATTCTAAAAAAAATTTTTTTTTAAAGATTTGATTTAAATAAATTGAAAACTATTAACTTTATTAGCAAAGATTGCACATATAACATTTTTAAATCGGTGTAGGAATACGGAAGTTTAAAAAACTGTAAAAAACTGTGACGAAATTTTAATACACTTGCAAAAGTGCACTCCAACTAATTTAACCTGTAGAACATATATAGGATAAAGATATAAGATATTTTTAAATTCAAAATCATTTAGAATCAAAATTTAATCACTCTACCATTAAAAACAAATTTTCTTAGGAAAAGAAACAGATTTCCGACCGATCGGTCCTATGGCAGCTATATGCTATAGTCATCCGATTTTGATAAATTTTTCCCGAATTATGTGGAAGCATATAAAACTATTATATATATCAAGATTGGTGACGCTACGATGGAAAACAAAAAAGTTTTTCTCACTAAGACTTATTTTTCGACCGATTGTTCCTATGGCAGCTAAATGCTATAGTCATCCGATCCGGCCGGTTCCGACATATTAGTTGCGTCTAGTAAAAATAAGATTCTGTGCAAAATTTCAGCTCGATAGCTTTAAAACTGAGGGACTAGTTCGCTTAGAAACAGACAGACGGACTGATAAACGGAATTGAGTTCAGCTCGTCGTCCTGATCAAGAATATATATAGTTTATGGGGTCGGAAATGATATAAGTGTATAATTAATATACACTTTGCAAGTGTATAAAAAAAAGGTGTAGAGGTGGTAACCCTGTTTCCAGGACTCCAGATTATCGAAATTCCAAACGGTAAATGAGGTTATAATCAGAATTGATGTAATTCTGGCCCCTACCTAAATCATATTTTTGAATATTTTTTTTTTTAAATTGACGGCCATTTAAAAAATTTCGATTTTTCAAGCAAGAACATTGCTCCCCAAAAATGGCAATATCTGCTAAACTATTTAGAATTTTGTAAGATGGTTTAAAGGGGATGAAAGGTGAATGTCCAAGCTATAATTATAATGCAAAACAAAAAATCGAAAAAATTGTTTTTCAAAAGTAGAAGAGTTTTTTATGGAACTCTGCCGAAAGCAGGCTTGCTCAGATGGGTATATCTCGGCCATTTATCCACGGACTTAAACAAACGCTAGCTTGTTTGATGCGTAATTGATGTTTTACAACAACCAAAGAAGAAAATTAACCACTTTTACTTTTGTTCCATTTTTTTTAGCTTTTTAAAACAAAATTTTGTAAAAAATTTTTTTTTTTAATTTTTGAACTAAATAACTTGAAAACGATTAACTTTAAGTATAAATTGTCTTTAACTTATTTGTGGGCCTATTTTTAAATCGGCAAAGGATTACGGAAGTTATGGCAAAATATGTAAAACCCCACAAAAAATTGACAAAAATGTAAAATCCACAAAATTCACCACAGAAAAAAAAGACAAAAGAAATTTACGCCAATATATGGACTAAAAAAATAAAATAAAGTTAGACGGGATTTACTTGATGAAGCAAATGTATTTTTTTACTATTCGTGGAAAAGGTTTGAAAGATTTCCTCTAAATTCCACGCCTACTAAGAAAACTTCATGAAGTTTGCTTCATGGTGTAAATCCCGACTTAGTCTAATCAGCAGCTTTTTTGGCCGTAAAGAAATCGACCGAAACGATTTTGTTATAACTGAAATCATTTGTAACCTTAACGGATATTTCTTTAGTTTAAAAATCTCTAAATTATACATTTAATTTTCCAGATCAAGGAGTCGGTGAAGGCCAAACAAGAGAAGGCTGATGCCAGTCTGAAGACCCTTCACAAGGACTTGGTGGTAAAGAAGCCCAAACCAGCTGCCGGGGCCTCCATCAAGAACAGCAAAAAACCAGCTGCCAATGCCCAAAAAGTTTCGGACACACTGGGCAAACTTAAATTCTAAATGAATCCCCCGAATTAGATGTAGTTAGTCCCTTTAAAAACGCGTTAAAGACTTTGGTCTAATGTTGCTAGTGCAAAAAAAGATTACACAAATATATGGTAGATATATTGAACAAGTTTTATACAGTTATTACAGAATTGACAGGTGGCAAGACGGCAGCAGCGGGAGGCATTACTGTGGTGGTCGTTCCATTCACTGCAGTCCAGCCAAACAGTTCGCGTATGAAACCATCCAATTGAACTTGATCAATACCCGCCACTTGAAGTTGATCCAGCACGGCCATAGTTTCGGGCAAGGTCAACCAACGTTCGTAGACCAATTGCAAACCCTGAAGTCGTGTCCACAACTGTGCAAATATGCCCTGCTGCATCACCTTGGCGTCGATGTGTGCACGTATCATATATTGCGGAAAATACAGTTGCATCTCACTCAAGAATCCCTGCCAGCCCATGACAGTGCCAGACCAATAGGGAAACCGATTGAACAGATTGATGACCAGCTCATGTTCCTCAAATTCAAATTTTCCGCCCGAGGCCAAAATTTGTTGATCCACCCAACTCTGAAAACGAACCAATTCCGGCTGGGAGCGTAGGCGCCAGCGTGCTATAAATCCCGCTTTGCTATTTATAATCCTCACAAAGGCCTGGAACTCGGCATCATTGAGCAGATAGCGCACCACCAGTTGTTGCAGCGGCTTAAACTGTATCAGCCGCATAATTTCATCCAAATCCTGTGCCATTGTGGGAGCTGGAGGTACCGGCACTGGCAAGGGTGCTGCCACTGTTCCACCATTTAGTGGTCCTGGCAATTGGGCGTAGCCTCCACTGCAAACGGCGAACAAAAAGAGCCAACCTAGTGTGACCCTCATGACTGGAACTGGGAACTGGAACTGAGTGAATAGCATAAGCTAAGATAGGCCTCTTATATATCCCAATTTATCAGTAGATAAGCAAGTCCAATGATCTAAGTAATTTTGGCGCAGCATCTCTGTTGACTCTGACGCTGATTCGATGTGTTTATAGTTTCTTGGCCGGATAGCGGATTTCCGGGAAAGTTATTATATGAATAAACACAAAATTGAGCAAAAATAACCTAATCTTGTTGACTCTTTCATCAAGATGTGGTAAACAATCTCGTTCTTTGCGCAGGTTTTGCGCTGTAATGGACCTTATCGTGGTCTTAACTTGTTATAATTTGTACTGATTTTAGTAGAAAAAAGAGGTAAATGACGTCGTTGCTCTATTATTAGATCATTAATTCATTAAAAACACATTTATTTTTATCAGTTTCAGGCAGAGTAAAAAGGGTATACTTTATTTTAAAAACTTTGTGTATCAGGTCTTAGTTAGAAAAATAGTTGATGTTTTTAATGGTGGTAATTTTTAAATATCTGACAATATGAATATCCAACATATATTCTATCGGTTAATCGGTCTTTATTAAGATATGGCTGTCATCCAGGGATTAATCCCGAAACGTATACCGGTTCCGATACGTACCGATATGAGAATTTCGGAAAAAGGTTCTAATTCGGTTTTTAGTTTATTTCGGTTCCGATCCAGTACCCAAATTTTTATTTCGGTATACCGGTGCGTACCGGTACAAGTATAATTTTTTTAATATTTCAAAATTTAAATTGTTTCAAGATATCCAAAAAAATAATGGTATTAAAAAATTGTGTTCTAAGAACATGACACATAAAAAATATTTTTAAAATATACCGATGTCTAGCCTTTTTATTTTTAGACAAACAATTTCGCTAAATGCTTCTGTTCGCGCTGTCTGTGGTATCCCTTAACTTAGAAGAAAAAAAAAACCCAGTATTAGGAAATTCTGTCACCTTAGGACCGATTTCTCATCCTCTTCTATCACGTTAACTTACAAAAAAAAACACAGTAAATTGTAAGTTTGGTGTACAATTGTATGTTAAATCTTTTTAAAGAGCAGAAAAATATTTCTGAATTATGGTTCGATATAATCAGGAATAAGATCTGCCGTATTCGGCCAAAAAGAGAGATCTTTCGCGATTTGGATAGATTTGAACCCATACTATAAGACTACGGTTCAATATGGCCCATATAAGCTGGTAAAATACTCAGCTAAAGCTTTAAAAACGCTTTAAAACAGTTAAAAACGTAAAATCTGCAAAGCTTTTACTTGCACTACATTTTTAAAAAATTTAAAGAAATTTTTCATAAATTAAGAAAAAAAATATTTTAAATTTGCGAGCGAAATTTGATTTAAGTCAACCTCATTGATAAAATTTATATTAAAAATTTTTTAACATTCATATGTGTAAGAAAAAGACCTCCCTTTTCTAAGACCTAGAAATTCTTAACATATTGTTAGAGAAGTACCTTTTTCTCTTTTTTAGAAATTTTATTTCTATTACTTGGTTTTTCTATAAGTGCGAATTTTTAAAATGCAAGACTTTTTTCTGAGTGTCAATATTGCTTTTTTAACAGTTGAAATATATATTTAAAATCAATAAGATAAATAATATTAAACGGAAACAGTACCTGTATTAGCGTTTCGGTATAGTTCCGGGTTTTCCAGGTCCTATTATAACTGTCGGGTTTTCGGTTCTCAAAAAAATGTTAATATTGGTTCCGGTTTCGATACCGGTACGTGGCTTAAAACGGTTTATTTCGGTGAACGGTTCCGGTTACGGAATTATTCCCTGCTCCCATCAAAATAAATATTTTTTTATTTATAATAAATTCGCATTTATTTAAATTATTTTGAAAAATCTTTATCGTTTTTTCAGTTAATTTGGTTTTAAAATGGCTGAAGGACGCATATTCGGCGAATTGTTGACTTATATATAGATTTCAATAGAATATTCTTTCATATCCATTTCAATAGAATATTAACGTGAAAGAAATTTTTTTTTATATAGTAAGAGACAAGTTTCTCTAAAGATATTTGACAAATAATCCAAATCTATTGCATTTTTCGGTTTGCGAAATATTGACAAAGTATCGAAAAAGGCCGATTTTCAAATGACATACAAATTATTTTCGATACAATACTTCATATGAATAGAAACATTTTTGTAGACTTTTTAAAGCTGACTGCTTTTGAATAGCTGTCTTATTTATATAAAGTATTGCGCAGAAAATAAAATGTATGTCATTTGAGATTAGGCCTTAATCTAAAATATTTTTAACACTCAAAAAATATGGTGTTGTATGGTACTTACCTTTCTAAATAACATATGTAACACAACTGATCAGTAAATCATCGCATTAGTAGTAATATTTTGTATGTCTTTTTTTGTCTAAACTTTATTTCCAAAGTAAATTACCAACAATGTACCACATTTGAACCACAATTAACCATAAACGAACATAAGAAAACATTGGGAGTTTTTTTTGGCAGATATACAAAGAAATTGGGGTTGACACAGAAATCTCTCGAAAAATCTGTCAGTGACACAGAAATTTCACTTTTTTTAATTCGAAAGACTTGTTAGAAGAGTATTGGGTATCCCTCGCACCGAACCAATGTCTTATAAATAAATATCCTTCTGAACCTAAGCTCTAATTGGACCATCTCTATTTGGGAAAAATAGAATAAGAAAAATGATTAAAAATCAAGGCTCCAAAAATTCTGAAGAAAATACGCATTGTACCACTAGCTGCCTATCTACGATTGATAAGGTTCAGTTAATGGTTCTGTTGAGAAGAGCTGGGCGATAAAGTGAGAGTGCATTGGTGTGCGAATATAATATCACACAAAGCGGCTCTGACCTACTTCATTGAACGCTAGCCAGCGACTGATTGGCTTGGCAGTTTTTTTTTACTCTCTCGTTCGTTTCGTGTCTGTGTAAATGGTCGAATGTGTTCGTTCGTCAGGTGGGGGACAAACGGTTTAGAGGACCCCAAAGGAAGCGGTTTGGAAGGGGTGACTTTCGGACTGACTTTTAGCTTTGATGTACATAAAATAAAGACTTTATCCTTTACCTTACTCATAACGTTGTTTTCATATTTTTCCGCTAGACTAAGAATCAACTTAGTTTGTATTTTTAGAAGATTTCAAATAACAATATCCATAGTATACACAAAAATTGTAACAGAACAATTGGCAATAGATCAAAAAGGTAAAAAGGGTGTGCTTAGGCATATTTGGTGTAATAAAAAGTTGGTTTGATTATAATTAAGTGTTAATAGAAGGATTAAAAGAATTTTGAATATTCCATAAGAGTTTCCGATGGGCAATTCTCCAGAGTTTTACGTATACAGAAATGTTGGTACGGGTTGGGGGAGGTACTGGATGAGAGTTCTCCTCACAGTTGTCTTAACCTGAATATAAATAAGTTGACAAATTTGATAAAAGCTAACTTAACTGATAAACGCGTGTTTAGCTGCCGCCCTCATTGCCCTTGCGCCGTAACCAGCTGGGGATATAGCCTCGCACGGCTTCGCCCAGCTGGCGATAAATCATAAGAGCCAATATGGGTAGCACTAGTCGGGCATCCTTAAACAAATACACATAGCAGGCAACCAAAAAGAGAACCAGATCCGTGGAGTAGCTTAAAGCTGAGCGCACCTTCTCGTGGGCCTGCTCCTCGGACTGCACCAGGGCCAGGGCAGCGGCCTTTTCCAACAAATCACGATCGGCAGCGGATAAAATTAAGGATGTCTGGGAAAAACGCTCCATGGCCAAACTAAGGGGAGCCGGAGGAACGGGAGGTCTGCTGAGTGAGGTATCGCGAGAGCGTGTGCTGGAGGGAACACGACGCTTAATCACCCGCTTGACCTTGACCAGACGTGTACGTCCACGGGCATCGGGACGTGCCTCAACTATTTCACCCACATAGTTTTCACTTTCAGTTTCGCTTTTCTTTTTGGTCTTGGGTGGGGGCACCACCAGCACAGCGGGATACTCCGGCTCGGGCTCTATCTCCGTCTGCTGTGGCTCCTGCTCGGCCTCATCGCTGCTGTGTGCGGTGTGTACTTTGTGTAGGGCCAGATTGCTGGATGCATCTCTGACATGCACCAGCTGCTCCCTCTCAGAGATGGAAAGACGACGTTCTCTGCTGACAGGCGGTGGAGCCAGTAGCATATCATCAGTGGTATTACGTTGGGCAAGTCTTTGCTTTAGTTCCTCCGTATTGGTCATGGCCTCATCCTCATCGGTTTCAGCTGCTGCCCGTGCTGCCGCTCGCTTCAGTTCATCCCGATCGAGGTAGAGTGGTGTATGATACTTGTGGGTGCTGCCCACTTCTCTCACCAGATCACTATAATGATCCACAGCCGCATGGGCCTCCTCTTCCATTAAACGTTCGGCCTCTTGACGACGCAGTTCTTCCTCCTCCTTGGCCTTGCGTTTGATTTCCAAATCAGCTGCAATGGCTGCAGCATTGGTTTTTTCCAGTGGATTAGAAATCTCTTCATTTGCCTCGGTATTCTTTTCGGTGGCGGAACGTTTGTCGCGGCTAAAGAAAGATTTCAGACCCTTGGCCAAATCCAGCTTCAAATTGCTAGAAGCAGGCGGCGGGGGCGGCACACTGGGACTGGGTGTAACTATAGGTTCATTTATCAAGACTGGGCTGGTGGTTGCAGCAGACTGTTCGACATGCTCATTGGATGAACGCTTCAATATGGGCTTGGGCACAAAATCGGGACTGGGCAGTGGCACGGGTCGGTTTAGAACTACGGCTGCCTGTTCAGGCGTGGGAGCACGATAAGGTGTAAAGGTTCCTCCGCCCATGGTACGCGGATGATAGGTTTCCAGATCCCGTGGACTGGGTGAACGTGTGCGTGCCATTAATTCCATTTTAAATTTCTCTATAGAATCCTGTTCCGAAGAGGCGGTGCTTTCTGTATAATCGGAGCCCAGATCATAGCTAGACTGCTTTCCCTGTTTTGGTTCGGCATCCATTTCCATTCCATCCTCCATATCCTCGCTGTCATCGGCAGTGCTCTCGGTGCGATCCTCCTCCTCCCCCAGATCTAGTTCCTGTTCTCGATAATCCTGCTGACTTTGAGTCAACAGTTGACCAGTGGTGCGGTTACGTGTAAGATTCGTCAACTCATTCACATTGTCCCTAGAGTCCCACTTACGTCCCATGCTCACCATATCGGCCGATTGACGACGCAGCTCACTTCTTCGCTCGAACGAGGCACGCTCCGCTTCCGAAATGGAGCCCAAACGCTTGCGTAGATTGGCCGGCGGTACATTAACTGGTGGCGGTAGTTTCTCCTGCGAAGTTTTGCGCGACTTGGAAGACTGCTCCAATTCCACAGCCTCATAAAATCTAGCCATGGCTCGCTCATAGAGCAGCTCGGTGGAGCTAACCGAACGACGCAGTGGAAAGGTTGTATGCAAGTTGGTAAATTCTAAGAAGGCCAAGTCCGGTGCAGAAATGGAAATTGGTGGCGGTTGTATGGCATCCTCCAGGTCCAGCTCAAAGGAATCTTGTTCTGTGAAAGGAAAAATATTAATTAAAACGGGTAACAATGTGTATGTACCTAGCTAAGGTACAAAATAAACTAAACTTTGAAGTCTAACATTTTTTCCAGATCTTGAATAATAAGAAATTGCACAGTCTAATCAAAGTCGAAAAACTTGAGCTAATATTATTGGAACCGAGGAATGCGAAGACAAACCAAAATATTGGTTATGGTTTTGATTCAGTTTTTATGCCCACATTTTCGAAAGAAGTAAAAAAAATCGTTTGATTTTCCATTAGCTTGTAATAAACTAGGAAAATATGATGTTCAATTCGAAACCGCAGTTTTTTCGAAAAGGAAAAATGCAGGCGAAAATAGTCTAAGTTAGTTGCTTCCTTGCGGGTTGGTGTGGCCGTTTCGGCTCATGCATATTTAAAAAATGTTTAAATTCAATTTTTCACCTACGTGTCAGGGTTTTTAAAATGCACAAAAATTATTCATTGAAATTTTTGTTCAGTCATGTAAATACCAAATTTTTACATGCGAAAAATTGTGCATATTTTTGAAACGTTTTTTTTTTTACAGGCGTGTAAATATTTTTAGCTGCCTGTAAATAATACTCAAAAATAGGAGCCATAGGGCATTTATTTTTATTATTATTAAATCAGTAATTTATCGAAAAAAATTATATAAAATAACTAAATTAGGGTATTCACTACTTTCGTCTTAAGTCTTGAATCTTAAATTTGAAACTTCAAAATCTTTATAGCCTAATTCCACTGACACATATATGTACATTTGTGTCAAATGCTGTGGCGTCTGGCCAATAAATAAACTGAGACATCTTCCTTATAACAGCTCCAAACACTCTTTCTGTAATTTTACTCAAAGTACCGCCACCACGAACTCCAAACATTGTACCTTCTCTAGATGATCCCAGGAGACATAGTACAATCGCTAGCTGCAACTCAAGAGGTGTTTGAGCTCGAAAGGTGAAAGGATCAGTTCGATAATGGAATCAAAAAGAATTTTAGTGACACGCAGCATTAGGAGAAAACGATCTTCATTAAAAAAGGTCAAAACCTTGTTCCACGAAGACAGCTTGTAATTGCAGTTACCTCCTCAATGAGACTTTCCATCAGTTCATCACATGCATTTTGATCAGTGTTAGCGAGTACCTAGGTATTTGTCAATAAAAACTTATTTCTTCTAAACCAAATCAACCCAGAGGCAGGATTAATCTGGTCCGTTATCGTTTCCGAATCCGATTAATCGGAATTGGAGAAGAGTCTTATTTTCAAGAAACGATTAGACAATTCGGCTTATATATTTTGCCATTAAGACTGTCGGATGAAGATAAATGAAAATTTAAAGTAATTCGCCGAATAAGACAATCGGTTTATGAAAACTGGAACATTTACCAATTCCGATTCCACATAATTTGATCGAAATCGGAAACGGCAAAAGGCCTGAATATTCTAGATTTGTTCGAACCAGCAAAAAGTAAACCAACCTATTCGAAAGTCTCTGAAAAAAAATTCATAACAAGAAGGCAAAGCTAACTTCGACTGTGCAAAAGATAACTTCAACTGATTTAACCTGTGGAATAAAATATATATATATGTTATCTATAACAGATATTTATTAATTCAAAATCATGGAGATTTAAAAATTTTATCTAAAAAAAACTTTTCTTAGCAAAAAACATATTTTCCGACCGATCGGACCTTTGGCAGCTATATGCTATAGTCATCCGATTTAAAAAAAAACCGTTCCAGAATTGTGTGGAAGCATATAAAACTAATATATACCAAGATTGGTGACGCTACGATAGAGAACAAAAAAGTTTTTCTCACTAGAAGTAGTTTTTTGACCGACCGTTTATATGGCAGCTATATGCTATAGTCATCCGATTTTGATAAAAAATTTTTCCTGAATTATGTGGAAGCTTACGAAACTTATATATACCAAGATTGGAGACCCTTCGATTAAAAACAAAAGGTTCTTCTCACTAGAACTAGTTTTTTGACCGACCGTTTCTATTGCAGCTATATGATATAGTCATCCGATCCGGCCGGTTCCGACATATTAGTTGCGTGCAGTAAAAAGAAGACTCTGTGCAAAATTTTAGCTCCATAGCTTTAAAACTGAGGGACTAGTTCGAGTAGAAACAGACAGACGGACGGACGGAACTGAACTCAGCTAAGCTATATAATTTATGGGGTCGAAAATAAATATTTCTATGCGTTACAAACTTCTGGGCAAAATTAATATACACTTTGCAAGTGTATAAAAAGAGATCAGCTAAAACGATGCAATGCTTTTCGTATAGTTCTTTTTCTTAATAAAATTTCCCAAAGTTTTGGGTACGGTTCAGTAATTTCCAACCAACGCGGATTCGGTTAACGAGCACGAATTAGCGGTTCGGTTTGCTCATTTCTGGCTATCTAAGTGATATATCCCCCAACTAATAGTGGTACATTATAAGGAGTATAAGGAGTTCTTTCAATTAAGTAAAAAATATTTTGATCAGCTTGCTTTATCAGATAAATATTGAGTGCTTAAAGTGGGAAATCGTATTTAAAATGATTCTTTTAGTATAACCCAAAAGTTTTTAAATCGAAAAGAAAAGAGGAATATTCAACGATGCTTGGTAAGCTCCATAGAGTGGTTCGTTCCTCCAGAATGCTTGATTGCATTTGCTCGTACGTTTCCTTATGTACGTTTCATTTTCTTCAAATACAATAATTCAAACAGTCAAGGTTAAGGGTGGGTAATTGACTACACTGGGAAACTTAGCATACCCTCCCCCGCCTCGCTGACACCACATTATATCCATTTTTTAACAGATTTGGCGAAGTAGAAGGTGCTACCTATAAATAGGGTGGAAATGCTGTTTTTTTCGCAGAATACAGGTTCTTTAAACGGAGTATCATATGTTCCCCTTTAGGACATACTGTACTGAGACCTTTTCATTTTTTTGTATTCCGGTTCAGGTTCGGTTCGGACTGTCTAAAAGTTCTCAAAGACTACGAGCCTGGTCCCAACCAGTTCACTCTTAAAATGCGCTGCGACAGCGACGTCAGCACACCGATAGTATAAGCTCGTTGCGCTGCCTTTGCGGCAAAACAAAATAAAACGGTTTCTGTGCAAATGTTCTCATTTCCACATTATCTGGATACAATTACTTGGGTACTTACTGTCTTTATCATTAACCTTGCTGTTCTTGTCGAAGACCACCAACATGAATTCATTGCTGGTATGGACCTCGTCGTGTTTTTCTGCTGGCCTGAAGAAACGTCCTTTGGGTGATGGAGATGGCGATGGTTGAGCTGGCGGCGCTTCTTCCGGCACTAAAATGGCAGGTGAAGGCGGAGCACTGATCTCAATGGTGGGCAATTTCTCCAATATTACTGCCGATGCATTGGTAGCCACGGCCAAAGCCAAAGTGGGCACATTCTTGGCTGGACTCAGAGCATGCCCTGAATATCGTCGTACATTTTGGTTAACACCCAACTGTACCGGTTCAGCACTACGTTGCAGAGCAGGTGTGGATTTGATGGGTTCCGGTGGTGTGGGACTCTTGCGTAGCGGTGGTGGCTGCCTTTTCAGGGGTGGACTCAAACTACGTTTGCGATTGGTAAGGGGTAAAGGTGCTGGTGCTGGTGGTGTTGGCGGAGTGGGCAGAGGTTGAGGTTGAACTCGTGCTGGTGACTTATCCTTAAGACCTGGATTGGGCTTCGGATTGAATAGCTTAAGGGGTGAGGGTGTGGGTGATCTCTGGGGCTGCTCGGCCAAGGCAGTGGTGGTAATCAGCGTGAGATTTAGCTTGGGAGTTGAGCTTGGTTTCAACTGTTCCGCACTGCTTAATGAGGGACTTTTGCGTACATCCATTTTTAAGGCCTGATCTGAGGTACCATAGGACATCTCATGATGCAGCTGCTCGTTGTCAATGAGCTGGGGCTTGGGTTTACGTTTGCTGGTGGGTGACTGCTTGGGCGACATGCCCGTGGAGGCATCCGCCTGGGGACGTGAAGGCGACAGAGTTTTGCGACGTGGTGGCACCTGCATCGCTCCCGCCTTATCCTTTTCTTCGCCGGCAATTTTTGTGGCCGACTTGGGTTTGGTTATGCCCCGCTTGGGATCGGGTATGAAAAGCAATTCCGATTCCTCCGAAGGCTCACTCAGACCATAGGGATTCTCGGCCTTGACGCGAAACTTGTACTCCGAACCCTCAATAAGATCGTGCAGCGTGGTACTTAGAGCCCGTGTGGTGGCCGCCTTAAGCCACACATTCCAGCCTATGCGAAAGTATTCCACAATATAGTTGCCAATTTTGCAGCCACCATCATCTAGAGGAGCCGTCCAGGACAAGGTGGCCGACTTGCCAAAGGACATGTTTAAACGCGGCGCACCTGGGGGATTGGGACGTGCCGTTACAGTCACCAGAAACGAGGTGATATCCTCGCCCAATTTATTCCAGGCACGCACCATATATTCACCCCGATCCTCGCGCAACACATTATCAATCTTCAGTAACGAGTTCTTATCCGTGTTGGTAACCTCAAAGCGTCCACCTGACGCTATGACCTCTCCCTCATGCAACCAGGTAATGGCCGGCGGTGGCTGTCCGGCTATGCCCACTTTAAGACGCAACACCTCATCCGCCTCCACAATTAAACCATCCTCGTAGGTGCGCGGTAGGCGTATCTTGGGCGGTGCCTGCACCATTAGACGTGCCTTGGTCACCACATGACCGGCACGGTTTGTGGCCGTGCACTTGATCTCACCCTCATCGGTTAGAGCCACCTGATGGATGATCAAGACACTGGCTTCGTTTTCGTTGACAATTTTTGTACGTCGACTGCTAAAGATCTCGTAGCCATCCTTAAACCAATTGATCTCGGGCGGCGGTTCACCCAGGATTTGTACCCGAAACTCGATGCGCTCATCCTCCACCGCATCCATATCGGTTAGTTCGTCCAGGAAGCGGGGCACGGTAATGGCATTCCGTTGTAGTGTTACCGTCAAGGCATCCGACAATTCGCTGGCATCGGAGCGTCCCACAATATTCTCGGCGAAGCAACGGAACTGATAACGCCAACCCGGCTCCAGACCACTGATGCACACCTCACAGCGTGAAATGGGCGTGGGTGTGGCCCTTACCCAATGTGGCGAACCCATGCGACGATGCTCCACTGTATAGCCCGTGATGGGGGAGCCACCGTCCAGCAGTGGACGTTCCCAGCGCAGGTTGACCACATCCGGCTGTTGCTCGGTGAGCGACAAAGGTGTCAGTATGGGTCGACCCGGCGGAGAGGGCCGTTCTGAAAGCACAACAAACGAAAAATGCACTCAATTCTCTCTCTCACCCACTAAAGCGTTCTCTTTCTCTCTTTTCGTTTCAAAAACATTACTTGGCCGTTACTTTTTTTTTTTTTTAATTTTTAGGCCAAACATTCACACCAATGTAGAGACGACGGCGCAACCACTTGAGTGTGCGAGTTGCTAAAAATAGACAAATTTCTAGCGCTCCCACCATCTATGTGGGCTATGTGTCTGGCCATTATTTTCTTCAATAGTTTTCCAACTTACCTGCTGACTTCCAGTGCACATTCTTTTTGGGTCGCCCACTATGCGCATGGGTTTGCAGTTTGCCCGGCTGATTGCCCATAATTTCCAAAAATTTGAAATAGTTTAACCTATTTATATATATATATATAGACGTTTCTATATATAGGCAGGCACGGGCGGGCAGTCGTTATTCCACTTTAGACACACGCGTACGCGATGATTTTTGGAAACGTTTTCGAATTAATATTTTAAAATTGTAATTTTCGTGCAAACGGAGCCATTTTTACGGCGCGTTGAGTAATCCGTTAGCCCAGCATTTTCTGCTTTTTGTCGTCGATCGCGATGTGTGTGATGGTGGGGATGAGAGAGTCGGAAGCTTTCTGCTTGTTTGAAATGTCAACGACGACTAACGACCAGAGCTGCCACTCTATAACGTTAAGTGAAACTAGAGATGTGCGTGAGTGTGGTAAGCACGCAAAATTATTAACATACGAGGGGAGTTTAATAAGTCAGAAATCGTTCATAAAATACCCGGAGCGGGTAGAACATATTTATATAAATATTTGCTGACTCTCGACTAAGCGCAGCCGTGTGATTGATATTAAGAAGTTTTTGGCGTTATTTTACTGCAATCCAAACGAGTTTTTGCTCAGTTTCATAGCCGTGGACGAAACATGGAGTTCAAGGCAGTGAATTTCTTCGAGTAAACGTGCACTAAAGAAGGCCAAGGTTGTTCTGTTGCCCAACAAGGTCATGGGAAGTGATTCTTGGAATGCACAGGGTGCCTTTAAAAGGGTTAAAGGATCAACTTCGAAAATTATTCAGAGCTAATGTGAAGATTCAGCATTAACATAAAGCAATTTGTCGAAGAAAACAGTGCTGTGTGTAGTTTTTAAGGCAAAAATCCATAAATTGACCTACGAACTGCTACCCCATCCAGCATATTTTCCAGATTTAGCCTCCTTTCATTTGAATCCTGTTAAAATGCCTCAGCGGTAAGAGATTTTGCTTGAATGAAGAGGACATTAGATTATAAACATATATTTTGTGGATCTTGAGAAAAACTTCTTATTTGGAAGTGATACAAAAAATAGAAAACTGCTGGAATGAATGTATCAAACTTAAGGGGGTCTTCTACCTTTCAACAGGGTTTTATGAGTGTTTTTTAAAAAAATTCTGGAGGGAAAAACATAGAAGCTTTTTGAATTTGGTTTTTTGTTTTATGTTAATTATTAATTAAATAAAAAAGTAAAAAAAAATGTTCAATTTCGAGGGCTGTTCAAAAAGTTATAGGCCTGCCAATAAGGGTCTCAAAAAAAAGGTGTAGAGGTAGTAGCCATGATTCCGGGACTCCAGGTTATCGGAATTAAAACGGTATATGAGGTTATGATCAGAATTGATGTAATTCTGGCCCGTACCTCAATCATATTTAAAAAAAAATTTTTTTGTAAAATTTTCGACAATTTAAAAAAAAATTATATTTTTCAGAGTTTTTTTTAGTTTAGTGTAAAAAATAGTAAAAAAAATGTTTTTCGTCTTGATTGAGGTACGGGCCAGAATTACATCCATATGGATGATCAAATTAAGTGCAGTAGAACTGGTGCAATCATGGCTACCAGGTCAAAAAACGTGGTTTCAAGAAAAACGCGTTTAAAGTTTTGAGCAACGTAAAATGTACTCACCCTAGCAAGACTATTTAAACTATTTCGAATTTTGAAAAATGGTTTAAAGGGGATGAAAGGTTAATGGCCAAGCTATAATAATGAAGCAAAACCAAAAAATCGAACACAAATTTTTTCAAATGTAGAAGACCCACTTAATAGGGATTATGAATAGAAATAAAATGTTTTTTGCCATAGATATATATTTTTAAAGAAAAAGACATTTCCAAATACCTTCGTATCTTATTCAGAGTGGTTAAAGTTTTTCGAGATTCGACTTAATAGAAAATATTTATAAAATCAAAAATGTCATTTTCGATGAATCGATTTTATTTATCGGTTTTATCTTAAATATCTTAAAATGTCTTTTCAAACTTTTTAATTTATTCAATATTTAAAACGAGTTCGTGTCTAAAATCTTTAACAAAAAGCACATCTCTAATCAAGCAAATACCGATAGTTAGGTTAAAATCCAAATAAGTCAGCTTTGGTCACATTAATCCAAACAAAACAAAACAATTGTTTATGTCAAATTGTTTTATTTCTAAAATGGGTGGAAATCGTTGTGTATTTCGTGATTGCTCTGTCAGCAAGCTGTCCTGTCCAAAGATGCACTTCTTCAATTTCCCGGTGCGTGATCCAAAGCTTCTGGAGGCTTGGCTGCGTAATTGCGCCAATGAGAGGTTGTTAAAAAATGACTCCACCAAATGGGGTGGTCGAACTGTGTGCGCTCGGCACTTTCGTTCTGAATGCTTCATGAACTACAAAATGGATCGCCTGTTGCCCATTCATTCGATGCCGACACCAACTCTAATGCGAATAGACAAAGATATGGCCTGGGATTTGGAGGATCTCGATGAGAATGGCGAGGCAAGGCTGGTCAAATTGCCACCACCCACTGGTCACTTAATACCGCCCAAAGATTTCGAGTGTCCTCTGGGCTTTGCTGATAAGCCGTCATGTCAATCGTATAGCAAATATTTGGCCCAAGAAACGCATGCCTTCCCGGCCATTGGCAGCAGAACCAGCAGAGCAGGCCATCAAGAGGAGAAAAAAGCAAACGCACAGCGAGGAAGTGATAACAGTTGTACGACAAAAGCAGGAACAGAAGATGAGTGGAAATGTCAAATCTAAAATTGTTGAATCGCCAGAGAAGCCAGTGCAGCAGCAGAAAGTAATATGCCAGAAGTTGGAACAGAAGCCGAAGAGAAATGAAAAGCTTATGGAGAAATCCGTACTCAAAAGTATTGACTTGCCAGAACCAATTATAGAAAATGATCCCCAGGATGCCGAACTGAGTTTCGAGGTTACTGCTGTAATTGAGTCGATAATGCAAACATCTTCGTTACCCACACAGGAGGCTCACGATGAGTTGCAGCTAAAGTACGACCAACTAAAAGCAAACTATGACCGTCTCACTAAGGATCATGACCAACTACAGACAAATTATTCAACTTTGCTGAACAAGCTGAAAGATATTCAACAAAGTTTTTGTACATAAAACACCTGGGGGGTTGATTTCAAAGAGGTAAAGGACTTAATAATTTAGAAAATGAAAAAAAAAAATGTATTATTGAGGTCATTTTAGGTACTGCATGCTGAAAAAAATATAAATAAATATACATATTAAAATACAGTCGAAGAAAACAATATGTCAAAATTAATTGGGCAACATGGTCCAAAATATTTTGTGCCCTGCATTTGAATCCCGAGCAAAGGGCGTAGAAAAGAAAATTTGTCCTTACATCCCGAAAAAGATGACACATTTAAGAATACTAAAATGACCCAAGCAATGCATGAAATTGTGTAAAAATATATAAAAAGAGATTTACGATTGAATAAAGATTAATTTAGCTTCTTGAATTATAGCCAGTAACTCACAAACTATTTGTGTTTCACTCTATCTTATTTTCCAAAACATTTCCCACAATTTTTGATCCTATATTACAAACAGATATTACACTCCATGTGCTTTTAGTCTCTTTGTGTAACTTGTCTGATGTGGGAATTTCCATATTTTGGAAGAACTAAGATATCAGTTCTGCCCAGGGAATAATACCGGAACCGTTAACCGAAATAAACCGTTTTAAGCCACAAAAACGTTTTTCCCAAAAAAAAGTTTGGACTTTTATCGATAAAAGCTCCATACAATCTTTCATGTGTGATCACGTCTGATATCGATTAACGATTAATCAAAAACTTACCTCGTCAGAAAAATGGAATTAACTCGTGAAAATTTTCGTGCAATAATTTTTCACAACTTTCGACGTGGATTATCACGACAAAAGTGCAACGATGAACTTAAATCTTTGTTTGGCGATGTATCACCATCCTGTAGAGCACTGTGAAAAATTGGTTCAATGAATTCAAAAGCGCGCGACGCTCGTGAAGGTCGTCCAAAATCAGTCGTTGTGCCAGAAAACATTGATGCCGTGCGTAAACTGATAATGCAAGATCGTCATGTGACATACCGTGAGATAGAGGCATCCTTGGGCATTTCTTCCACCAGCATACATTCGATATTGCATGAACACCTGGGCGTAAAAAAGGTTTGTTCTCGTTGGATCCCGCTCAATTTGAGAATCGCTCAAAAAAAGGCTCGTGTGGATTGGTGCAAAGAAATTTTGAAAAAATATAATCGCGGTGTTTCAAAAGACGTTTGTAAGATCGTCACAGGTGACAAATCATGGATCTATGCTTATGAGCCCGAAACAAAACTGCAATCGACCTTGTGGGTCATCGAAGACGAGCCAAATCCAACGAAAGTCGTTCGTGGAAGAAGCACTTCGAAGCAAATGGTCGCCTGTTTCTTCGGTAAAACTGGTCATGTGGCGACTGTTCTGCTTGAGCAACGTACGACGGTCAATTCTGAGTGGTACACCACAATTTGTTTGCCTGAAGTTTTCGGAGAAATTCGAAAAACGAAAAAGACAATGCGAGCTCTCACACATCAATTGATGGGTCATCCGCCGTACAGTCCTGACTTGGCACCCAATGACTTCTTTTTATTCCCGCACATCATGGGAAAAATGCGTGGTCAACGATTTTCGTCGCCAGAAGATGCTGTTGAAGAGTTCAAAAACCATGTTTTGGAGGTGTCTCAATCGGAGTGGAAAAAGTGCTTCGACAATTGATTTAAGCGCATGCAAAACTGTGTAAATCTTGCTGGAGAATACTTTGAAAAAGAATAAAACCATTTTTGATCATAAATATTCGCGTTTTCATTAAAGGGCAAACTACGTATACGCCCTTTAGCCAGAACATTACTCCACTTAAAAGGCAATATCTGCTAAACTATTTCGAATTTTGGAAAATGGTTTGAAGAGGATGAAGGGAAGCTTGAATAATAATGCAAAACAAAAATATCGGAAATTTTTTTTTCAAAGGTAGAAGACCCACTTAACGTTCCATTGCCAAAAAGATTCTTGAGATCTCCTTTAGTTATATCGAATATGTAAACTTTTTAATAAATTCCGATAATTTTTTTCGATAATAAAATTTAACTGCCAGTTAACTTTATTGTGAAGATGAGAAAACGTTCCTTATAGTATAAAAATGTGCTTGGATTAATGAATAAAAATGATTTAAATTTAATCCAAATGACAGATAATAGAATCCTCTGTAGCTTGTGGCACACATATGTCTGGTGTTGAGGCATCACAGAAACGATTAGCTGGACATCTGCCGGTGACATTGGTTGGCGTGGTGGCACCATAACAAAAGGCAAACGTGGTCCGAGATGTACAGGTGAACACATCATTGATATCGCATCGGCCACAGCTATCCCTATCCCCACAACTGGCTGGTGTCTCGCTACGCTGAAAGCATATAATGGGTTGATCCGTGCAAACTAAGCCATCCTCGCAGGTGAAAGTCTGATCGGTGTAGGGCTTGGAGTTGCCAAAACAAAAATGATAAGAAGTTTGATTTATACAGGCGACACCATTCACCTGGCACACATTGCAGTCGCTCCAGGCCAGAGTGGTCAAGTGCAGCACCGCCTAAAAAGGACATTATTATGTCAAACATATAAAGTTGGTAAGGGTTTTTTGGGTACGTACCAGACATAGACCATAAATGATAGACATTTTTGTGAAGCGTTTACTCGATGAATGATACGCAAATTCATTCAACATGGCATATTTATCTGGCAAAAATTGAGGTTTATGGAGCCATTTGTTGGAACCTATTTGTTTTCGTTATCTTTATCAGCACCAAAAAAACACACCCAAGCCTTGGGCTCTTATAAAAGGCGAATTTGGGCTCATTTACACTTGGCAAATCAACAGAAATTATAACTATTTTGGTATTTCAACTAAACAGACAAGCAATGTGTTCCCTTAGTGAAGGCCACCATAAATTGGGTATTTATATTATTATATTATTATTTCTTGGAACGACCCTGGCACAACCCAGATGCAATGAGTGCTTTGATACAGGCCATGCCTGTCTGGATAGTCTCACCTATGTGATGTGTGACTCGGGTGAGCCCACTTCAGATGTCAGATCCTGTGATGCCGATACTGTCTGCACAGATGCTGAGGGGATTTGTCTTATACCCGGAGAGGATATAAATGCCGCTTGCTATGGAAATAGCTGCTCAAATTGCGCCCTAACTAATCGTCATAATGTCTGTCTAGATGAGGAGCATTATGGCTTTTGCTTTAATCAAGAGAACTATGATATAACTACCATAAGCAAATGTCCAGAGGATAGTTATTGCACTTTGGGAGGCGTCAACTATTGTTCACCCAAAAGTTCATCCATGGTAAGTAGCTGGAGAAGGTCAAAGATATAAGAGATATTCAGAGTTTGATTTTTATTTTACAGCCATCTTGTGTGCCTGATAAAACAACGACGAACGCTATTGATTATACTACAGATTTTACAACGAAGGATTTAGATTCTTCTACTACAGCTTCTTCTGATGGTACATCTTCAGAATCTACGACCACAGAAATTTCCAATGATTCTTCTACTTCAGATTCTACAACCACAGATTCATCGAACGACTTTTCTACTTCACAATCTACAGACTCATCAAAAGATTCTACATCTACAGATTCCTCCAATACAGAATCTACGACCACAGAAACATCAAATGATTCTTCCAGTTCCCCATGGACAGAATCTACAATCACAGATTCTTCCACTTCAGAAGGTACAACCATTGATTCTTTAAATTCTAATTATTTTACTTCGAAATTTACAGAATCATCAAATTATTCTACATCTACAGATCCTCCGACACCAATTGATTGGTCTACTTCAGAATCTACAACCACAGATTCTTCAAACGGCTTTTCTACTTCGCAAACTACAACCACCGACTCATCTAATAATCCTTTGTCTACGGATTCAATTTTTCGACCACAAGAATTCAAATTTTTTACATCTACAGATCCTTCGACACCTCTGGTCCACTTCAGAATCGACAACACAGATCCAATCTACAACCCAGACTCATCAAAAATCCATTGCACGGATCCGACGACAATTTTCAGGACTCTTCCACTTCAGAAGGTAGAAGCAATGATTTTTAAAATTCTGATTCTTCTTTTTCGCAATCTTCACAATCATCAAATTATTCTACATCTACAGATCCTTCGACACCAATTGATTGGTCTACTTCAGAATCGACAACCACAGATTCTTCAAACGGCGATGCTACTTCGCAATCTACAACCACCGACTCATCAAATAATCCTTTGTCTACGGATTCTTCGACCCCTTACGATTCTTCCAATACAGAATCCACGACCACAGAAACATCAAATGATTCTTCCAGTTCCCAGTCCACAGAATCGACGACCACAGATTTTTCACAGGATTCTTCCAGTTCAAAAGGTACAACCAATGATGTTTTAAGTTTTAATTCTTCTAATCATCAAATTATCCTACATTTACAGATCCTTCGACACCAAATGATTCTTCTACTTCAGAATCTACAACCACAGATTCAGCAAGCGACTTTTCCACTTCACAATCTACAGAGTCAACAGCTACAGACTCATCTACAGATTCTTCCAATTCAAAATCCACAACTACAGAAACAACAAATGATTTTTCTAGTTCCCTATCGACAGAATCTACAATCACAGATTCTTCCACTTCAGAAGGTACAACCAATGATTCTTCAAATTCTAATTCTTTTAATTATCCTACATCTACAGATTCTTCTACTTCACAAACCACTACTCCAGAGACTTCAAACGATTCTTCAACAGAATCAGAAACCACCGATATTACCAAATCATCCACGGAAGCTCCGTTTGATGTCAACTCCTATTGTGACGGCTTGGGAAAAAAAGGTTTCTTCCGGATTGAGACTGATCCAACCTGCAGAAAGTAAGTTTTCTTTATTTCTATATATAAAAGAAATCATTCCTAAATCTACAATTTCAGTTATGTATACTGCTACAAGCTGTCCAAAGATTACTTGGGTTGGTTATACCATTGTAATACCAACGAATTCTACAATTCTGAGAAGAATCTATGCCAAACAGTAAGACCTGCAAATTGCTGAGCATAATAAAATGGAAACCAATTTATTTAAATGTCTTATAAATATTAATGTATTTTTAACCGTTACATATAAAGTTAAGTGCAATAGTCGGGTTTCACTGAAGAACAGTAGCGTCCCCCAAACCATTGGTTTTCGTTACAATGTCGTTCTTCACCATACCAAGGGTCCAAGGGATAACAATGATAATACCTAAAAGATTGACAAGTAATTAAAGCAACAACTTCTACAATTTGAGCAATTCTTACGAGGTACAAGTGGTATCCATTTCGCTTTTGAAAAAGCCTTGCTTCTGCGTTTCCTGACAAAATGTAAGTGCATCACGTGGCATTCTTGGGGTTGTTGTGTCATCGTTAATTGTAGATATGGTGGAGTCAGTAGTTGACGATCTTTCACTCGAGTCTGACCCTTCATCATTAAAGATTTGACATGCTGCCATTCTGTTGTCTTTCGGATAGCATATATAAGCTCCATTTGTGCATAGGAAATCTTTTGGACACAATATATCATCTCGAGTAGGTTGACCTAAAGATTTTCCACTTTGAGCTAAGAATTTTTAAACATCAACCATATGTGTACCCACCTTTGACACAGATCGAAAATGCGGTTTCATTGTGACAAGCTACGTTACTAGCTGACTGACAAATATTGCACTGATTCTCGGCCAGTACAGCTACGAAAATGGCTACCAACTAGAAAACACATTAGTTCTATGAATGGAAGAAAAACAGATATTTACTTACTTGGCTTATAAGCAACAGCATTTTAGAACGAGAAGAAGAAACGTCTTTTACCGGTAACCGATTATGAAAAACTGATTTGTTTTTTAGTGTGAATATTCCTTTTAAATGTGTTATTTAGATAACGTACTGCAAGAACTTTGTTTGTTTATTTAGCTAGATAAATTTTAATGCTGAGAGTCGTAAATAAAATATAGCTTATAAAAATTAAAAAAAAAAACACTCCCACATTTTACACATTCTTTCAAGGGCGTAGCCAGGATTTAAGTTTTTAAGAGTTTATTAAGCAATTTAAAATTTTATTCAATGAAATGAGTCAGTACATTTTGAACATACAGTACATAAAAGTACATAAAAAGAAATCAATTCGACGTTTGGGGCGGTCAAAAAGACGCTGGTGTGAGCTGATGTGTGAGAGCTCGCGTTGTCATGGTGCACAATGATCTGTCTTCTCTTTTTCGTTTTTCGAATTTCTCCGAAGACTTCAGGCAAACAAATTGTGTTGTACCACTCAGAATTGACCGTCCTACGTTGCTCAAGCGGAACAGTCGCCACAAGATCAGTTTTACCGAAGAAACAGGCGACCATTTGCTTCGAAGTGCTTCTTCCACGAACGACTTTCGTTGGATTTGGCTCGTCTTCAAAGACCCACAAGGTCGATTGCTGTTTTGTTTCGGGCTGATAAGCATAGATCCATGATTCGTCACCTGTGATGATCTTATAAACGTCTTTTGAAACACCGCGATTATATTTTTTCAAAATTACGTTGCACCAATCCACACGAGCCTTTTTTTGGAGCGATTGTCAAATTGTGCGGGATCCAACGAGAACAAATCTTTTTTACGGCCAGTTGTTCATGCAATATCGAATGTATGCTGGTGGAAGAAATGCCCAAGGATGCCTCTATCTCACGGTATGTCACATGACGATCTTGCATTATCAGTTCACGCACGGCATCAATGTTTTCTGGCACAACGAAGGTTTTTTGGACGACCTTCACGACCTTCGTCTTCGAGCGAGCGTCGCCCACGATTAAATTCATTAAACCAATTTTTCACAGTGCTACAGGATGGTGCTTTATCGCCATACAAAGATTTAAGTTCATCGTTGCACTCTTGTCGTGATAATCCACGTCGAAAGTTGTGAAAAATGATAGCACGAAAATTTTCACGAGTTAATTCCATTTTTCGGCCAAGGTAAGTTTTTGATTAATCGTTAATCGATATCAAACGTGGTCACACATGAAAGAGTTGTATGGAGCTTTTATCGATAAAAGTCCAAACTTTTTTTGGGAAAAGGCCAATTGGTCCTAAAATGGCTAGAAGTGACCTAGGCCAGAAACTTAAATAGCAACCCACATAATATATATATATATAGGATAAAGATATCAGATATTAAAAATTAAAATCATTGAGAATCAAAATTTGATACCATAAAAAAAACTTTTCTTAGTAAAAACCATTTTTCGAGCGATCGGTCCTATGGCAGCTATATTTTATAGTCATCCCATTTTAAGAAATTTATCCAAAATTAGATCGGCCGGATCGGATGACTATATCATATAGCTGCCATAGGAACGATCGGTCCAAAAACTAGTTCTAATGAGAAAAACTTTTTTGTTTTCCATCGTAGCGTCACCAATCGTGGTATATATAAGTTTTATATGCTTCCACATAATTCTGGAAAAATTTATAAAAATCGGATGACTATAGCATATAGCTGCCATATAAACGGTCGGTCCAAAAACTAGTTCTAGTGAGAAAATTTTTTTTGTTTTCCATCGTAGCATCACCAATCGTGGTATATACTAGTTTCATATACTTCCACACAATTCTGGAAAAATTGATCGAAATCGGATGAATATAGCATATAGCTGCCATAGGAACGATCGGCCTAAAAACAAATTCTAGTGAGAAAAACTTTTTTGTTATTAATGGTAGCGCCTTTCGAAAACTGCGGTATTTTAACAGGCTGCGAAATTTGTTGCACTTCGTTTGAAAAGAAATTACGCTATGCTCATTGACTCTACTTTCATTTGAGTAGATTTTTGGAATAATCACCACATTCAAAAATCAATACCATGTTTTTGAAATAAACCCATTTCGAGCTCTTTTAAGACCAAAATTCCGGGATTCTAAAATCTATTCGTACTTGGTTTGGGAAAATGTTGAATATACCTAGTTCTGACATCAGTTGGAATATCTCAAATATTTTTCTGTTTTGACATTGTTTCTTCCCGAATCTGTTCTGTTTGAAAACAATGGTCTCTTGGACAATTTTAGAAAAAATGTTGATAAATTTTTTATTTAATAAATTGCAATTGCTTTCTACCGCAGTCAAAAACTTTTAATAAGTGGTCCGGTTCGGGTTCAGGTTTGAGGGATCGAAAATGTTTGCACCCACGATTTAAACGCATGCAAAATGGTCTAACTTTATTAAAAATGAATTGTAGAATTGTTTGGACCAGGGACCGAAAATAACGGTTATGGGGTAAATTTTTCACTAAAAAATCATTGGAATGCAGATGTCCTACACATACATCAAATATATGAATTTATTTGTTTTTTCATGGACTTTGGAAATATGTAATGAACCGTTATTTTTGATTTTTATTTTTAAAAATCATTATTTTTGATTTTTATTTTAAAAAATTATTTTTTATTATAAAAAATCAATTATAAAACTCATGAGTGATTTTTATTGGAAAAAAATCAATAATAAAAATCAAGATTGATTTTTTAAAATAAAAATCAAAAATAAAAATTATTCAGTGATTTTTATTTTCTGAATCAGGAAATAAAAATCAACCTGTGTGAATAATATCAATATTTCTATTTGTCTGCAGAATCTGTTGAAAAATTACTGTTTCTAAAATTAAATGTACCATAAAAAAAATTATTTTATATGAATTTATTATTCTTTTTATATAGTTTAGTACAATCTGGTATTTTTGGCATATTTTAGCGCTTTGGGGAATTTGAAATTCGGTACATTTCGATTTTTTGTAGTATTTTCCAAATAGATGTATGATTTACGAATTTTAGGTAGTTTTAACAATTTTTCAATATTGTTTTTTTTTTTTTAAATTTAAATATTTAACGCAGGTTGATTTTTATTTTTCTGATCTAGAAAATAAAAATTACTGAGTGATTTTTATTTTTGATTTTTATTTTTAAAAATCATCTTGATTTTTATTATTGATTTTTCCAAATAAAAATCACTCATGAGTTTTATAATTGATTTTTTATAATAAAAATCTAAAATGAATATTTAAAAATAATTTTTAAAATAAAAAATCAAAAATAATTTTTTCGATTTATTTTTAAAAAATATAAATCATAGATGATTAATTACAATTGATTTTTATAGTTATAACTTATAACCGTTACGGTCCCTGGTTTGGACATTTTTGTTAAAGCTACGAAATTGTACTTTACGATGATTTCAAGGAAAGTTAGATAAAAAATTTTTCCAAATACGTATTTTTTTGATACTTTAAGCTCAAATTAACGTAAATTCTAAAGTGATAGCGCATTTTCAAAACGGATTCGCCACAAAAATAGGGACAAACTTGAGAAAATTAAGAATTTAACAAAATCTTAAAAAATTTACTTATTAATGAGTTTAGACGATAAATTCTTAAAATTACGGCTGCAAACTACTTCGAGAAGGGAATCTCCAGTTTTGTATTTGCGAATTCCAGACTTACCTGAATCAGTTTAATACTTCTATTAGAACTCAAACCTCAACCGGGGCATACAAAAAAATATAAAAATAGATCGATTGTAAACAAAAAAATTTCGTCTAAATCAGCTAATTCATTGTATGTATTTTTTCCTCTCGTTAAAATTAAACTCAAAAATAGGTCTATGTAGCCCATATGTAAAAATTTAAAAACCAACCTTTTGCTAAAATATCATTTAGCTACATTCAATTTAGTTTTTACCCAGCAGGAAGGGTTTTATTATCAGCAGGAAGACACGTTTAACTCTTTCAGTAGATCACGGCAATGACAGAACCGTTCAGACAGTCTCAGTATAGAATCAATACTGAAATCATTGGAAAGGCGGATAATATTTATATGTCGGGATGTTGTAATACTATTTTTTAGCATAAACGGTCTCACAACGTGTTTTTTACAGAGGGTTGAAAAAATCAATTTGGCTATAAAATGGAAATTTAAAAGTTCAGTGACACTGACTTATATTTAGAGCGTTTTGCAAACCAAAGAAAGCCAAAATCTCTAGAGATTTCCAGAATACCCCAATATTTAGTGTATTATGTAAGATAATTGTGTATTTTTGCAGGTGTATTTTATTTTTGCACAGTAAGTTAAGCAGGTGCTTAACATTAGGTATTAGGTAAATATTAATATTTACGTAAACATCGTACAAAATTTAGATACAACCCTCTGGTTTTGTGTCTCCACACATGTGTTTAGTCTCATCGTAAAATGTATTCTTCTTACACTTTTGGATTATGGGTGTAAAGCTTCCATTTGAAGCGTAACAATAAATGAAACTGAAACATATTTAAAGTACAGATATTTAAGTTTCTTTTGGACATACAAGAAAAATATTAATAATTACGTTGAGCATGTGGGATCATTTTCATTTTTTATATGGATAGCTCTGGTTGCCTGAAGACAGGCTGATACCGCACTCCAGGGTTCCGCTGTGCTAGTTGGTTGTCCAGCCAGACATTGAACTAATAACTTTTGTGGGGGGAATATGAGAGGTTAATTTCTTAGAAATTATTTAATAGCAATTACCAATGCTAGAAACAGTTTCAGCCACATCCTAACCCAGTCAGTACTCGTTTCAAACAATACTTGCAGAGCGTAAGAAATTCTGCATTTATAGGGTCAAATTATCAAGAATATATTTTATTATGCTTCTTTGTTAGCGTAGTTTATTTGGCTTCATTAACGTTATCTTATTCTTGGAATACAAATGAAAGCATAGATAACATCGTACAAAATTTAGATACAATCCTCTGGTTTTGTGTCTCCACACGCGCGTTTAGTTTCATCGTAATATTTATTTTTCTTACACTTTTGGATTAGGGGTGTAAAGCTTCCATTTGAGGCGTAACAATAAATGAAACTGAAAAATTGCAAAGTGTAAATTGTTGTTAGTCGATTAAATAAAAAAATGAGAGCGTAAGTTATAGTCGGCATTGCCCGACATCGAATATACCCGTTACTCAGGGAAAGGTTTATTCAAAAAATATATTAATAAATCACAAAATTATTTGTTTTGCTTAGAACTCGTCTATAGTTCATCTGACCGTAAAATATTGTATGGTGGATCGATAAATAATGATGTTCAAATCAGGGCTGCAAACCGAAATCTTTTTTTCGGAGGTCCGGTTGGCGGGTTCAAACCAAAATTTGCCAATGGTTAAGGTTCAGAAATTTAAGGTTCAAGGTTTTGGTTCAAACCTTGGTTCGTGCCAAGTTTTTGGCAAATTTGTATAGAAGAGTGATTAATTTGTTAAAAATACAAAAAAAATACAGACTGTTCCGAATTTTTTTGAAACTTTATCGAACTGTTCGAAAAAAAACCGGTTTGCAGATGTTTAAAATTTTTAAATCATTGATAATAAAAATTTGATACCAAAAAAAACTTTTCTTAGTAAAACACATTTTCCATCGGTTATGGCAGCTATATGCTATAGTCCATCCGATTTTGATAAATTTTTTCAAAATTATGTGAAAGCATATAAAACTAATATATACCAAGATTGGGGGAAAAAAAAAAGTTTTTCTCACTAAAGTAGTTTTTGACCGAGTATATGGAGCTATATGCTATAGTCATCCGATTTTGATAAATTTTTTAGAATTGTGTGGAACATATATAGTTACGTACGATGAAATCAAAAAGTTTTTCTCACAAAATTATTTTTACGACGTTCCTATGGACTATATGCTATAGTCATCCGATTTTGATACATTTTCCGATTGGCATATAACACATCCAAGTTATACCAGTGAAAAAAAAGTTTTCTCTCTTACCGTCTGTAACCGTCTTTTTTGTAAGACCGTCTCTCAAACTTCTAGACCGCACTCGTCGTCCTGATCAATTATAGTTTATGGGGTCGGAAATGAATATTTCTATGCGTTACAAACTTCTGGGCAAAATTAATATACACTTTTCAAGTGTATAAAAATTACAGATTTTCGGAATTTTTGGGTTCGAACCGGTTCGGATCAAAACCGGTTTGCATCCCTGGATCAAATAATATATCTTCAAAATTGAAAGAGATATAAGGATTTTTCCAAATTGCGAAGATGGCAACTCTACTATTGTTCATCTGATCGGAAAATGATGTATGGTGGATCGATAAGTAATAATGTTTAAAATATGTGCCTAAATGGTTCGAACTATCTATCTTCAAAATTGTGGGAAGTATAAGTTTTTTCCAAATGGCGGAGGAGGCAACTCTATTATTGTACATCTGATCGGAAAATGATGTATGGTGGATCGATTAATATTGATGATTTAAATAAATGTCTAGACGGTTGAAGATAGATTTCAAATTTGCGGAAGAAATTAGGATTTTTTTTGGTCATGAAACCTACAAAAAATACGGAAACTTTTTTTATGCACAAATAAGAAATATGTTTACAAACTCATCGGTAACTTTAAACAAACAACCATGGGAACCTTACGGAAAATTTAGAAATTTGAAGGAACGAATCTATCTTTAAAAATTGTTCTTTGGATCGGAACGGAAATCATATTAAAATTTTCGGATTGCTATATTTCGTTATTTATATTACCAGAGTTATGAAATATCGGAATTCTAAATAGATATCGTTTCGGTTTAAACCTCTGGTTCCAACTGTATCGGTTCTCGAATACCGGTTCCAAATATAGCTTCAAGTTCCGGTTTTGAGTTCAATCGGTTATGTTTGGTATACGGTTCTCGTTTGGGACGCGACAAAATTGAACAAAAAATTTGAAATCGGAATTGGGAAGAGTTTAAATTACAAAATTTTTAGTGGAGTCGGGACAGGCAGGGTTCGTAAAAAAAATATTTTCACGCCATGATAAATAAATAATAATTTTTTTTAGATATGAAAAAAAAATTTTTATTTTCATGTAACTAACACGATTGTTATTTACAGGAAAGTGAATAATTTGTACGCCTGTAAATAACAGTCGTGTCAAAAATGCTCGTGTTAGTTACATGAAAAAAAAAATTTTTTTCCCTATGTACATTTTTTGTTCTCATGTATGAAAAAATTTACTTTTTACAGCAGGGGTGCTCTGCGCACACATTTGTTGTTGCATCACTCTCCGCTATGTTCGAGAGTATACGAAAACACACACACTGCTCGCAGCATAGGCCAGAGCAATAAAACAACAACATCAACCAAGTTTTGTTTTCTTCTCACTCACTCCTTTGGCAGCGGCTGCACGAATGCAACCACAAGTATGATGGTGTGTGCGAGTCGAATGGGATTTTGTTGTTGTGATCGCATGATTTCGTGTGAAAAAAAACTAGCAGCTGAGCAAAAAAAAGAAGAGATTCTTTAAATGTATTGGTGCTTACTCGCCGCGGCTTACTTGTATATTTTACCTTGTGTTAATATCTTGCGTGTAACGAAAAATGTGTGTTATTTTACGGAATTAAATACTTGGGGTTGAGATCGGAACCAGAGGAAAAAGATGTGGATTCGGAGCGAAATTAATTCTATTCGAGCAAAAGCAAGTTCCTATTATAAATCAAAATAAATAAATATATATTTACGTTGTGCAAGTGGGATCATCTTCATTTTTTATATTGATAGCGCTGTTTGCCAGCTGGCAGGTTTTTATGGAACTCCAGGGTTCTGATGTGCTCGTTGTGGGCTCCAAGGTGGTAGTTGACTCCTCAGTTGTTGTGGAAGTTTCACCATCGTCTGGCAAAGGATTATTTGTTGACTTGCAAATGGGTATGGCGTTCTCATAGCAAATGTATATTCCATCAGTGCAGTAAAAATTCAGCGGACAGTTTATTATGGTATAAGTGGCTTTACCTTTTAAACAAACCAAAAACAAATTATATATATATATTTGTTTCCATTTTCAATGCCAGTCAGCTCACCTTTCTGGCAAATGGAAAAGTTGGTCGCACTGTGGCAGGCAACATTATTGGCCGATTGACACACATCACAATTGGCGACCAAATGATGGGCCAATAACTTCAATGTAATAAAAATAAGTTTGTTAGTTGAGTCCCTGGTTGAACTCTTGGGGTAGTTACCAATGGAATAAGCACAGTCAGCCACATCTTTTTTCACACTAAAATGCTGAGTACAGAAGATTTGGCTTTTATGTATGTTGTGGTTATCTTTTTTCTCAAACAAATCTAGGCAACAACTAAGTATAATCTGTTTTCGGTATTTTATTGCATTCTTTTTAGGCTTGCTTTAATAAATAATTGTACGTTACGTGTAATAAAAGTAATATAATAAAATATATGTATATGTATACGTATGTATATGTAGATATTCACAAAATTGAAGGCGCATTTGTTAATAAGCATGGTTGTTTAGTTGTAGTATGCATTTAACATAGGAATATATTCGAGTTGAGTTTACAATTAGTTTAATAAATTATATTTTTGATGTGAACAAATGGAAGCTTTAAATACTGCACGTAATGGACATTGTAGTGATAATATTCTGGCAGCTATAAGTAGGTTGTCTATTCTTTTACTTTTTGTATGCACTGAGAATTGTTGATATAAAATACAGAAATAAAATCTTTCTACTTCCTTATATTTCAAAAAATTTTTCTTTCTTTGAGTTTATACCAGTGACCGTAACGATTATAATTTATATTGTATAAATCGCTTGATAATACTTATGTCTTGATTTTTTTCATTTTCTCATAAAATAACGATTAATTTTTAACATTATTTAAAAACTTAAGAAATAACGTTTATTTTTTGAGCATATAAATCTCAAATAAGACATATTTATGAATTTTAAAATAAAACTCACGAAATACCGATTATTTATGGAGTGAACAAATAATAATCATTTATCATTTTCGCAAACATTTTGCGATTTGAAACAAATTTGCACCTAAAACCGGTTTGAAATCAAAATTTTTGGATAAAGTGAAAAATTTTAGGTATAATTTTTATTTTAGATTTTTATATTTTTAACCAAAAAATAATCGTTATTTTTTCAGATTTATTTAAAAATCATTAAATAACTTTTATAATCGATTTTTATTTTTGTACTCAAAAAATAATTGATTTTTGTAAGCTTAATATAAAAATCTTTAAATAACTCTTATTTGTGATTTTTTATTTTAATGCTCCATAAATAATAGTTATTTCAAGTGTTATATTTAAAAATCCTTAAATAACTCTTATTTCTGATTTTTATTTTGTTGATCCATAAATAACACTAGTTTACAAAAATAAAGACCCATTGAAGCTGTTATTTTTTTCTTATGTCTTTTGGAATGCTGAGCTCAAAAATTAAATTCAAAAATTTTTGTATGGATACGTTTTTGAGTAAGAATTTTTTTCAGGTACCCTTACATTTTATGACATATCTCAAGATTGAAACTTTAGATGTCGTCAAACAAGGTATTATCGAAAGGGTATGCAATTTTTAATAATCTAGCTAAAGATCATTTTCCAATCGGTTTAGTACTTTGAATGTTACAAGCAAAAATATTTAAAAAAATCCAATTTTTGCTCAAAATCGAGGAACATTTTTTTTTTTCTAAAATCTGTAAAAGGTTGAAAATGATAAAAATAAATTGTTTTTTTCTTTTGTTCTTACGAATATCACTTCTACGAAGAAAATAAGGCATTGGTTAAGAATATCTATGGATAAATAAAGGAGCTGTGAGCAATTGAGTACAAGCACTAACAGTCAAATTTCATTCTTTTATGTATTTATTTGAAAATATTTTTTATGTTTTGTTCGTTTTTGGCCTTGCTTTTAATTTTTTCTGTGATTTGGTTTCTATTGGAGCTCTTACATTGAGCAAAAAGTAAAGTAAAAAAAAAATTTGTTTAATGAACACGTAAAATTGTAAATTTTGACCCCTAGTTGTTTTACCCAATTGCTTACAACTTCGCTATTTATCCACAGATTTTCGTTCATCAAGGCCTTATTTTCTTCGTAATAGGGCAGTTTGTAAGAATGAAATTTAAAAAAAAAACAATTTTTTGATTTTTATTTTCAACCATTTACAGATTTTAAAAATAAAAAAATATCATTTTTTTCGAAATATTTTTGCTTCTTACTTTTAAACTACTAAAACGATTGGAAAATGTTCTTTGCTAGATTATTGGAAATTGCCTAACCTTTTGATTAATCCTCCTTGACTTCATCTAAAGTTTGTAGCTCGAGATATGACTTAAAAGGTATGGGTACCTACCGAAAAACTAAAAAAAAATTTCAACTCAAAAACGTATCCATACAACATTTTATGAAATTCATTTTTTAGTTCAGCATTCCAAAATACTTCATTAAAAAATAATGGCTTCAATGGGTATATTTCGCTGTAAACTAGTGTAATCGTTATTTCTTAAGTTTTTAAATAATGTTAAAAATTAATCGTTATTTTTGAGAGTTATCAAAAAAAAAGTCGAAGATTTGTAAATCATGGTGCAAATGGACAGATAAGCCATCTGGGATTGGATTGGTGTATTTTTCATCATCATAGAGTGATTGTAAGTGAATGATTTTTTTGATGAAAAAATAAAATATAATCCCTGGTTTATACTCTTGGTCAAAAAAACTGACAAATAACAGAGATTATTTTAAGTTTAGCAGCAATTTAGAAGATGAGAAATGACCTTTTAACCGTTGCTATAATGTCATATCAAACAAATCCTCTCGCACATACAAATACAAATGCAATAATTGAATGTATGGGTGGGTATATACTGGGGGGTTAGTTATGAATTCGCACAGTTGCCGCTTAGTCTTCGTTTTCTTCTTAGTCGCATAAATACTTATCTATAAATAATTTTTATATATATCTAACACATGTCTTAAGGCAAATCATAGCAGTTTAAGAAGCACTTTACACATATTTCTCATTCTAGCTAAGGCAACATCGATGAACAATTGTAAAAATAAATTCGTTACTTTCTAAAACGAAATAATACTTCGTCAGCAAATGCATTAGAAAATTTAAATTGTGGACGTATACGGTATATATGTATATATGTTATTGGATTAGGTTAAACGCAGCCGTATTCATACCAGATGCTATTACTCTTGTCCTCATTGCGCTTGCGCAAAGCCTTATCATCTTGGCCACCCGAAACACTGCCACTGGCCTGTAGCAATGGACTCTGATCGCCAGTGGTGGAAGTGCCGCCTATGGTGGTATTAATGCGATTGTACATAAGAAATGTGGATGGTCCGGGACTCGTAGTGCTGTTGTTCTCGCTGTTTTTTTGTGGAGTTTGGGCTTCGGCATTAGTACTGGGTGTGGGCGTAGAGGTTCCTGCGCTGCCAGCACTGCTACCGCCGGGTGCCTGTTGTTGCTGTCCCTGAGTTGAGGCAGTAGTTGAGCCATCGGTTTGATGTTCGTCAATCAGATAGACAGTGCGACGGGAACCAGCGGTGCCCAGAGTTAAGCTGCTGCCCGTCACATCGGGCGCTTCAAGGGTGCTAAAAAAAGAATAAATACAATTTTAATAAATTAACCAAGTAAAAACATTTGCCAAAATTAAGTGCATTAGCGGACAGGAAAAGGGTTAAAGGTAGAGGTAAGTATGTTACACATTTAAAAGCGCATACCCGTGCACGCTATTTCTACGTGAGTTATTCAAATCCGTACGTTTCTGTGCCTGCAGGCTGCTGCGCACGGTGCCACCGCGTTGCATGGTGTTATCCAGCAAATCCCTATATACAAATCGAGTGTACAATGGTGTGTGGTGCATGGAATGGTGGTTGTGTATATGTACATGAAAATAACCAGAGAACTTCAAATTGACTTCAACTTCACCTTTAGCCCCACTTACCGTTGCAAACTCTGACGTAGGGGTATATTCCGTTGCAGTAAATGCGTATCCGAGGCAATAGATAGTGGCTCTTCATTGCTATTATCCGACTCATTGCCTCCAGATTCGGAGCCAATAACAAATTGTGAACTGGCACGTGCATCATCCACCCAAGAGCGACGATTCTGCAAACACAAACATATAAAACATACGTTTTTTCGAGCACATCAATAACTTACTCGACTTGGCACTTTGTTCATCAAATCAGAGCTGGCCTTCTTCACACGACGCACCAGGCTGCTGGCAAAGGGTTTTCTGTGAAGATGATAATAAATATTTATGAATTTTGTATTTAATATATATATTTACTTCTTTTGCACAGTGGTTTCCGACTTTTTGTAGTGCTCCATAATTTTCTCTTCCAGCTTCTCCTTTTGTCGCTTCAGGCTGTGTACACGTTCCGTATAGTTCTTTTCCTCTTCATGGAAATGTTTTTTATCTTCTAAAGAAATGGCCAAAAGCTCTTGATATTGTGAGAGCAACTGTGAAACATTGTCCATAAGAGCTTTCCGCTCTGAATCCAGATCGGCATTGTTTTGAATGAGCATCTGAAATTCAAGAGATAGACAATTAAATAACCAGTAAACAGTTTGGTTTTTGGGTTGATTATATGAAGTTATTTATTTTCCCCAGTTAAAAACCGGTTCTGAAACAGTTTTAAAAATACATTTAGCTGTTTCAATACCGGTTCCAAACCAAAATGAACCAGTTCAAAAATATATTAAGGCCATTTCTCAGAGCTTATTTAAGCTATGAACTTAAAACTTGGAGTTTGGGCTAGTAATATGAAGTTAATTATTTTCCGGGATCAAAAACGATTCAGAATCAGTTTTAAAAAGTGTTTCGGAGCCATATCTCAAAAATTACTTAAGCTATGTACTTGAAATTTTGTGTATAGGTTAAAAAAATGCAGACAAACATTTTACTTTTTCCAGACCTGCACCGATCTGAACCGTTTAAAAAGTGGTTCAGCTATTATATTGGGTGTCTGATGAATGATATTACATTTCTTGATTTAAATAAGAAATTTTTAAATTCAAATAAATAATTTTAAAAGCTGGTTGCAATTCCGCTGCATGAAGTATCGTCATGTCATATTTTTTACATTAAAAAATCATTCAGTGAAATCAAATCAAAAAAAAGTAACCCCTCAACCACACAAAACAGAAGCTATTACTTAATTTTTTGGAAGAAAAATTCGAATGAACTATTCATTAAAATGAACTAATGAACTAGGTCTCAGGGTTTGAACTATAGTTCATTTTTTGAACTATTCACTTATTGAACTATAGTTCATTTTTTGAACTATAGTTCATTTTACGAACTATAGTTCATTTTTTTGAACTATAAAAATATAAAAATATAAATAAAATAAAAATAATCAATAGTTAAAAAATGAATTGCATAAAAAAATTAACCAATAAAATGTCGGTGGTTTTATATCGATTAGTAATCTTTAAGCCGTCTGCATGTCCGAATGAAAAGTGTTAAATAAAGTGAATTGGTTACATAGAATGAACTATAGTTAAAAAAATTAACTAAAGTTCATAAAATGATCTTCATAAAATGAACTATAGTTCAAAGAATGAACAATAGTTCAAAGAATGAACTATAGTTCAAAGAATGAACTATATTTCAAAAAATGAACTATAGTTCAAAAAAGAACTATAGTTCAAAAAATGAACTATAGTTCAAAAAATGAACTATAATTCAACAATGAACTATAGCTCGAAAATGAATAGGTCATCAAAAAATTAACTAATGAACTAGGTCATTGAAATGAACTAGATTCTCCAACTCTACTATATAAGCTACTTGACATTTTGTTTGCGGGTTGGTAAGATTGAAAACGGTTCGGTTCTGTTTCACACGGCAGTCGTAATTGCTGAGTTAAGGTACTTCAAACCTTAATCATTTTAGTGTATAGTTTGTGGTGGATCAGCTTTTCTAAAAGTGTCGAACGCCGTTTTAAAGTCTACAAAACACAGGTAGAGCTTTGTGTCGAGGTATTTTTGAGCCATTGCAGTAACCACGAATATGCTATTTTTTGTTTAAAGACTTATCCGGATCTAAAACCGAACTGGTAATTTCGTCAAGTTCTTAGTTTATCGATTATAATCGATAAATATAGAGAGATTACTGCGTGTTCTTCCATCCGACATTTTGTTTACGCGAATGCCATTGTAGCTGGGAGTTCAATTGATACGCACGTTTTCGAAATGCTATGGTATATTTTTGATCTTATGAATGACGGCTTCACATTTGTTTTACTATAATAAGTAAATTTATAATAGGATCAGCTCAACTCTCGACCGCACAGACAGCGTGTATTTTGTTTTTGCAGCCGACTGCTAGTGCGCGCTGGCGCCGGAATAGCGTGCAGGAACAGGCCTGTTTATTTCTATTGAAAATCGAAGTTATTCATTGCAAAATGCAAAATGACGTAAGTTTTATTTTAGAAAGTTGACAAATTCGGAAACGGGATCAGTCGTGGATATTAACCGTGAACCACTGAACCGAACCAAAACTGCGGTTCGTATTGCTTCAATTGTATTGTATTGTATTGTTCGTATCTCCGTGAACCACAGGACCGAATCAATCCTTTTTTCCGAGCGGTTTGCATTCCCGATTTCATATTAATTTATCACCCATTTCAGCTATCCAGAAGCTGAGGAAATTTGCTAAAAACGTCCAATATTGAGAAACATTTTCAACATTTTTAAAGATTTTTCGCTCAGGAAAACATTAATTGAAGCTATAAAAGTGAAATAAGAAAAACAAGGAAGGGCGCTGCAGTCGAGGGCCCCGACTACGATATACCCTGTACCCGTGATTTTTTGTATATAAATGCATTATTTACGGATATATACTCATACACAAACATACATATACACACACCCCCTGGTTACTACCTAACTGGACTTACTACCCAACTCAACTATTGACGGGACACGACGACGGTTGCTTGAATTGAATACTGAATATTGAAATGAATACTGCCCAGACTGCATCGGGAAGTCGATCACCCAAGACGCAGAACACGTTTTGTTTGTCTGTCCGAAGTTCCAAGAAGAACGAAGTGAACTAGGAGGACACCAGCCGTTGATAACCTGGTGAATATCATGCTTGAGTCGAACGAAAATTGATCTGCGGTGTGCAACATGGCCACGATAGTCTTCCAAAAACTGCGTCGCGCAGAAAGATTCCGGAATAATTCACATAGGAGAGAAACCTAGATGAGCCCAACGGGTAATTCCCCCCTGGCGAAGTAATACCTAACGGTAGTCCCGCCGGGAAGCGGGGAGGTGGAGGCGGTAATTTAGTGGGTTAAAGTCCCACACTTCAGTCGCAATCCAGCGACTGAGAAGGCTTTAGATGCTTCTATCGTCCATACCAAAAAAAAATAGAAAAAACCCAATATACTCTTTGTACCTTCGGTAAAGAGTATAAAAACACACCCGCTGGTGTGCTTTAACGTATCATTTGTGGCTGTGACATGTTTTTCCCGATTTGAGGTGGTAGGGGGGCTAATTTTCCAAATCTGAAACAAACTCGATCTGCGTATGGCATACACCTACTTACATTCCAAAGCACGTGGCTCTATCTTTTATAGTTTCTGAGATCGACGCGTTCATACGGACATGGCCAAATCGTCTCGACTGTTGATGCTGATCAAGAATATATATATTTTATAGGGTCGCAAATGTTTCCTTCCCACTGTTATAAACTTTTGCACTACTTCATGATACCCTTTTTACCCATTTTTATGGGTACAGGGTATTAAAAAATACTCAAAACTGAAACTGTACCAAAAAAAAAACGGTTCTCGAATTCCGGTACTCAAAAAACCAGTACCGGTTACGTTTTTGAGTTTTGATAAAACAGACTACATACTATTTCGCACCTCCGTACCTAACCTTCTGCAGAATTCTTGTGGAAGATTTACCTAAGATTTAACATTAGTTATCTCAAACTCACCTCACAGCGCTGCTGAACTTTGGTGTATTCCATTTGTAACAGTCGAACTTGATCGCTTTTGCTGTTGATTTCTCCACTTAACTCTGTATTTTGCAACTTCAGACTGCTGTGCTCCATACGTATCATTTTGTATTGCTCCTGGATGTTCTTGTACTCGTTCTTAAAGCGATCACTGGTGGCAAAAAGATTGCGAAAATCATCGGTGAGCTTGGAGTGTTCGGTGCGCAGGATGGCCAGATCCTCGCTGCAGGTTTTCATGCTGCTATTTTGTGTGGTTAACTCTTCGATGCGCTGCTCCAGAGCCGTTTGGCTCTCCCTTGTATCGCGTAATTCTTGGCGTAAATCTCGCACAGCTGCCTTAAGCTGTTCCTTGTCCTTGTTAAGAGATTCATATTCTGCTGAGAGCTGATCGTGTAGGCACTGCAATGTCACCTGATCGTGCAGGGCATGTTTGTGCTCCTGTTGCAAAGCATCGATGTCTTTAAGCAGCGTATCCTTTTCGGCAGCCAGCTGAGAGTTGGCCAGCTGTAGAGCCACATGCTGTGTATTTAGGGAGGTGATCTGCGAGCCCAAAGCAGCCACATCTACGCTGAGGCGAGCGTTTTCCGTTTGGAGTTGGGTATTGCAATCCTTGAGGCGCATTAACTCCGCCGAGTCGCGAGCTGGACTCAGTCGTAGTTTATGTTCAAAGCGCAATTCCTGTGAAGCAGCACTGGCAGCGGCGGCTAGCTCAATGTTCTTTTCCACCGTGAAGATCTCCTGGCGATGACACAGCACACACATATCCGACTTTTCACCACCGCCCCGACGCTCCTGTTCTTCACGATTTACATTTAAGATAATCTCTCTAACCGTTTTGAAAGTCTCCGGATTGCGCACCAGCTTCTCAACCACATGCTCTACATTTAGTTCAGCCGGCTCTTCGCCTTCTTGGGTGAGACCCAACTGCTCCAGATTGTGACGCACCTTCTTGGTAACAAGTGTGCCGGTGACCAGATCATTGCGCAGCGTGCTTATCATCTCTTGATCAATATTTCGCTGCGAGGTCAAGTCTTGATTTTGCTTCTCCAACTCTATCAGCTTTTGTTGCACTTGTTCGGCCTCTTCGACGGCGCGGGACAAACGTGTCAGCTCTTTTGTTTGCGCATCCAAACGATTTAGACTCTCATCCAGTTGTACAGATTTCTGTTCGCTGCCCTCTTTCAGTTTGGTTACCTCCTTCAGGAGACTGGCATTCTCGCGTTCAAAGCTGGACACCTGGGCCTCTATTTCGTAAAGCTTTTGCTTGGTCTGCTCATACTGTTGGGTTTTCTCCACATACTGCTCCAGCTCCTTGGTCTTGCTTTCGGCCAAACGCTCCAGATCATCGGCTCGTCGCTGAATGCTTTCGTTGAGGGTTTGGATACGCTGTTTCTCCTTGTTTAGAGTCTCGACATGCTGCTCAGCATCCGACAACTTTTGACGATCCACTTCACGCTCCAGACTCTGTCGATCATAGCTTTTCTGACGATTGTCCACCGCATCTTGCAGTTTCTTATTCTCTTCCAAAGCATTCTTAAAGACACCCTCTAGCTCCACATTCTGTTGGGTTAATCTTTGCAGATTCTCTTGCATTTGTTCAATTTTCAGGGATAGTTTTTTCTTTTCCTTTCTCCAATTCCAGCATTTTGCTAGTGGACTCATGAAAACTACTTTCCTTCAGCTGCTCCAAGGCGGCAGTGAGACGACGATTCTCTAGTTCCAGTTTTAGGGCTCGGGTTTGGGCATTGTTGGTGAGCTGCTCCGACAAGCTGTTGTCACCGGAATTGCAATCATCCTCGTTGTCTGAGAAGGATTTATCCATTTCTTGGGTGGTGGAATTCAGATTTTTGGCCACCAATTGCAGCTGGGCATTCTCCTCTAGCAGCTCCTCCAACTTTGAACGATCCACATCACGTTCCAAAGCCATGTCATTGAGTTTTTGTTTGTATTTAATTATTTCCGATTCCAGGGTAATGGCATGCTCGGAACGCTTGCGATAACGCTGCAGTTGCTCCTCCAGCATTTCTCTGAAAAAAAAAAATAAGTGGGTTTTTGGAGTAAAATGTTTTAAGTAACTTACTTGGACTCTAATAAAACACGATTGTCTTCGCGCAGTTCCTCCACCCGGGATTTATAGAAATCCGAGTCACCCAGTTTCTCGCGATACTTTTGTACTTCAATCTCTAGGCGATCGGCACGTTCGGCTCGTTCTCTTAGTATGTCCACTTCATCGCGATAGGCTGAAGCACGCTTGGCCTCGGCAAACCAATCCTGACTCTCCTGACGTAGCTTATCGAAACGTAGCTTTTTATCATCCAATTCCTCCCGCAGCTCCAAGAGATTTTCCGATTTTTCCTCGCTGAAAGTACAAACATAAAATGAAAACTTTTAGGTTTACTGTTTAAGTGCTGCCCAAAACAGTATCGGCCAGTGCTGCCCATAGTAATTATTTGTTTTGCCTATAACTCGACTATCGTTCATTTGATCTGAAAATGGTGTACGGTGGATCGATATGAAATGACGAGTAAAATGTATGCCTAGAAGGTTTGAACAATCTATCTCTAAAATTATAGGAGATATGACGTTTTTTTTTTAAAATGGTGGCAACTCTGCTATTGTTCATCTGATCGGAAATCGATGTATAGGGGTTCGATAAATAATGATGAGTAGAATACATGCCCAGAAGGTTTGAACAATCTATTTCCAAAATTGTGGGAGTTATGAGGAGTTTTCCAAATTGTGGGGGGTGGCAACTCTACTATCCTTCATCTGATCGGAAAACGATGTATGGGGATTCGATAAGTAATGATGGGTAGCATACATGTGTAGAAGGTTCGAACGATCTAACTCCAAAATTGAGGGATATTTGAGGTGTTTTTCAAATCGTGGGGGTGGCAACTCTACTATCGTTCATCTGATCGGAAAACGATGTATGGGGGTTCGATAAGCAATGATGAGTAGAATATATGTCTAGAAGGTTCGAACAACCTAACTCCAAAAATGTGGGAGATATGAGGTATAAATAGTTTATAGGGTCGGATATGATTCCATCTGCCTGTTACATACATTTGCACAAACCCAATATACTCTTTCTACCTTCGGTACAGAGTATAAAAATTAAATTCGTATTTAATTGGAAACATTTCTACTTACAGCTCCTGTCTAAGTTTGCGATTCTTGGATCTCAGGTCGGCGCATTCCACGGCCAAATGATTGCTTTCCGAGTTGGAGTTGGAGGATGAGGGCGTGGAGGTGGCTGTGCCACTAGACGGCGACCTTGGCACACCTCCCACACTTACTCCCTGGCCACACTCGCCAACTGCCTCGCTAGCATTCAGTTCCGGCTCCACACACACTATCTCAATCCACTTTAAATACATGTGATCCCTTTCCTTAGTCAGTCGCAAAATATGTGCATACATATGCTCCGGCGATAGGCGCTCCAGTGAATCCTCGGTAAGCACCAGACTATGACTATCCGTCACCTGTTTGATCAATGCCACTATGGCATGTTGCGTCTCCACATCCAGCTCCTTGATGCGGGCTATAAATAGCTCTTTGTTGGGACATTGCACAGCCGCTCCCAGCAGCAGGGTAAGCAGCGTTTTCATTTGCTCCAGTCCGCTCTTGCTTTCCGGATGATAACCCAAGGTGAAGGCATCCGGCAGAGCAAGTATGGTCTGACCCAGTTCCTCCTCGAACAGAGATTTCAAATTCCTGACAATGCATTCGAAATTCTTGGCCCTGGCTATGCTCAACGAAATACCACTAAGATCCAAAAGCTCGTTGGGCTGATTCTGTGGCTCGGGATCGATTTGCAGCCAAACGCTATGTATGATAAGGCCATCCAGCAGCGAGGTGTAACCGGCCAATAGCTCGGCCCGCGGCAGGCAAGACTCCAGCTGTGCGAGAGAGAAAAAAAAGAGAGAATTGGCAAGACACAGCTTATTAAAGGTACACTGAACCTAGACAAAAGAAGAAGTTGTTGCCTAATGACCGAGGCACAAAAGCTGGTTTGTTGTTGGTACTGTCTTACGGTACTTCAAGCCAGTTACAATGACCTTGGTACGAACACTTGAAATTTATAATGCCAAGCACGTTGGCCACTTGGGAGCATGTTGATTCACTTTACTCACCCAAGACACGAGTGCTCCATTTATGAATTCATCAATTTCCATTGGCGTTGCCGTGGCCGTGCCAGCCATTGTTGTTGTTGTTTTTCTTTCTGCTGGTGCTGCTGTGTTTGTATGTATGTGTGTGTGCGTGTCAGTGCGTATGCACCTGCGTCGCGCACCTGTCTCACACCTCTGCACGGACGGCGGGCGGCAGCTGGATAATAATTTGTTTTTTTTTTACAATGCCTGCGTTTGGTTCAAAAGTTTATAGCCCAGTTAACAGCCTCCCAAAACCCCAAACAACACGGATGGGGCGCGAGGTCATTATAACAACTAAACTAGTGTTGGAAAGCGTTAAGCGGCCGTCGCCGCCGTGGGGTCGCCCTAATTTGTCTAAATCGAGTGTGGTCGCCCTAATTTGAGCAGCCACACTGGAAGAAGCTGCAGCCACACTATTAAATTAATAAGACCGCAGTACCGGTGTGACCGCACTTGACTGACAAAGAAATACCAATTTACAGCAAACAAGCTATCGAAGTGTTGATTGTTATCGAGTTTAAAGAAACTTATCGATTAAATACTGTTAAAAGCGGTGCCAAAATTCAAATTTAAAATTTATTTAAGGTTTTTTTTCGAGCATGCATAAAAAACAAATTAAGCTGACATATTACAACTTGAAGTCAACCACTTTAGGCGACTTTTTTTATTCTCTTATTAGTCTTAACCAGGTATTAATCTCGAAACGAATATCGGTTCCGGTACGTACCGAAATGAGATTGTGAGAATGAGAAAGTGTGATTAAAGGTTCTAAGACAAATAATATTATTGTTTTTAATTTAGTAGGTTAAAGCAATAGTGGTTTGAATTTCGTCTTTTTCACTCCTAAATCACTGCCTTTCGTGGCGTGTGACCGTCTCTTAATTCTCTAAAAATGGCAAACTCAACGACCAGCCACCACAAAACATTTCGGCCGTTACAATTCAAAATTAACATAAAACTTTACGGTTCTTTTTCGGTTTTCAGTTTATTTCGGTTTTCGGTTCCGATACGGTATCAGGTATTTCCAGTATAGTACGTACCGGTACCAGTATATTTTTTTTAATATTAAAAAATTTAAATCATTTCAAGATATCCAAAAAATTAATGGATGTAAAAAATTAAAAAACTTTTTCTAAAATCTGCCGTATCTTTGATAAAAATAGTAAAATTCGCAAATATCAGTTATATCAGCTCCTAAAACACACAAAAACAGTTCGAGACATAAAATCTGTCTTGGTTTTTTCTAACATTACATTTTTCGAAATATTAAAACAGCAAATTTATTGAGCGAAATTTGATTAAAATCCGGATACTTCAATTCTAAAATTTATATTATCATTTTTCTAACATTTCTATATTTAAGAGAGGACTTTTCTTAGTCTTAGAAACCCTTTACATTTAATAAGAGGGCTTATATTTACCACAGAAAAGTTTTTCTATATTATATATAACTGAAAAAAATGTGATTCTGGCTATTCTTGAAGGGCGAATTTTTTAAATTTAAGACTTTTTAAATATATATTTGAAAAAATCAAAAATCATTCAAATAAATAATAAGAAACCGAAACAGTACCGTTATAAGCGTTTCGGCATGGTTCCGGTTTTTTCGTTTACTATTATAACGGTTAACGGTTATCGGTTTTAAAAAAAATTTATTATCGGTTCCGGTTTCGATACCGGTACTTGACTTGAAAAGGTTTATTTCGGTTAGGGGTTCCGGTTCCGGTTACAGTATTATTCCCTGCCGTTGAATTTAATAAAAAACTAGTTATGAAATAATTAATTGAACTTTGATTAAAATATAATATCATTAATTTACAAACTCACGAACAACTCCCATCTAGCCTCACCCTTCTAATTCACTACAGTAACAAGTTTGAAAAAGGTACCGCAATTATGAATGCAGTTGAAATTTGATAGGTTCACCAATGCTGACATGTGGTTACAGACTAGAACAAAAACCAAAAGCCAGTTTAAAGACCCAAGCAACCTTCTCTTATGAATCAGTAGCTCGCCGAATGTCTAGCTAAAAGTAACAAAAATTTTATAATGGAAAAATCAAAAGAAAACGCACGCATAGTGATCATAGGAGCAGGTGCTGCCGGCATAGCAGCGGGTACTCGCCTCCTAGAACAAGGATTCCAGCAGTTACACATATTCGAAGCAGAGAATCGCATAGGTGGACGCATACAAACCATTCCATTTGCGGATAATGTCATTGATTTGGGTGCTCAATGGTGTCATGGTGAGCAGGGAAATATTGTCTATCAGCTGGTCAAGGATTTGAACCTGCTGGAGCGCACAGGTGACTACTACAAGGGAGTACAACATGTGCGTTCTAACAAGGAAGTAATAACTCGAGAGCAGGCTCTTTATTTAAAAGGTCTGGCCGCCGAAAGTCTGCCCAAAGGTTCCGAAGAATGCCAAGATAGTGTGGGAGTTTGTTTGACCGAAAACTATTGGAACAAAATAGCCCAACAGCAACCATCAATAGATACCGAACTGGCCCAGGAATTGCTGGAGAGTTTCAAGAGATCCGAATGTTCTTTGGAAGGTGCGGATCATTTGTATGAAATATCAGGGCGTACACATTTGGAGTATGCGGAGAGTGAAGGCGATCAGTTGCTTAACTGGCGCGATACGGGTTATCACAGATTGTTGAGTCATCTAATGAAAGCTAAGGAAGATCTGGGTCTGCTCAATGGACGTGTGCAGCTAAACCAGCAAGTTTATGAGATTAACTGGGAGAATAAAGAAGAGTTAAGGATACGTACTGCAAATGGTGAAATTTTCACAGCTGATCATGTTATATGTACCGTCTCCCTGGGTGTGCTACAGGCTGAACATGGAAAACTATTTGTGCCCGCTTTGCCCGAAAGTAAAATTAAAGCTTTGGAAGGTCTGAAATTGGGCACCGTGGACAAGTGCTTTCTAGAATACGAAGAGTCACATTTGCCATCCGATTTTATAGGCTTCTATTGCCTCTGGCTAGAGCGGGATCTGCTAGATTTACGCAAAATGAAATATTTTTGGCTGGAGAGCATAAGCGGCTGTCATCGTGTTACTCATCAACCTCGACTGCTAGAGATTTGGATTGGGGGAGAGCATGCTAGGCATATGGAAACGCTACCCGAGGAAGAGGTTCTAGAAGCTTTGCAATGGCTTTTCCGCAAGTTCCTGAGCTTTGAATTACCTCAGCCAAAAAGTTTCAGGCGCACTCAATGGCATACAAATCCCCATTTTCGTGGCAGTTATAGTTTCAGGACAATATATGCTGATAAATTGAATACAGGACCTTGGGATTTGGAAGCTCCAGTGATGAGTGTGGATGGTGTGTGCCCAAGACTTCAATTTGCGGGTGAAGCCTCAAGCAAGACTCACTACTCAACGGTGCATGGAGCTATTGAAAGTGGTTGGCGTGAGGCGGATCGCTTAAATAGTTATTATGAATAAATATGGATAAAACTTAATTAAAGCCTCGAATGTAAATATTTCATGTTTTTTATAAAAAACAAAAGTAAGCCTCCATTCGTATCTCTCAATTTTTGTAACTCTACCTGGGTTTTTCGGTGGAAAGAATATTTTTGCTTTTGGTTATTAAGGGGTTACATGGGTTTCGTGGATTAAAAAAATGCTTGCTTATTAATTTCTACAACATCTCAAGAATATTATCCTAAATTTTCAAGTCGGTCCGAATAATAGTTTCGGAGATACAGCCTTTGAAAGGTGTGCGCTCCAAGTCTACTTTTATTGTTACTCAAAACTTTAAACGCGTTTTTCTCGGAACCGTGTTTTCAAAGTCGGTTGTCAAATGTTCTTGAAATCTACTCAACCGATCTTGATGAAATTTTACACAGGTTTTCGAGATACAATTTACTCGTGCTTGAACGAAGGATTTTTTTTTCAATTACAACTATTTAAAAAAAAAAACAAAATGTCAAGCAAATTTGACCGAAATTTTAATTTTTTTCGAAAAATGTCTGCCAAAATTCCAATTTTCAATTTTTTTTCCTTCGTTCAAGCACGAGTTTATGGCCTTAACTAAAACCGTATTTTTTGTTTTTTCATTTTAAATGATCCTGTCAGGAGTTATGCTGACAACGCGGACGCACCTTTTTCTCGAGGGGTCACCGGAAATGACACAATGGAGGAGTTTTAATTTTTTTTTTTTTAAATTTCAGAAATTATTCTTTAAATATTTATCTATAAGATAGAAAAAAGTTTGAATTAAATAATTTTTTACATCGAAAAAAATTTTAGAGGGATTCCTAAATCTGATTTGCTTTTGATTTCGTGAAACAGCTGTTCGCAGCTGCTCGATACAAAGGTACCAGTGTGGCCATTCAACTTACATAAAAGTGGCCGTATTGTCTGTACGTTTCATGGTCACACTGGACGTTTTGTATGGAGCAGCTGCGAACAGCTGTTTCCCGAAATCAAAAGCAAAGCAGTTGCAGGAATCCCTCTATTGAAAATAGGCCTTTTTTTACCCGACGAAACCCATGTAACCCCTTAAGTAATCTGTTAAGAAAATAAAATTAATAAGTTAATCTATATAGGAACACCCTGTATTTGTTTAGGGAAATTTTATAAGAAAAGAGTTGAAAGTTAACAGTACACAGCTCTAAATTTAGCTAAGTCCAGGGAATAATACCGTAACCGTTAACCGAAATAAACCGTTTCAAGTCAAGTACCGTTATCGAAACCGGAACCGATATTAAAATTTGTTTGAGAACCGCTAACCGTTATAATAGGAACCGAAAAAACCGGAACCATACCGAAACGCTTATACCGGTACTATTTCGGTTTCTTATTATTTATTTGATTGATTTTTGATTATTTCAAATGTATATTTCAATATATACACTCAGGAAAAAGTCTTACATTTCAGAAACTCGCCCTTCAAGAATAATCAGAATCACATGTTTTTTTTCAATAGAAAACAAAAATCTAAAAAGCGGAAAATCTTTTCTGTGGTAAATCTAAGCCCTCTTATTAAATGTAAAGGGCTTCTAAGACTTAGAAAAATCCTCTCTTAAATATAGAAATGTTAGAAAAATGATAAATATATATAAATTTTAGAATTAAATTATCTGGATTTTAATCAAATTTCGCCCAATAAAATTTCTGTTTTATTATTTCGAAAAATGTAATGTTAGAAAAAGTCAAGGCAGATTTTATGTCTTCTACAGTTTTTGTGTGTTTTTAAAGCTGATATACCTGATGTTTGAGTATTTTACTTTTTGTAGCGGTGATATGTCAGATTTTAGAGCGGATTATTTCGAAGCATTATTAAGAAATATTTGTCAACTTTATGAGACGAGTTTGTCTGTGCGACATAAGAATAGAGAAGAATTTCCTTAATTCTAGGTTTATTTTTTCTGAGCGTGGGGATACCACTAGAGGGGTTTAGCGAAATTGTTCGTCCAAAAATAAAAAAAGTTTAAAAATCGATATATTTAATATAAACGATTTTCATGCGTCATATTCTTAGAACACAGTTTTTTAATTCTTTACATCCATTATTTTTGGATATCTTGAAATAATTTAAATTTTGGAATATTAAATAAAATTATACTAGTACCGGTATATCGAAATAAAAATCTGGATACCGTATCGGAACCGAAAACCGAAATAAACTGAAAACCAAAATAGAACCTTTAATCGAAATTCTCATTTCGGTACGTACCGGAACCGATTTTCGTTTCGGGACTAATCCCTGTAACAGAATAAACATTATTGCATTATGTATTGACCATTCTCTTGGACCAACCATGACCATATTTTAAGGAGTAGCAGGATTCCACTCTCGTAGAACCTCTCGTCCTTATCGTCAAAAATCTGAATCAAGTGCTTTTCTACAGCCTTTTTAAAAACGAATGTTTTACCATTTAAGGAATTTTAAAGCGATCGAAACAAATGATAATTTGAATGTGCAAGGTCGGGCATATATGTATGGTAGCTGAGCCATCACTTCCCAATTCAGCTTCAATAATTTGAAAAAATTAATAGCATACTTATAGGCAACCGTGGATAGTTTTCTTATTGATTTTGTAACTAGCGCCACTTAAAATCTTCTCACCTATTCTAGATGCTAATTGAGTGGACAAATGTTTGAGTCTCTAAAATTTCCACTTGTTATCTTTGATAATGGTTGATGATGGCTTACTTACCAATCCCGGAGCCCATTTAGTCTTGAAATTTACGTGGCACAGCAATGATGTCTCCAACGAGTTGTCTGCTCTTACTCATTATATTACTGGCTGCGCCAGCTTTTGGCCTAAACCCCCACAATCTGACTGATTTCCTGCTGCATCGTCAAAAGCGTTGGCTTATCTACCAGAACAGCGGTGCCGTTAAGTTCGTTATAGGACCCGCAATACCCATCCCATTGGGTGATCATGTGACTTTTCGCTCTTGCGTTTTCTCCTACAATCTGCAAGGTGGCACTTATTCCCTGCCCACTGGACCCATCTGGCCTTGGGATAAATGGGAGGGCACATTTGCTCGTTCTCTGGCACAGATGAGAAGAAACATTGAAAGGCATACGGCCAGTGGAGCTGTGAGATATGCAGATGATGCACGATTGTTGGTATACACAGTCCTGGAAGAGTATATAGGCAGAAGGAATGACGATCGGACGGTGGGTAGGCAATGTCTATTGCGTTCTATATGCGAAAATGCCCAAATCCAGCATCATATTGGCGTATTCTCAGAGATATTGAATATTGTATTAAGGTAAGGAATTGGATTTTAATTAATTAAGGAATTTATGTCAATAAAAGTACATTTCAGTCCCGGCAAAGCTGATCTGGATATCTCCTATCATGATGCCTACGAAGCTGGTCGGGCAGGAATCAATTGCCTAAGACGCTATAATGCATGTCCACGGGGTCTTAACTTTTTAGATGAGTTTTTAATAGTTGAAAATAACTGATGTATCTAATAGAACTATTAAGACATTGCAATTTCCAAGGTTGGAAACCTTTTCGGTGTTCAAAACCACGAATCTTTATATGTTTAGGTTCGCGAAAGTTCGGTAAACAAATAGGTTCAGGTTCGAACCCTAGATGGCTTTTAGGCTTTTCACACTGATCAAAATCCAACATACAAATTTTTCGAGTCGAAATTAATATTCGTCAAGGAATAATACCGTAACCGGAACCGTTAACCGAAATAAACCGTTTCAAGCCACGTACTGCTATTGAATCCGGAACCGTTATTAAAAGTTTTTGAGAACCGAAAACTGTTTTAATAGTACCCATATCGAATCGCTTATACCGGTACTGTTTCGGTTTCTTATTATATATATTACTGATTTATAAGTTTTTACAATAATTATTAGATATAAATAGAAAAAAATGTTATCAAAAGCGGAATAACTTTTCATTGTTAAATTTAAGCCCTCTTATTAATTGTAAAGGATTTCTACGTCTTAGAAAAATCCTCCACTAAATATAGAAATGTTTGAAAAATGTTACTATAAATTTTAGAAAAGATGTTTATTAATTTGAATCGAATTTAGCCCTCAAATTTTGAAATACTATTTCCTATTTTAAGAAAGTTTAGTATTCTTGTTTAGAAAAATGTTATGTAAAGAAAAGCTTTTTGCAAATCCTTTGGTTCACGTTAATCTAGTTAATTCTCAAAAATATTGTGTTTGGTTTCATATAAGGAGAAAAAACAACTAATAAAAAACATTCTGATTAATTTTAGATGAACAATCCCTTATTTATATCTATATTAGAACTATCTTAATGGTTTCATGGCTGAACAAATATTGTGAGAATGAAAATTTGAAGAAGAGACGAAAAATGTTTAAAACGAAAGCGTAAGTTGAAGTCGGCCCTGCTCGACTTCGATATACCCGTTACTCAGGGTAAGGTTTATTTAAGAATATTTTATTAGATCACAACATGCCCGGGGGCGGCAACTTTAATATAGCTCATCTGATCGGAAAATGATGTATGACGGATCGATAGGTAATGATGATCATAATATATGTCCAGAAGGTTCGAACAATCTATTTTCAAAATTGTGAGAGATATGAGGTCTATTCCAAATTGCAGGGGCGGGAACTTTTTTATCCTTCATCTGATCAGGGAAATGATGTACGGCGGATCGATAGGTAATGATAATTCTAATATATGTCTAGAAAGTTTGAACAATCTATTTGAAAAATTGTGGGAGATATGAGGTATTTTTCAAATTGCGGGGCGATGAACTTTTCTATCATTCATCTGATCAGGAAAAGATGTATTGTGGATCGATAGGTAATGTTGATTATAATATATTTCTAGAAAGTTCAAACCATCTATCTTCAAAATTGTGGGAGATATGAGGTATTTTCTAAATTGCGTGGGTGGCAACTCTTCTAGCGTTGATCTGATCGGAAAATGATGTATGACGGATCGATAGGTAATGATGATCATAATATATGTCTAGAAAGTTCGAACAATCTATTTTCAAAATTGTGGGAGATATGAGGTTTTTTTCATATTGCGGAGGCGGGAGGGGGCGTGGTAAAAATTTGAAACAAACTTGATCTGCGTGCAGACGATACAAGTCTACACTGAAAAAATGGAAGCTCTAGCTCTTACATTCCCTGAGATCTAGGTGTTCATACAGACGGACGGACGGACAGACGGACATGTCTATATCGACTCGGCTATTGATGCTGATCAAGAATATATACTTTATGGGGTCGGAAATGCTTCTTTCTGCCTGTTACATACATTTGCACGAACTTAGTATACCCTTTTCACTCTACGAGTAACGGGTATAAAAATAGTGGGTGGACTTCCGCAAAGCTCTCACCGTAAATCTTTTTCAATCTTTCAGAACTTCCTAATAGCTTACTTCTTCAATCTCTTTTAAACTGTTGGTGTATATGTATTTTAGGGGAGTCGATAAACGAAAACATGGTAAAAAGGCTCGAAAATGTATTTTATTTAGGCTTAAATCCGTTTAAAACCGATCAAATTATGTGTTTTTCAGATATTTCAAAATATATTTATTTTTAATAATATTACAATTATTTTAGAAAAATATAGAAGATGTTGTGGAAACGCATGTTTTATATTGAGATTTTTTTTTTACGAAAAGCTATAGACGACAAACGGTCACATGCTAATTTTGACCTGCGCACTCTGGGCAAAACAGTCGATTCCGCCAGTTATTGATTTAAATTCGATATCTAATAGACCACTGAGCCTATCAAAACTTTTGATCTAATTTTGTCATTTTTTTTCGCTCAGCTTTGTGCTTTCATATATAACATATACGTGTATGTTGCAGCAGCTGCAGCAAACATTTTTCAGATTTGGCTTGTAAATTGCTTAAGTTTGTTTTTTGTTTTTATTTTAGATTTTAATTAAATTGAAGGTAAGTATTTATTTATAAGAAAAAATTAATATGTTTTAAAGGTAAATTATGGTAGAATCTTTCCATTCGTAGTGACCTCAAACCAACATCTATTTTTAGACTTTCGTGGAATGTAACTTTTTTCATCCGTTTGCATTCAGTCTAATTCTTTTTGATTTTGTTAATATGATATATTGTCTTTCTGAAATATTTGGATTTGTGTGCCACAACCTGCCACTGCTAACTACAAAATGCTTTTCAGGCAAGCAAGCCAATTTTTTGGCAGTTAAGGCGTTTGATTTTACAAATGTCATTGATGAATTAAAGTTCAGAGAAACAGCTGCAATTAAGAAATTTCAATTGCAAATCGGTTTACACAAAACAATAATGATAACTAACACAGGGCAACAGCCATTTCGGTCTGGCCTTCACATGATTAAGTAAACAATGGTACTTAGATCATGTGAAAATACTGATGGATCCTAAAAAATGAGGAATTCGCGGTGATCTGGTATGGGTTTTCCGAATTCAAAAATAGTTCAGATTCTTCGTGAAAGAACTTTCGAGAGAGAACTTTTGTCAAAGAATAATGTTGTTGATTTTGGGTACTTGACAGGTTTTTAGTGTTGCATTTAAAGTTACTACGCGGAAAAAAGACCGCATTTACAACATGGAGGAAACTTCATGAAGTTTCTCAAAAAACTGTTGCTTTTAGGGAAGAGGTGTGGTGGGGTGGCTTGCTCCTATACGCCTCTTTCCTACAAGCAAGAGCTTTTTCAAAAACATCATGAAGTTTGCTTCATCGTGTAAATCCCGACTAAATCTCACCGACTTATCAAACTGCCCTTGTATCAATTTTACTCCCACAATCTTATTCTCTGATTTATTGAAATTGCTTACATTTAATCTTGATCTTCATTAAATCCCAAAATTAAATCACCGCATACTCGACTCACGTGAGCAAATAGAAAACCCAAGCTTAGAACTTCTTTCCTCCCCCCTTCTCCATGCTTTAACGTCGAATCTACTTACCTATTCTAGATGCTAATTGCCTGGACAAATGTTTGTGTCTCTGAAATTTTCACTTGTCATCATTATCATTAATGCTTGATGATGGCTCACTTGTCATTCCCAGAGACCAGTGATAGGTTGTGCGCAGAGCTATGATGTCTCAAACGAGTCGCCTGCTCTTACTCGTTATTCTGTTGGCTTTGCCAGTTCTTGGCCTCAGCTCGCACAATCTGACCGAATTCCTGCTGCACCGTCAAAAGCGTTGGCTTATCTACCAGAACAGCGGTGCCATCAAGTTTAGCATAGGACCTTCGATGCCAGTTCCATTGGGCGATCACGTGACCTTTCGCTCTTGTGTTTTGTCTTTTAATCTACAAGGTGGCACTTATGCCCTGCCCACTGGACCCATCTGGCCTTGGGATAAATGGGAGGGCACATTTGCTCGTTCTCTGGCACAAATGAAAAGAAACATTGAAAGGCATACGGCCAGTGGAGCTGTAAGATATGCAGATGATGCACGATTGTTGGTATACACAGCCCTGGAAGAGTATATAGGCAGAAGGAATGAAGATCGGACGGTGGGTAGGGAATGTCTACTGCGTTCTATATGCGAAAATGCCCAAATCCAACATCATATTGGCGTATTCTCAGAGATATTGAATATTGTATTAAGGTAAGGACTTGGATTTCATTTTATTAAGGAATTTATATCAATTAAAGTTTATTTCAGTCCCGGCAAAGCTGATCTGGATATCTCCTATCATGATGCCTACGAATCTGGTCGTGCGGGAATCAATTGCCTAAGACGCTATAATGCATGTCCACGGGGTCTCAATGTTTTAGATGAGTTATTAATGGTGGAAAATAATTAAAGTCTCTTGAACACAATAACTTGTCCATTTTAGAAATGTATATTTTACCCTTGCTGGAAAGTACCTGGGATTGTACCAATTGGAATTTGCCGAACGATCGGTTCTATGACAGCTTAAGTATATAGTCATCCGATCTTAAAAAAAATGTTGCAGAACTGTTTAAAAGAATATATTATTCTTTATTCCTGAGATTAAGAAAGTTATCATGGAAAACAAAAAGGGTTTTTCTTTCCATTTTCCGACTGATTGGTCCTATGGCAGTTAATCCGGGGGTTCCGACATATTAGTTGCGTGCAATTAAAATAAGACTTTGAGCAATATTTCAAACCCCTAAAACCGGTTCGGTTCGGGATTTTCGGGTTCCCCGAACCGGACCATGAACCGAACCTCTTAAATTTTTGATCCCTCCAAGCTGAACCCAAACCACACCACTTTTTGGAAAAATTAGGTTCGGTTCACAAGAATAAGTAATATTACAAACGAAATTAATTCTTAATGAGATTATTCAAAATTAAATCTTAAAGAGTCACTGTGTCTGATTGTAAAGAAGGAAATAATGTTAAAGATTCCTTCGAAAATTGACGAATTAAAAAAATTTTCGAAAAAATCTAAAAACAAAGACCTAAAAAATATTGCCCTAACATAGTTCGCGTATAGATGAACTTCTCAAGGAAGATATAGTGCCTTCACAGAAATAAAAACCCGAGATATTTGAACTAAAATCAATCCCAATGGATTCGGATTTTCCAATTCTGAGTTTCTTGTCTCGATCCCGTCTTTGGCTCGGGTATGTTTGTTTTTAACTCGAAATAGGGTTTTTCAACAACACAGGGGATTGATTTTAGTTTAGAAGAATTTTAGAAGAAAATTTGGAACTTTCAGTTAATTTTCGTTCTTTCGCTGTGACATTGCATTTTCGTACTTGTTTTAATCTCAGGTAGTATACGTACTTGAAATGAGACTTTACGGATTGATACTAGAATTTTAGGACTGTTTTAATCCCTTGTACTTGTTTTAAGTACAATAAAGTGACATAATAGGCGGGAATAGTTACAGTATAAGATCTAACAATTGACAGGATAAATAATGATGTTCAAAAATCAATATTTTATATGATCAGTGAACCGAGGTCCGAACCAAAACCTAAGGTTCCGCGAACCGAACCAAAAGATTCTTCACGGGTTCGAACTTCCTCCAAAAATTAAGAGGTTTGTATCTATTATATGAATCTATATTTTAAGATAATCAAAAACAAATCCAAAATATTTTAAACTCAAGTAATTGAATACTTGACTGCGTCGCCCACAATTCTATTAAATAAATTTTGATGACTTTATAACCCAATTTGTCTGCTAATTGGCCAGTCAAATATTTACTTCCACTCAGTTACCGTTCGATCTGGGCTTTTGGGCTGCTGCTGTCATTCTTAAAAAGTGTCGTGTGTCGTCTGGACTGCTTTTTAAATACGTTTCCATGCAGTGGTTAACTTTGGCTCTATTCTTGGCTGGCTTTGCCCCTCCACTTCAGGCTGCCTACAATCCCCTAAATCCAGTTCAAAATCAAAATCTTACCGAATTTTTGTTGGCCCGTCAGAAGCGACATCAGCTTCTATATCAAAACGGTGGCACCATCCGATTAATTGTGGCCACGGTTATGGCCACCCAACTGGCGGATCCGGTTACCTGGCGTAGCTTGGTCTATTTTTATGTGCTACATTTTGGCGGATATACTTTGCCCTCAGCTCCGCTCTATCCGTGGGATAAATGGGAGACAATATTTGCTAGATCGTTAAAGGAAAAGATCAGGCAATTGGATGCCACACATGAGGATGACACGCGGCTGTTTGCCTATGCCGCTTTGGAGAACTATATGGATCGGGGCAGTGCTACTGTGGGTCGTGGTCGTCAGTGTTTGTTGCGGGGAATCTGTGAGAATGCACAGATACATCACCATGTGGGCATTGTGGCGGAGCTGGTTAATGTTCTGCTAACGTGAGTTGAATGTAAATTAAATTGAAATAAAAAAATTATTTTTGACTTAATTACAGACCTGGCAAAACCAATTTGGATCCGGCCTATCATGAAGCCCATGAGGCGGGCTTGGCTGGCGTGGATTGTTTGCATCAATTTGCAGACTGTGCCAAAGGTGAAAGTGTCTTGGATGCTTTAGTAGTGGATGTGGAAAATTGAAAATGATAAGATTGTTTTTTTAAGAAATCGAAAATAAAAGTTTTAAGAGTAAATCTTGTTATTTTTTATTAAATAGTTGGACATAGACCTAAATCTTTTCTTGATCAATCTCAAAATTAAGTCACAATTTCATAAGGACTTCCACGAAATTTCCAGAATTTTTTCGGTAAAAAAAAACACAATAAAAAACCAGTTAGAAAGTCAATCAAGTCCAACTGTAATATACTGTGTGTACCTACCAAAAGTTTTTATATTTAACGGACAACTTTCAAATTTGGCGCTAAACAAACTGTGTAAAGTGCGACCTTTCACCGCTGACGTTGGCGCGGCGTTGCCACTCTCATGAGTTACTTTTGAATTTAGGTAACGGAAATTCTTTATATGCCTTACGCCTTTTATGCTTATTAATAAACGGATATATTGTAGAAAAGATATAGGAAATGTGTTAAAAAAATATCGAGTGAACTTGTTTAATAAAAAACAGAGGTGCTCGTATGACGGAAATTAAAAGGAGTCACGATGTTTCACAACGTGATCGGGAGTAAGCATAGACTTTAGACTTCGGATTAATAAACAAATTTTAGGACCGTTTTAATCCTTCGTTCCTTTTTAAAGTACAATAAAGTTAGACTCGTACTTAAAGTTTTAATTTTAAAATTGGGATTGTCGGCTAAATTATATGTTTATATCAATTTAATATTCTCTTAATTAATTGAAAAGTATAAATAAATCGTGAAAAAATCAAACTATACTTTTTTGTTCAAGTGAACCGAGGACCAAACCAAAACCTGGGGTTCCGAGGATCCAGGGGAAAAAAAAGATTCCTCACGGGTTCGAACCTCCTCCAAAATTTTAGAGATTTGCAGCCTTGCTGGTTACTATACCAATAGAAAATATGTGATTTATAGCGCCTTTCCACTGGAAACATTTCTAACATTTTCATTTCTTTACGACTTTGCCGTTTCCATTGGCAAAAAGTCATTTTGTTGACATTCACAATGACACGTAGGCAAAAACAGCTGCTTGAGTAAGAGGCACCACTTTCAAACGCTTGTGGACTTTAAGCAAATTTCTTGGAAAAAAAAGACACGACCGTCAGTAGCACAATTCTGCTGGGCTAGTTTATTGTCTTTTCCTTTATTAAATGTTAATGTTTATTAAACAAATGTTGCAACATTTCTTGGGTGGAAGTAGGCTATTAGCCACAATTAAGGTATTTTAATGGAGTTATATGTCATTTATCTGATGAGCTGGTACGGGCAGACTGAAAATAAATTAAACCAACTGTTAATGTTAACGTCTGATTCCACGAATCAAGCATTTCGTTTGAGTTTACCAATTGCAGCAAATTTGCTTTAAATATATTTTTATACCCTTGCAAAGAGTATATTAAAATTGTCACGATGTTTGTAGCGCATAGAAGGAAGCATCTCCGACCCCATAAAGTGTATATATTCTTGATCAGCATGACGAGCTGAGTTCATTTCCGTTTCTGTTCTGTTTCTATGCTATCTCCTACCTCAGTTTCAATGCTATATTGATTAAACTTTGCAAAAGTCTTTAAATACATATAGGCTGCACATTTTTCGAAACCAGCCGGATCGGATAACTATATCATATAGCTGCCATAGGAACGATCGGTCCAAAAACTAGTTCTAGTGAAAAATTTTTTTAACCCGTTCTAATTAGTTTTTAATTAATGTTTTTATGCTTCCACAAATCCGAAAACCTATCAACGCGGACAAGCAAGCTATAAACGTTTGAAAATAGTGAAAAAACTTTTTGTTTTCCATCTGTAGCGTCACCAATCGTGGTATATATTAGTAATATGCTTTCACATAATTCGTGGAAAAATTTATCAAAATCGGATGACTATAGCATATAGCTACCATAGAAACGATCGGTCTAAAAACTAGTTCTAATGAGAAAAACTTATTTGCTATCAATGGTAGCGCCTTTCAAAAACTGCAAGGGTTTTTAAAACATCGGCGTAGCCGATGTTAGCCTTTTATTTTTATTTTATAAAATTTATTTATTATACATTATAATAAAATAAAAATATCATAATTAAATAAAGAAAGAGCGCTAGCGTCTAGGAGTTCGGCTCCACTTTAAATTTAAATTATGTGTGACAGTTAAAAACACGAAAAAAAAATAAATCATATATAAAATCGGTGAAACCACAAAACCAAAACATTTTAACAAGCTCCCAATAAAAAAGTTGGCCGAAAAAGTTAAGGAGAATATTGCCTTAAAGCAAATTATTGCCAAAAAACATATAAAATATTTTTATAGGGAAGCATTTTTATCTCGTTTAATCGTAAGCGCATCTTGCGTGACGCGAAACGCTCTTAAAATTGTGCGCGTGAGTCGTGCATTACGTGATAGAGAAATCGCTCACGCGCGCATCTCTAAAAACAGATCATATGACCACAGATCAAGAGTATTAGAGAAAAATATTGCGACGCCTCTCAATTTGTGGCGCTGTTAAGAGATATAACCAATGTAGATACTTTTAAAATGTTGCCAGCGATTTCAACATGTTGCTAAGGTCTTATCACACATATAGGAAAACACGGTGGTTAGAGCGAGACGGACATTGTCTTGACTGTACTCAGAGAGCAATAATAACAAAAAACAGCTGATTATTTCGCTGTTAAGTTTGTGGCGACCGAGCAATCGTTACCTCTAATAATATTGCTCTGTGCTAATATTTACTCATTTTTAAAGCAAGAAACATAAACACATACCAACATATAGTGGGAATTCCTACAAGAAATCGACGTAAAACTATAACTCAAGTTGAACGATTAAACAATTAGTCTTGGCGATTTCCACCTTACCAAAAAGTGGGCGGCCAAATAAGACCACAACCTAAAACCACAAAAAAAACCCACAATCCAGATGAATGCTGTAATTGCTTTGTGTCATTTTTGTGAGGCACATGGTCCCTGTGCCCTCTTCTGCACCCAAACCTTAAGGGATACACGTATCGAGGACCTGCAACTGGACCAGCCGCAACAACAGCAACAACAAACATGCTCCGCCTGCTACTCACTGGGACGTAGCAGCAGTCACAGCAACAATTTCAATGCCATCTACAGCAATGATACGGAAAGTGGAGCCACCTTTGTTAGCACCAAAGTGCCCGTGTTGCCCGAAGTGGCCACTCTGGTCAAACAGGCGGCCATGCTTAGCCTCAGCAATGAGATTGACACGAATAAGGACAAGGAAAAGGATGGTGAATTTGTATTCTTTGGCGACTCCACGCGCGGCCACATACTGAGTCATACGTTTCGTGTGAGCGATCTACAGGCGCGTGGTTACTATCAGCTCTTCTCCATAATTGTTTTGATGAAGGATAAGTACTTTCTGCTAAACACAAAGCCCTTTTTGGCTGAGCATCTGAAGAAAGTGTCCACTGAACTGCAGGCTTGCGCTTTAAAGACCAAGGAAATGGAGGAGTTGACCTATTCCAGTGCACGTCAAAGACGTCTCTCCGGCCAGCAGTTTCTCATGCACACCTCCCGTTCGCTGGTGGAGCTGACAGGAGAGGTGAATATCTTTGCCCAGCTGCATTCACATTTCGCCTGGCTGCTATTGGCCGGCTCACGTTTTCTCACCGAACATGTGACATTTGGCAATCTGCCCTGGCTGCCGCCCCAAAGCAGCGGTCGTCCGCCTGCCCAGCGTCTGACCTACAATAGCTCTACGCTGCCCATGATACAGAAATATGAGGAGAGCATAGATGATCCCGAACAGGAGGAGTTCTTTTCATTGCGTCATATCAAGAAGGTGGTGCGTAAGGAGGTATTTGCCACGGTATGCTATTGTGCCCTGACGGGTGTGAAGATTATAGTACGCGGTGCACCAGAGCGTACATTTTGTTTTATGGTTTGTCTCAAGAAGCTGCTGCCCGAACCCATGCATAATCTAATGAGGATTGATGCACAGCATCAGCATTCAATAAGCTCCGAATATAAGATTATTTCAGTGTCCAATGATATTGCAGTGCCCATAGCCAGCAGTTCGGTGTTTCGTATAGATTTTCTGGATAAGCAGGTGAATGGGCATGAAGTGGCGGTCAAATGGCCCGGGGAGTTGCCCAGAAAGTGTAAGTAATAAAATTTAAACCCAGCTTAAATCCTTATTAACTTTTTCTCTTTCAGTGCCCGATCTCATGGTGAAGCTGTTAAAGGCGGTGGAGGAGAAGAACTTTACCGAGTTGGTGCTCAACAAACAGACCAAAGTTCTGATTGAAGAATGGAAAAAGTAGGTCACTTCCTTTAACTTGCCGCCAGACACTCTTTAACTCTTCCTCCTCCTTTCACAGCAAAGTCATTTGCCTGAATCATGCCAAATCCACCAGTGTGCAGACCAAACTGAAGAAGGTTCTGGGAGTGCAGCCACAGGATCAGCCGCTTATCAATTACTGGAGCACACATTTGCATTAAATTTCACTTTTTGGAATAAAAATTCTTTATTGCCGCAACGCGAGTCGCAGCAGTTTTTCTTCGTACTGACAAATCAATATCTTAACCAAAAAGTGACGACGTCTAGAATCCAGCAGTTGTTGTTGTTTTTGTGGCTGCTGCTTACTTCTTGTAACCGCAGCTGGAGCGACGACCACGAGCACGCTCGAATTTGCGTCCCTTGGAGCGCACATAGGGGCGTGTATGCGAGTGGGGCACACCAGGAGCCTTGCCAAAGTGCTTGAAGGCCGTACGTGCCGTGCGTTTGCCTTGCAACAGCAGGGTATTTTTACCGGTAGGTGCGCGCAGTGCCAACTGATCGAAGGTAAGCACCTCACCGCCCGCCTTCAGGATACGCTCGCGAGCCGTCTGGGTGACATGCAGGGCGCATACCGATACCTTGGGCACTGTCAATAGACGCGCATCATCGGTAACTGTGCCGACCACCACAACGGTCGACTCAGGCTGGTTGGCCACCTTGAAGAAGCGAGCAATACGCTGCAGCGACATGGGTGGGCGATTCACCTTGCTCATAAACAAACGCTTCAGGATGATGCGGTTGAACTTCTTGTTGGTGCGACGTTGCAGGAAGCGGTAGAGCTGTAATTAAGAAATCCAGTTATTAGATTATTCATTCCCACTCAAGTGCTCTAGGCCATCACTCACCTTGACCAGCAGACGCAGGTAAACATCCTGAGATTTGGGCTCGGTTCTGCGAACCTTGCGATCGTACTTGTGGTTGATATCAATACCCTGCAACAGAAATATGATTAACAATGGGTGTATAAATGTGTCAGCTGCATCGCTTCTAATTCACAAGCATTTATTTGCACACACTTGCAAGATGTTTACAAATTAATTTTTCAATTTTCGTTTGGATTGCGTTCCTTACCATTTTGCGACCGGAAAAAGAAAGAGAGGAACCAGTGTGACCGCCGCGCCGAAATAAAAATTACCGATTTTTTTGTTATCGATAGTTCTAATTGGAGTCACTATCGATGGGAGGAGAGTTTTTTGTCACAGAACTAGTTCATTTTAGTATTTAAATTAATTGAAATTTAATTCAAACGATATTGTTGATGTGCATTCTATACCAAAGTTTAAATGAGTTTGTGCAAATGTCTCTCTCGGTCGGTATAAAGTGTACATTTGGCGGTCTTTTTATTGAAAACCAAAAGATGTACAACATTTTTGCAGTTTGTCAGCCAGTTTAAGACTAGTACAGCTGTGAAATAAGACAGCGACAGATTTTTGAAACTTTTAGGAAGGCAAAATATTGATGATTCGGAAGCTCAATTCAGGGTACTTATTCATTATTCGCCTGCTTGTCATGATTATAGTTGCGACGACATAAAGCCCATATTAAAATAAGTCAAACTGTACCTTAAAATATCACTCAGATTTAATATGGTCTTATACCAAAGTCTAATATGAGCTGTTTGCACCAAATGAAACCACTGTAGAACAGCTCTACCAACAATATTTGGTTCATTTGAGCCATGCATTCGGCATGAAACGATCACAGTATGAAGAAAAGCTCAAGCTAACATTTGCTAAAGGTAAAAATGATGGAAATTTGGAAGTGATTTTCGATGTGCATTATTTTGAGTACTAAATGTGATACCATTATTTCCAAATAAAATACCAAAAGTGGCAATTGTTTTGTTTTGGGGGAGTGTGACCAGATTTAGAAAACCTAAAATATTTATGGTCACACTGCATATTGCTTTGTTTTGATTTGCCGCCCCCTACCCCTCTTGGCAACGCGCCTGAAGAGAAACATGTCACACCTGAAATACGCTGCTTACACCATTGAATTTTTCCGTTAAACAGAAGGTGCGAAATTATTTCCCATAAGAAACCTGTGGATAAAAGAAGAGCCGCAAGTTTAATGATGCGGAAAGAGTGACCGTATATTGACGAGTATCGAGTATTGTTTTACGGCATCGATTGCAAACAGCTGATTTTGACATCGCATTTCGATAAATAATTACAATATAATTGGACCGCGTAATTTAAAAAAATAAATGAATCGCAAAAGCGTGCTCCATTTGCATTTAAGTAAACGCAGAGCCGTTACCAAATGCACCGTGAGCAAAATTAAACATATTATCGCTCATAATTGTCGCTATTTCAATAAATTACATTTGTTCTCTTCTTCTTCTAATTCGGTTTGTTTACGTTTGGCATGTCGAACAGCAGTTTTAATGATGCGGCTGCGGTCAAAACGCTTGCATAATTTTTTCGCTTCTTCGACAATGATGCGCCCTGTGTAACTCCGATATTACAGTGTAACCACACAATCTGGCATGAGATCTTGTCAGTAAAGGTATTTCCAGCCCCCAACATGGATCGGATATCCCATATTTTGCCCCTGATATCTATTGCATTCTTGTTCTTCTCGATAATCTTGAATTATATGACCGTCTTTATATAATTATGTAAGTGAATATTAATATTTTACATATTTTTAAGACTTTATTTTCGAAAATAATTCCAAAAAGATTAAAATGTTCTTATTGGAATTCTTATGAAGTTCTTATAATGCTTGAGAACTCAAAGTGATCCGTTGAACCGAATCGAAACCGCGCTTTGGTCGAAAAATCATGTAATAAGCCGAACCGGTGGTTTGAAGGCTACAAAAACCACCGAACCAGTCTTAAATTCCCAAGTGGTTTGTATCCCAAAAAAAAGTTATGACTAGTATAACTGTGAAATAATCCGCGACAAATTTCTGAAGGCAGAATAAAAACGCGTAAAAAGTCGAAAGCAAAGTCAGGTGATTAATTTGGGGAGCTCAATTCAAAGTACTTAAGTTTTATTCGATTACTTGTTATGATTTAAAAATCTGAATTATAATTTTACAAAATTTAGAAAAAGCTGCTTTTTAAAAAATGCAAAGCGCATTGAGCCGGGTCTAGCTTAACACAAAGCAAATTCGCCAAATTTATATTGTCTTTGCAAAGGATGATTACTTTTGATCCACCTTGTACATATCGCTGACTTAATTCAATACCGGCCAACTCAAAAAAAAAATCGATTTCGAGAAAATTGCGTTTAAAGATTTTAATGTGTTTTACCCTTACAAAACCTATAACTTCGAATCTGACTAGAAAAATGTTATAAATAATATGTCTTAAATAGAAAATCGAGTTCAAATAGACCTTTAAGGATTTTAGTAAAACAAACCTTATATTTACTTTAAATTATGATGTTTTTGAAGCAAAAAACATTAATTTGGGTGCCATAAATAAGATGGCACAACTGAATTAAGACGCTCTTAGGCGGAGAGTATAAGATATGGCTATATGAAAACTTTACACAAAATAAGGTTATGAAAAGGCAAAGATTTCTGCATCATTAACTCAAAAATCGTGTTTTTTGAGTTATGCAGGTATTGAATTAAGTGAGCGATATGTATAATACAGATTGTTTTGAACAATAAGAAGTAAAGTCGGAACCAAGCTATTTTTAATTATTTTGCACATATTTTTAACTACTGCAATTATTCAGAAACCCGATGAAGATTAAAAAGAATATTTAACGAATTTTAATCTTTCCTATGAATTCGTGCTTTTTCAATATCTGTCATAAATTATGCATGCTGCACATCTCTAGTCACGAGCCTTTCCTTGTAAATACAAAATTAGTGTGACCGTAAGTTAAGCTGGTCACCCCAAAATATGGCTGCAAATTTACGTAAAAACTTAAATGTGAGTGAAAATTGGAATTTAAGGCAAATTAATCAATTAAATTGTCTCTTACAGCTGGTCAGAAGCTTTGCCAGCGCTGCCAAAGCCAAAGCTGCGCTGTCCAAGCAGACAAGAACCAAAACATTAGCGGCAGTGGGAGAATCAATCGCCGCCAAGGGGTAACGTAACATTATTTTGAATACAATTTCCTTTTAAATCTGAAATCTATTAATCCTTAGGTTCTTGCGTCCCCACAAGCCTTATGCTCCACCCAGTGATGCAGCTGCACGTGTGCGCTCTTTGGCTGCCTCCCTGAACTTGAGCAAAGGATTAGAGGATTTATCAGAGAAATTCAAATTTCTGTCTGCCTGCCATCAAGAGCTGCAGCATGGCGTGCCCAATTCCCAGATGCATGAACTAAACAGCGTAGCAGATGTAATAGCGTTTTATGAGACGCCAGTGGACACCACTGTGCCATTGGATGCACTGAAGCGAGCTGACTTGCCCGAGAACTTGCACATACAATACGATTATCTACGTTTTAATCCTGAAACGGATACGAAATTCAATGGCCAAACGGCATTCCCCAAGAGCTCCACACTGGTCACGGGTCTGAAGTATCGCGGCAGGTATGAGGGACATGAGGCCAAGCGTTCCTGGCCTTAAGATTGCAATTTTATTTGATTAAAGCTATAAAAACTCAGCCACACTTTTCACCAAATCCGGAGTCCAAATACTTTCCATGGCGGCCATAACGCGTGAATCCGATAGTAGCTCCATCAGACGCTTGTCCTTTTTGACAGCCTCTAAATTGGGATACATTAGCTCGCAGTCAATCTCGGTTACGGCCGGTTTGTTCATAATATTTAAGATTTTCTTTTGCAACTCAATTTCTGGATCGGGTGCTTTTAGCTTGGCCAAAGCATTAGCCTCGCCCACTTCCCGTTTCAGCTGCTCCTGATGCTCACCCTGTAAATACTCAATGATGCACTCATACTGCAGGGCTGTAAGGGGACGATTATTGGCCAACATATCCAGCAGCTGTTGCATTTGGTCGGGATGTCGTCGTTGGTTCTTTTGTTGTTTGGGTAGAGGTGCGGGAGTGGGAATGACGGTGGGAACAGCATCGCGCTGTTTCTTTAAACGAAAGTCGGTGGCTATGAGTGTAATGGCATCCTCTAGGGGCATATTACGATGTTCGGCTGGCACACCATACAAAATGTTGACCGTTATGCTATTGAGTGCCTCATGCTGTGGCGTTACCAGCACGGCATACAGGCAGCCACGTGAGGAAATGTTGGCCAGCACTTTACCCAGTACAACATCCTCATTGGGAAACAAAATATCCACACGCAAGCCGGCGTTCTTGAGACGCTCCTCTATGTACTCGGCGTATTTACTTAAAAAAAAAAAAACAAAACTTTTAACTTATCTCTGCCACAATTTGTTATAGAGTCACCTACGTATTCTCCCGATTGACCACCACAATCTCGCAGTCATTTATGACCGGCACACCCGACGCAGCAGCCGCCGAGGACATTACCAGGCCACCTTGAATGGCCACCGGCACCTGATTCTGGTTCTGCTGCATTTGATTCTTCTTGTTGTGGCCAGGCCGGATGGTGGCATTGCGTACGGTCAAGACATTGGACTTGAAGGTGGATTTGTTCAAAGCAGCAGCACATTTGTTAGCTATTTCCTCCGATTCGAATTGAACAAAACCAAAATTCTTTTGGGCCACAGATCCCAGCACTTTTCCGTATGGATAACAAATGCTGGCCAATTCCTCCTTGGTGCAAACCGGCAGATTGCCCAAGAATATACGATTCTTTACCAGGGCAGGATCTTTGGCAATATTGTAACCAGGTTCATTGGGGGCCGGCATTATTTATTTTCTTTTTTTTCTGTCTAATTTGTTTTTGAAGGGGGAGGAAATAAATGAACTAGCAGCGCAAAAACAAGTTCCATATTATCGAACTAGTTCGGCACTCCCTGCTAAGGGCTATAAATATACCTTGAGTAGGATGAAATTTTAACAAATGTATGCAACAGGTAGAGGGTAATATTTTCGATATGCATCAAAAGCTGATTCGATTTAGCCTTTAAATGGTGGCTAAAAGTATTTTCTAATTAACGCGAAGGCAAAGCTATCTTCGACTGTGCCGAAGTTTTAATACACTTGAAAAACTTTACACCAACTGATTTAACCGCTAAAATTGATATAGAATATGGATATCAGATATTTAAAATTTTTAAATCATTGATAATAAAAATTTGATAAAAAAAACTTTTCTTAGTAAAACACATTTTCCGACCTATCGGTCCTATGGCAGCTATATGCTATAGTCATCCGATTTTCATAAATTTTTTAAAAATTGTGTGAAAGCATATAAAACTAATGTATACCAAGATTGGGGACGCTACGATATAAAACAAAAAAGTTGTTCTCACTAGAAGTAGTTTTTTGACCGATCGTTTCTATGGGAGCTATATAATATAGTCATCCGATTTTGATCAATTTTTCCTGTATTATGTGAAAGCATATAAAACTAACATATACCAAGTTTAGTGACGCCTCGATGGAAAACAAAAAAGGTTTTCTCACTAGAACTAGTTTTTTGACCGATCGTTTATGTGGCAGCTATATGTTATAGTCATCCGATTTCGATAAATTTTTCCAGAATTGTGTGGAAGTATATAAAACTAACATATACCAAGATAAGTAACGCTACGATGGAAAACAAAAAAGTTTTTCTCACTAGAACTAGTTCTTAGACCAATCGTTTCTATGGCAGCTATATGCTAAAGTCGTCCGATTTTCATAAGTTTTTCAAAAATTGTGTGAAAGCATATAAAACTAATGTATACCAAGATTGGGGACGCTACGATAGAAAGCAAAAAAGTTTTTCCCACTAGAACTAGCTTTTGGAACGACCGTTTATATGGCTGCTATATGCTATAGTCATCCGATCCGGCCGATTCCGACAAATGTGCAGAGTATTTGTATTTAAAGACTTATTGCAAAGTTTGGTTAAGATAGCTTCAAAACTGAGGGAGGAGATAGCATAGAAACAGACGGACGGACGGACGGACAGACGGAAATGAACTCAGCTCGTCATGCTGATCAAGAATATATATACTTTATGTGGTCGGAAATGCTTCCTTCTAAGTGTTACAAACATCGTGACAATTTTAAGGTTCTGGTTCTGAGTTTCAATCGGTTCTTTTCGGTATACGGTTCCGGTTTGACACCCTGGTTTATTCTTTAGTAAATTCGTAATGAATAAGAAATGGTTATTCAAGAAAACGTTATAAAAATGATTCCTATATCGACATCCTTCTCACAGAGGAGGATCCTAAACGATACTAGGCATCCTCCTCCAGCTGGTCATCTGGTTCGTTTTGAAACACCTTAACTTTGGCCATTCTGATGCCAAACCGCACTTTATAGTCGACAGCTGCTAACTGCGGTAGACATGCCTCATTGATGATCAGCAAGAACGGCTGGCTTATACTCATCACCTGCTCTGCCTTCAATATTGCCCAGTCGTTCATCTGAATGGCTGGGTTCATCAGTCTCAGGCATCGAATCACCTTGTCATGGTCCGTGTGACCCTTAGGCAGCCATATACGAGCACGAGGGCGACGAAATATACCCTTAAGTGGGACAAGACTGAGCTTCAGACCCTTCCAATCGTTGCGAATCTTGGCTACGCAATTAACCAAGAAACTTCCCGAGTTTGCGTCTTTAAATCGAATCACCCGGTGCCCTTTAATTACGTCCGTGGAATCAAAGGAGGGTATGGGACCATTTGGCTTGGAAATAATTCTGTTCATGACCATTTCTGTTAATTTGGTCTCGATCTCCACCCACTTCTCCGACAGGCAGGCGACCATTGTTGTTCAGGTCGTCGACTAAGGCCATGGCAAGTCCATTTTTTGACTCCTCGGCAGACTTCATTGTCGATGCCTTGGAGGAGGTTGCTTCCTTGGATCGTTTTGGTGCACTGTCATCCGCTTCTCGAGAGCGCTCGCGCTTTTCAGGTCGAAGAGTCTGGTGGTTTTTGATATCATAGAAGGGAATTTTGTCAGCTTCGTTCCGATTAGTTAACGGCTTATTTGAGGCTTTTGCAGTGATTGAGTTGGGGGAACTAGACCGAGTACTACCTTCAAGGTTATTGGACTCCGGCATGGGCGGCACTATTGTTTCCCAACTGGAATACTGTAGCTCGTCAAGATCGCTGTCAATTATCTCGACTTTGACTGGATTCTTTTGAAGCTCGATTTCTGGTTTGGGTGCCTCGTTCGCTTTTAGTTTGAACTGTATCTCGTGTTCGTCTAATAAATGCGCAATAAGGCACTCATATTGCGGGGCTGACAGTGGACGATTGTTGGCCAACGTCAGAAACAGCTGCTGGAACTGGTCGAGATGTCGCTGTTTCTTCAAAGAAAAGTCTATGGCAATGTGGGTGATGGCTTCCTCTAGGGGCATATTACAATGCTCGGCTGGTACACCATACAAAATGTTGACCGTAATGCTATTGAGGGCCTCATGCTGCGGCTTTACCAGCACGGCATACAGGCAGCCACGTGAGGAAATGTTGGCCAGCACTTTACCCAGTACAACATCTTCGTTGGGAAACAAGATATCCACACGCATTCCCACGTTCTTCAGACGTTTCTCTATGTACTCGGCGTATTTGCTAAGGAAACCCAAGAAAATTACTTTAAACTAATCTTCTTGAGAATTTTAGGTATTCACTTACGTATTTTCCCGATTGACCACTACGATCTCGCAGTCATTTATGACCGGCTCAGTCGCCGTCGACATTACCAGGAAGTATTGGCGAGCTTAGCTTTCAATTTTGATTTCGTGAAACAGCTGCTCGCGGCTTGCTTTATAGAAAAGGCGCGGTGTGACCATGAAACCTGCAGAAAATGCGGCCTCTGTTTCACTGCAAATAGCTGATCCATGGCGTACCTAAGGTCCATGGTGTATCAATTACAGGTGCAGCCAAGATGTATATATTACAGGTGTGGCGAATAATAAAATTTATAATCTCGAAGCATTTTCAAAATTCGCAAGAGTTAGACAGGCAACGTTTTGCATGAATAGTAAACTGACAATATGTAAGCAACACTGCATGATTCAGCATGTTTCCATTTTATCTTTTATCTCTGTTTGCCGTTCTATTGCAAGATAATCGCTCTTTTAATTTTTTTAAGAGAGTTTATATGTGCCTTTAATTCGTGAGAAAAAACTAACTGCAACAAGTAACGGTTAATTTTTAAGTTTGCTTTGAATCTATTCTTCTAGAAATGCATTGCCACTTTTTAGTCACTTGAATAGGTTTAAGCGAAACAGCATTAGTTGTCTTCAGATTTTCAGTCGGAATCGATCACATTTTTTTACCATTTTTTTTTTTTTACACTAAACTACAACCAACAAGTAAGAAAGTCGGTCAAGCCCGACTGTAATATACTCTGTACCTGTTTATATATAACTAATAACTTTAAACTGTGGGGTCACAAATACTGTGCAAGTGCTGCCCATCAAGATTATGGGCAGTGCTGCCCATTGTAATTATTTGATTTGCTTATAACTCGAATATCGTTCATCTGATCTGGAAACGGTGTATGGTGGATCGATAAGTAATTACGATTAAAATATATGTCTAGAAGGTTTGAACAACCTAACTCCAAAATTGTGGAAGATATGAGGTTTTTTCAAATTGCGGGGGCGGCAGGGGGCGTGGCAAAAATTAAAACTAAACTTGATCTGCCTGCAAGTAAAAGAAGCTTATGTTCCATACACTTCAAAGCTCTATCTCTTACCATCTCTGAGATCTCTTCGTTCATACGGACAGACGGACATGGCTATATCGACTCAGCTGTTGATGCTGATCAAGAATATATATAGTTTATATGGTCGGAAATGCTTCCTTCTGGCTGTTACATGCATTTGCACAAACCCAATATACTCTTCGTACCTTCGGTACAGAGTATAAAAAAACACTCATAAAACCCTGTTTAAATGTAGAAGACCCCCTTAAGACATTTTAACGGATCAAGACCGATTTCAAACCCGATTGGACCGGTTCAATATTGGTTATGAAAATTGACTTACGATTTTAAAAATTCGTTGAGCGTGGTTTAGGAACGGTTTCGAACCAATAAAATATTAAAACATATACAAAATTTTGTTACGAACGCTTAATATGCTGTGCGGGTTTCTAACCGTTTCAATAGTGATTCCCAACCATATCTAAGGAATTATGTAAGCTATGAATTTGGAACCTACAAATATATGGAGTGAAAAACGGATTCCGTACTAGTTTGTGGAAAGCGATTATAAACTCTCTCTAACGGTATCAAAAACTTTTAAATTTTGTATAAGATAAATATTAACCCAATTCTATTAGGGACCTGAGCACGGTGTCGCTCTATATATTTATATAGCTAGTGAAATTGGAAAAACTATTAAACCCATAAACTAATACTTTTGGTTTTCAATAAATGTATTTTATTTCTATTATTTAAAACTTCCTCCAATAAACGTGTCCTTCTTATCCAAACGCTCCGATAGTTTTAAATATATCGATGTCATAGTGGGTGGAGTAATCGAATAGGAATAGAAATCACTCCGATTTTTATGTAGAGTCACTAATATATAAGGCAAACTATACATATGACTCGACAGCCAAAAGTTGACCGTCTGAAAATTGAGGCTCCTGAAAAAAAAAACATAGTAAAGAGAACTATCATACTAAATAGTAATACTTTCTTACTTAATAATAGCGTGAGGGAATATCTTCTCGATGAAACCGCAGACAAACAAGTATTTTTCACGATCCTCGCTGTTTTTTAGGCTAACTGTATCCTCGTCCGTATCAACTTCAGTTGGGAACTCAGTTGCGCTACCCCCTTCAGATTCCATTTCCGTTTCCTGTGAAAAACGTTCAACATTCACTTCGGTGGAAGAAGTATCCTGTATCGAAACTCGCTTCATTTGCTCGTTTATATCAAGGCGTACTTCAATCACATAATACGAGTAATAATTCTGCTGTAGCTCCTGTCTTTCGCCAATGGCCTCCAACCGCGATTGACGCAAGACAGCCGTACGATGAGCTAGAGCCGAATTTGTGGAATCCGAACAGGTGTACAACACTGACTGACCATGACTGCACATACTATGCATTAAATTGTGTATGATCCGCTTACTGCTGACATCGAGAAAGGCAAAGGGTTCATCGAGCAATATGAGACCCGCATATCCAATTAAAGCAATGGCTATACTCAGACGCTTCAGTATGCCACGACTGCAATGGGTCAGATAGTGCAGACGATAGTTATGCAAATCAAAGACTTTGCACAAAGTCTGAGTCACCCTCTTCACATTCGCAGGCTTCAGGCCACGTATGAGTAGCACCAACTGGATGGTCTCCGTTACGGTAAGAGCTTCCTTAATTTCATCTTCCTGAGCGCTATAACCTATGTGTTTGTAGTCCTCCTCCTGCTTATTTGGATTATAAGAGTCCGTATTGAAGCTAGTGATTTGCCCAGTGCTGGGGGTATATGAGCCCAGAATGGTCTTTATCAGCACAGTCTTGCCCGAACCATTGGCACCCAGAATGGCCATTATTTGATAGCTGAAAACATATGTGGGTGTATTTAAAAGAAAGACAAAATTGGTGAAATAATCCTACTGTTCTAGCATAAAGTTAATGTGTCTCAAAACCAATTTAAGACCGAAGGATACCGCCAAATTCTCAACATGCAAAGCCTTATCCTTGATACGCGTACGTTCAAGGGTACGCACACGAGTCTTTTCATTGATCCAGGTATTATCCAATTCATTACGTGGCTTCAGATGCAAAACTTCTTGATCGTAATAGCTGTCTGGACTGGGATAGGGAATACATTTAGAAAAAGTAGTAGAAATAGAGAATAGTAATAGAGGTAGTACACAAGTGATGGAGGAGCCCGATTCTTCCCATGTCGTGTATTTCCTCAACGAAAAGGCAACAGAAATTCCGAAAATGGCAGATGTAGCGAAAGATACGACCAACAGTTCTCGAAATGAGCAACTAGGATGGCTAGATCGCTTGAGACAAATGGCAATTAGTGGAATTCGAGCTACAGAAAAGGATTCTCAAGAAAGCGAAAGCGTGTGAAGGAGCTCTCTTACGAGCTCTCGATGTCCGCTCAGCTAAAATCTTTAAGGGTCTGGTGGCTTCCTTTGGAGATGGTTATCAGGGCGCCTAACTGGTCTATCCTAGTAAGACCCCGAGCACGCGTTTGGCGTCATCTATATGTGGCAGGATTGTCGAATTGGGTTTTTGGGTTCCATTGAACCGAACCTTTCTAATAAATGACCCCCCACCGGAACCCAAACTGTATTCTCCCTATTAGGAAAAAGGTTGAGTTTGGAAACTAGAGGTGCGTACGTGACGAGAATTTAAACGTGTCACGGTTTGACATGACGTGATCGTGAGAAAACACATCCTTTCGTGCGTATGCATCCGTGATCCGTGCATGATTCGTGCGTGTTAAAAATATACCTTGTATTTACGAATTTTTTTTCTATTATATTCGTGCATGAATCGTGCGTGACGCAAAACGACTAAAAAATTGTGTGCGTGAATTGTGCGTCAAAAGATTTTTATTTTGTCAATCGTGCGTTACGTGAATGAAAAATCGCTTACGCGCGCACCTCTATTATTGTAAACCCTTCAACACACTTAGGCCATTAAGTAGGCCAGTTGTGATGCCGCTTGAGGACTTATTTATTGTCCATTCCCCCCATTTTTGAGGCCTAATTTGTTTCCAGTTTCCTGTTAGAATAATTCTTTTATAATCAGCCTGCACGTAGCCGTGGGCTTACCTACATTTTCCTTATTGGGAAGGAGGTTGGTGGTAGAGACTTGTCTCGCGAGTTCGTCTGCTTTGGAATTTTGTTCTGTGACCCAAATGGCGTCTGAGTTGAGTACTGTGCACATATTAAAGCTTCCTTGATCGCAAGGATTTCCGACTGAAAGACACTACAATGATCTGGTAGTCTGAAAGAATGACTGATGCCGAGTTCGTCGGATTATAAACCGTCACCCACTCTATTGTCGAGTTTGTATTGATTTCTGCGGTCCTGGCGGACCCCGAAACGCTTCTATAGAAGGGATGAAGACGTGAAAGGGGAAACATTAGTCAGTGAATGTAGGAAGGAGGGTGGTCCGCTGAAGGATGCTAGAGCGACCGAAGTTGGTTCTCTCAAACTAAGAATAGATATGGTAGCTACTAAAGGTGCGCACGTAAGCGATTTTTCCTTCACGTAACGCACGATTCTCGAAATAAAAATCTCTTGACGCACGATTCACGCACACAATTTTTGGAGAGTTTTGAGTCACGCACGATTCACGCACTGTTAAAAAAGGGATCACGAATGATATCGCACGAAAGACTGTTTTCTCACGATCACGTCGTGACATGTCGTGTTACGTTCATTAAATAGCTTTGAGAGAATCACAAGGAGTGGTGCGGAGTGTACCAGTAATGCGTATGAGTCGGGGACCAAATACTCCAAATTTTGAAACCCAATTTACTTACTCACTATCCCATAAGCGTTTGCTCCTCCGAGTTGTGCGTTTCACTTTCTTTGAAGTCAATCCTACATACAACAGTATCCATACCAGAAATGTTGAAAGATAAGTGCACCACAGATAGAAAACTAAATTCATATGCTTCATGTCAGCATCTGATGGTCAAATCTGTATTATAAGATTACTCAAATTTTGACTACCTAACGTAACTCACTGCAACAGTTGGGTACACCTTGACATTGCTCCAAATAGACACTCGTTTCATAGGTCTGTTTATCATGACACAGTTGCAACATTTCGGATATATTATAATTTCTCATTAGATTGTGTACCATAGCATAATAAGGATGTAGCTGTAGGATTAGTAATCCCGAATTATTGAGTGCATGCAGTTCATGCAAGGCCAGATAAATCACTATGCCCAGCGAGTAAAGGATGAGCACTAAAACATAACCCGTTCTGGCTTCTGTGAGAAAAAATGACACTAAATGATTGATGGACAGCACGCACAGAGCCACTATAAGCACGATATATACAAAAAACACTAAAAAAAGGAGTAATATTAGTAGGTCTTAACAAGGACAGTACTCGAAAGGCACTCACTGTATTCATACGTTTCCATTAGTAACTTATAGTTAAAAAGTATAAGAGCCACATTTAGGGGTAAAAGACTCACGCAGACCTTAAGGATGCCATAGACTATAGTGGCCACTGTTAGTGTACATAATCTCATGCCCGCTATCAACTCTAAACGTCCATAGAATACACGTCGCCACAATCTATGATGGAGCAAAGGTAGAGCCCAAACGAAACAGAAGCAGAAACTCAGGGAAACCGTAAAAACCACAGCATGACTATTATCACCACTCTGGACTTGTATCGAATGTATGGTGGAGTAAGGTAGAGGTTCCATATCCACAATAATGCCCGATTCGGTATCGACTATGCCTCTGCAAAGAAAATAAATAAAACATGGTGATTTATCAAAGAGGTCTGTCCCATAATTAGTTGGCCTAGCCTTCTGTCTCCTATTTAGTTTATTTACTTTACTTTATTCTATAGCTTGAATACTGGTTTCCCAAGCTAACCAACAGATGGCGCCTCTTTTGTAAACCAGCGGTTGTTGTACTGTTCAAAACGCTGCCTTTGCTGGCAGAGAAGAGGGACTGAGCAAACGGGCAGTCTACGTTAGTTCGTTTATGATAGTGCAGAAAAAAAATGTATGTCATATGTGAATAGGCCTTAAGGTCAAACAGAGATAATAATATGGATGTTTTGCATGTCTGACGTGTTATTTTTGATTCTCTTTCACTTCTCATTAACACTTTTTTGCTAGTCGAAAAAATTGGTGCATTTAAAATTATGCACCAGAGTTTATATCTACTAAAAAATATTGGCATTTATATTTAATTCTAACTTACACGGCCAGAGCATTCATTAGAAGAGCCAAGCTTAGCGGTGCCGTGTGCAGTAAATTTTTATTAAACATAGCCTGCACTTTATCCGTCGTAAAGATTGCCGCCACCACAAATTTCACATCCGTCAACATATAATGAGTGGACACATATTGTCGCATATATTCCATAACGTCCTCCTCCGAATCCACTTGCAAAACTCCCAACTCCTGGGCATAGTGTTCACTAGCTTCAAATACAGGGCCCATTATGGAGCTCCGTTGCAATAGTACAATAGGTTCACCATACCGATCTAGGGTAAACGATGTGAGAGACAAAGGTTGTCGAGCCTCCTTCAAATGGGGCATACACAAAGTCCAACAGGCGCCCAGAAATGGATAAAAGATTTGCAGTAAAGGCAATACGCAATATCGAATATCAATGAGAAACCGTTTGCGCAAAACAACACCAATGTGAGCGAGCAGCAACCGAAATCCAGCCAAACGTTGACTCTTTCGTATTAGCAAATCCGATTCCTCTTTGCGGCGTATGTGATAGGAGACAGTATCAAAAGCATCCGTATTGTTGGCGATTGTGATTGCCGCCTTTTTATCACGAATCATGGCGTTTAACATGATGTAGTCCAAACTAGATTCGACCAAATGATAGCTATCCACATGCAGATTCTCCAAATTGTTGCCCAATTCTTCTAGTAAAAGGACAAGCTTACCCATATCCCAATATGTGAATATAAAAACAACTGTATCGCTCAGCCTAGACTCTAGCTCTATGAGTGGTATAAAATTGGACAAATACGTTTGTAGTTTGTCTAGATCACATAGTTCCTTTATGTGACAGATCTGGAAAAAAAAATAGAAATAATAACAGAACTGTACAGTATGGTACGGGATCTGCACTCGAAAGCTTAATTTTCGAACTGTTATCCGGCTCCAAAGACTTTGGTATTTAACTTATTGGATAGTTAACAACTTTTCGCCGCTAAGTTCTTAATTCTAATTATACTCGACTTAGAATAAGTAGCCTATGAAACATCTTTAAAATCGGTACGATAATTTTTTAGTAGGGGTAAAATTCAATTTGAAAATAACGCATAACGCCTAACGCATAATGTCTACATTTTTAACCCATTGAACCTGAACCCGAACCACTTATTCAAAAAAGAAGGTTCGGTTCACAATAATAATTATTTTAACAAACGAAAGAAATTCTTGTTGAGATGATTGCAAAAGAAGGAAGATTATGAAGAAATATCAAATTTAAAATCTATTAATGATGTTATTAATTCTTCGGAAATTGTCCATGGTAACATATAATAACATCAGAAATGTTTTATAATTTTGAAAAGGTTTTAAAAACGAAGACTTAAAAATATTTTGCATACTTAATTGTACAAGCAATTTAAACACTATAGTTTGTTCTTTCTAATCTAAGAACTCGTAGATTAACAGCTCCAGAAAGATTTAATGCCTACACAGAAGAACTTTGCGATATCAGGAATTAAATCAATCCCAATCAATGTGAAATAAAGGTGGCCAATCCCGGATTTTCTCAAACCACGTTCGAAAGGATTGACTTGAGTAAGGATTTTTCAATTCCGAAATTCTTGTCACGATCATGAGAATGAGAATAAATTTCGAACTCTATCTTAGTTTCTATTTGTTCCGTAGTTACTTTAATGTAATAAAATGCAGGATTATTTGATTTTCAAGTAGGATCCATACTTCAAATGAGACTTCGGATAGAATCAAGAATTTTTTGTTGTTAACTTGTATTAACTTAAACTAGGCCGTTCCTAAAAAATTGTATCCTTTGATACTATCAATTTTATTTTCTTTAAACCAATTGAAACGTATAAATAAATCGAACCGAGGTTCGAACCAAAACCTGGGGTTCTAAGTATTCAGAAACCGGTCCGCGAACCGAACCCAAAGATTATTCATGGGTTCGAATCTTCGAACCGAACCTCTTCCAAAATTTTGGAGGTTTGCAGCCTTGATTTCAATTAAATTTGGTAGTAGTAGTAGTTTAGCACATTACAGGGATTTGGGATCAGGGATCTGGGATCTGAGATCAGGGATCTGGGATCAGGGATCTGGGATCAGGAATCTTGGACCATGGATCTGGGATCATTGATTTGGGATCAGGGATCTGGGATCAGGAATCTGAGACCAGGGATCTGAGATCAGGAATCTGGGATCAGGAATCTGGGATCAGGAATCTGGGACCAGGGATCTGGGATGATTGATTTGGGATTAGGAATCTGGGACCAGGGATCTGGGATCATTGATTTGGGATCTGGGATCATTGATTTGGGACCAGGCATCTGGGATCAGGGATCTGGAATCAGGGATCTGGTATCAGAGTTCTGGGATCCGGGATCTGTGATCAGGGATATGGGATCATTAATTTGGTATCTGGGATTACAATCTGGAGTCTGGGATCGGGGATCTGGGATCAGAGATTACGAATCAGGGATTAGAGATCTGGGATCTGGGATCAGAGATCTGGGATCATTGATTTGCGATCAGGGATCTGGAATCAGGGATCTGGGATCAGAGATCTGGGATCAGAGATCTGGGATCAGGAATCTGGGATCAGGTATCTAGGGTCTGGGATCTAGGATAATGGATCTGGGAACAGGATCTGGGACCAGGGATCTAGGATCAGGAATCTGGGATCAGGGATCTAGGGTCTGAGACCAGGGATCTAGAATAAGGGATCTGGGAACAGGAATCTGGGACCAGGGATCTGGGATCAGTGATGAGGGATTTGCAATGGGGGATCAGAGATTTCGAATGGGGGATCTGGGATCTGGGATCAGAGATCTGGTATGTGGGATCAGGGATCTGGAGTCTGGGGTTTGGGATCTGGGATCAGAGATCTGGTATGTGGGATCAGGGATCTAGGGTCTGTGATCAGGGATTTAGGATAAGGGATCAGGAATCTGGGATCAGGGATGAGGGATGAGGGATTTGGGATGGGTGATCAGGGATTTCGTTTAGGGGATCTGGGACACGGTATATTAACTATTTTCAATTGAGAACTTTCACATTAAGGCCCCTTAAGTGTTAACCACACTCACACTTTTTTTTTTGGTATGAAAATTGTTTAATTTAAAAAAAAACTTACCAATCGGAAGCCATCTTTGTATTTGCGAAAAGTTTTCCTTTGCGTTCCATACGAATATAGATTTCCATTCGCCAGCAGGGCAATACGATCAGCCAGATTACCCGCCACCTTGGGTGAGTTGGTGGTAAGGAAAATGGTACGATTCTTTTTCTGTTTCAAGACAAACTTATAGTACAATTGTGCCTTGGCCTCATCCACTTCCTCCAGCGGTTTATCCAGCAATACAATTTTCGTGCGTCCTGCAAACGCACAAAGGGTGTCCAGTATGCGTTTATAGCTATCGGTTAAATTCTTAACCAGCACATGCCTCACATCTTCTAGCTGCATGGCTTGCACATACAAGTCCACATCCTCCTGGCTCTCTTTCTTCTTGAGACCGCGTAAACGGCAAAAGTACATTATATGCTCGGCCAGACGCAGTTCGATAAACATGGCAGCACTGGGGAAGGACATGCCCACTCCCGCATATGCTTTAGCTGGCTTTTTTTCCACATTATAGCCAGCTATGTGTATTTGGCCAAAAGTGGGTTGGACCTGACCCGAAAGCATTTTTATTATAGTCGATTTGCCTGAGGCATTGTGACCCAGGAGTACAACAAATTCACCTTCGAATACTTTCAGAGAAAAACTTCTTAACACAAATGTTTTGTGATACTTTTTCCAGACATGACGAAATTCAATGGCCACGGACTTGATACTAGATTTAGCCGAGTCATTCTCCGACTCATCCTCGCTGGTGCTTTGCAAGTCATCTTCAAATCCATATTTTTGAAATTTCGCATATTCATTATCACGTTCCTCTTGATCCACATCAGGTACCGGCGGGGGTGGTGGTGGAAACCAGCGCTGGTAAATTCGTGTCCAAAACCATCTTTCGTCTTTTGGTGGCTCAGGTTTTGAGGGGGCAGCAGGTCTTAGTTCATTAACTTCCACTAATCTATCTGTATCACTGGGTTCTTTGGCGAAAACGGTGGTTCTTGTCAGATGCTCCTTCTCATCCGTCATAGCCGAAATTCTACGCGATTGTTCTGCCTTTAACTCAGCTTCTCGTGCTTCTTCCAAAGCCTTTTGACGTTCGCGATTTCTCATCCGTCGACGTCTCTTTAAATTTCTTTTCAGCTTACTCAGTGCACGGCGTAATCTCTTGCATTTGAAAAAATTTGATAACCAGGGACACACATTCCCTTCTAGGATCATAGCCAATAAACTATAAACTACGGCCTGTAAATAGAAACATCCGATGATCACAATAAGTGAATGTTCATTGTTCATTAAAGTAGAGAACAGATATTCCTTATCTGTCATCTCATTTGGATATTCCTCGAAACGTATCATTTTGCGCAAGCCCTGACTTAAGGTCACATTGCACAATAATATTGAGCCGATCATGAAAAAGCCATAAGACCAAGAGAAATCCAATGCCAGGGCTGAGAGAAAGGGCAACGGAGCCAATATCCAGGCAATGGGTACCGTGGCTACCGTCATTTTTGTGGTACGCATTATGGAAGCCATTAGTATGGCAAAACCGACAGCCGATAGTACATAGGACATAAAGAACCAGAATAAGATATACCAGGACGCTTTATCAATGGCCGCCTGATTGCTATCCCATTGAATCTGTAATACTGCTGCTGTCAATCAAAGTTTAAATTTATCATTTGGCTTACCTTTAGGAGTAGACTAAGTAAGATGGAAGTCAACAGAAATTGAAAGAATCCATTCAAAAACCAGGCCGATATTTGCATATGCATGCTGACATTATTGATTAACAGAACGAAACTCTGACCCAATTCGCGTTCCTCCACAATTTGCTGTAACAGGAGACGTTAAATCAGGATTCTTTGTAAAGATGGACAATTTTGAAGTGTGACCATGGAAAAAATTTGAAGATTTTGAATTCAACCTTTTTTAAAACCCAGGATGGAAGCCGGTTCTGAACCGAATCAAACCATTAATTTGTGCGCGTAAACCGAAACGGTGTTCTATTTAAAATGCTGAACCAAATCAAAATACCGCAAAAGATATCGGTTCGGTATATTATATAGCCGGATTTGATGCCGTAAAATTTAAATTATTTTAAGTTAGTGATAGTATTTACCCCTAATCTCGTTTTGGGAAGATTTACCTTCAAAGCATATCCTGACACTTATCCGATATTTCGTTTCTGCGGAAAACCAATTGATAAGCACAGTTTTAAATATCGTCTCGTCTTTTCAATCCCATAGAACTAGGTACATTCATATTGAGGTTCGAAAATGATTGAAATGTTTCGAAGAAATTGAATTAAAACATGGAGAAAAGACTGATAAGTCCAATAGCCGATAAATTGTAAGCGTGGGGCCGATAAATTGTAAGTGTGGAGCCACATAAACTGTGTAAGTGCTGCCCATTATGTTAGCGACCGATGATACACAGCGAAATTATTTAGTTTGCTTTCAACTCGACTATCGTTCAGTTGATAAATAACTATTATTAGAAATGTCAAGAGGGTCCAATCAATCTACATTTATAACACAGGCCAACAAAATGACCACTTTTGTGAGCTCAAGCCATCACGATGCAAAATTCTTTCAGTTTTATGCACTTATTCCAAAACTGGTCTCGGTTTTTCTCTATCAGCTCTTGTTTTCAAAAAATCGCGGAAAATCCATTTTGTAGTTTTGCACCAAGCATAAATTTGTAGGTTTATAAGTTTTATGCGATACTACATACATCAATGCAGCCATAATCAATCAAGCGAGCCGCATCAGCAAACCCGAAAGTGACTAAAGCGGACCTTAAAGATCATTTTTTCTCAATTTATAGCTAATTTTTAAAAATAAACCGTCGTCTACAAACCAGTGCGTAAATCGGAAATCTAAAGCAACTATTTTAGCATAAAGCCTAACATATCCGCTATTTTTACGAATTTTGTTTCATTTTTATCAGGTTCTTCCCCATGGTTTTGCAAGTTAACCCCTAAACTATTGCTACATACCGTTTGTTGAATGCAAAAGAAAATTGTAAGCCATTGAAAAATACAATTCAAAGAACTTACACTTACGAATTATGTGAATATGCAAGTTTACACACTTAAACTCCAATCAAGCTCAAACTATGAGCATTTACCCACCTTAGACTTGGGGGGAATATAATGTTATATGGTAATACAGCTTGGTTTCCTTGTTGATTTAAAACTCTTCGTGCGAATGATCTGCTCATTGGTATATTCAACGTTTTTGTGCAAATTGATGATAGATCCACTTTATTAACGTTTCTATAGACTTATTAAACTTTATTTGGCGAAGACTATGGGGTTTCATCTTGACTCATTGGGTCTACCTCTATATCATTGATATGTGGTAGTAATAAATATTTCGCCATAGGAGGCCTTAACAAACCATCGCCTTCCTTCTAAATGAGTATTTTTAAAACGCATTTAAATGGTTATGGTTTGCCATATTTTGAAAAGTTCAGAGCATGTAATTTAACATTGCCGTACTTCATGAAATTTTCACAGTATGTTCATGTCGATCTATCGCCCAAGACTTTAAACTGCTGGACCGAATCAAAAGTCGAAAGCTACGAACTTGAAACTTGTGTAGGTTAGACATTTGGAGCCAGTTATTTCACTTTTTGATGGACGGTTCCGAACCCGTTTAACCGGTACATATCTCAACCTAATAAAAAGTAGCTAGGAACGTAAAATAAGATGTAAAGGTTTGGAACTGTTTTAATAGTGCTTCAGAGAAATATCTGTGGAATTATTTAAGATATGAACTTAAGACCCACTGGAATATGGAGTTAGATATTTCCTGATGTCAAATGGTATCCGTAACAGTCTGTAAAAAGCGATTTCAACTTGATCAGAAACTCTCACATAACAATAATGCATTTTTTTTAATATTGATAGAAAAACATCATCACAATGTTTAAGGACACGAAATTTCTGGCAGTTTACAGATAGATAAAGAACTATCTAGAACTTTCCCGATTTTTGTAGAACTTTCTAGATAGCTCTAGATGTGAACAATTAATTGGGTATGTAAGCTGATCAACGCCATGCTAAAAGTGAAGTGTTGGAAAATATATTTGAATTTTGTCAATGAAAATATGAACACATATTTTTGAGCCCGAGCAACGCCGGGTATATATGTAGCTAGATCAGTGTAGGGCGCGATCGTATAGAGTGTACATATCAAAGGCCGCAGTCGCAGCGACGTCGCTCACCGACATCATACGCAGGTTTCGCTGCCGTCGATTTCGTGTCAGTTGCCACGCCCAAATGCATAGCTAAAATATGATTGTATGATTGAGCTAGATGTTATCAACATTTATACATATAGCTTAGGCCAAACCAAGGCAATTTTAGCAAAGCTATTTTGCATATGGCTTCGACTCTGCTGACAGATTTAAAAAAGAATTTAATAATATGATACCCAACTGACGATTTTCATAAATTAATAAGCGGGGTTCCATAAAATTTGCCCTGAAGCTGGGATTAATATTAATTTTGCCCGCTTTTACTTACCTTCGTTAGCACGGTCACTGGAAACATAAAACCGACCAGCAGAACCAACACAACCGATGTATCCAATCCTTCCAACAGCAATTTATTAATACTTTCATTGGCATCAAAACGTCGCAACTCCACTTCCGGAGGATCCACTGACCCCGCCATTTCCAGATATTCATTACTTATATGATACTGTAATGCAATGAAACCCTCCCGTACATAACCCGTAGTACCATCATCCTCTTCATCCGCACTGCTGAACAAAAAGTGGCGACCGTCATAAACGGAATCCAATTTCCAGCTATCACCCATCCATGAGTTCTCATAATTACGAAATTCGGAAGGCATTATAATGGAGAAATTTAAGCGTAATGGCAAACCATTCTTTGTCTCATCCAACGCATGAAAACATATGCTGGCTATATATTGATCCGAAAAGGCTCTGACGCGCAAATCATCACAATTATCCAAGCTAAGAGTCTGTTCGGCCGTCATGGATAGCTTGTCCATGGCTTCTTCCATTAATTTCCTAATACCATGGGTACTATTTGGAGCATAAGCCACTATAACTTGTGGTATGAAAACATTGCACTGAAAACTGTTGAGATTTGTATTATTATTTAAAATCAGATTTTATAGTTCCGCCCAACTTACGTGGATTGCTCTTTGACCATTCGATCACGTCTTGAATTGATCTTTTCTATTAGAGCTTGCCAGCTTTCCGTAATATTAATGGGATCAAATTTGTGCAACTTATTCTCTGTATCAGATTCACTTAGAAAACGAAACACTAATATATACAAAGCAAATATGACGGGCAAAAGAATGGATATGGCCAAGGTAAGTTTATTATGGATTTGTTTGCGAAAGTTTTTAAAGATCAAAAGTCGAAATATGGTACATTTGTGTAAGCAGCGCATTTTTCTATCAACTTTTGATATATATAATTATGAAGTAGGTACTTGGAAAATATCAACTGAGGCAAAGCATTCTTTTATAAATTTTTTTTAAAGCTGCAACGATTACCTTCAATAAAGGTTATTAGCCTTATTTGGGTCCCAGGACACAGGGACATAGAGGGCACTTCCACCAACCTCCTTCCCGTTAAGAAAAGTGTAGGTATGCCCATGGCTACGTGCAGGCTCATAATAAAAGAATTATTCGAGCAGAAAGCTACTAAAAAACAAGTAAGAAAGTCGGTCAAGCCCGACTGTAATATACTCTGTACCTGTCAAAAATTGTACGTAAATGAAAACTTTTAGGCGTGGGGTGACACAAACTGTGTAAGTGCTGCCCAAAACGATATCGGCCAGTGCTGCCCATCGTAATTATTTGTTTTGCTTATAACTCGACTATCGTTCATCTGATCTGGAAATGGTGTATGGTGGATCGATATGAAATGACGATTAAAATGTATGCCTATAAGGTTTGAACAATCTATCTCTAAAATTATAGGAGATATGACGTTTTTTTAAATTGTGGGGTGGCAACTCTGCTATTGTTCATCTGATCGGAAATCGATGTATAGGGGTTCGATAAGTAATGATGAGTAGAATACATGCCCAGAAGGTTCGAACAATCTATCTCAAAAATTGTGGGAGTTTTGAGGAGTTTTTCAAATTGTTTGGGTGGCAACTCTGCTATCGTTCATCTGATCGGAAAACGATGTATTGGGATTCGACGATGGGAAGAATACATGTCTAAATGGCTCGAACAAGCTAGCACCAAAATTGTGGGAGATAGGAGTTTCTTTCATATTGCGGTGGCGGGAGGGGGCGTGGCAAAAATTGGCATCTTCATTTTTACGGATTTTATTTCGCTTATTTTCATTTAAAAATTTCTGGGTTTTTGCCACATAACAAATTCTGTCCTTACTACAAACATGTTTCACAATCAAGGGAATTGGGCAACTCTGACCGGCTTTATCTCGTGCTCACCACCGCCTCTTTGCGTGCCGCATCCTGCAGCAGCTGTGTGTCCACCTCATCACCGGGCAGTTGTACATAGCGCACCACGGAGCCACGAATGAAGCAATTCTTAACGCTAAGCATGTGCGGATATTTGTCGGGATCCGTCACACTAATATCCGTCAGCTTGATGTTGAGATACTGATCCACGGAGTGCAGAGTGCCGCATATGCTGTGTATGGAAGAGGAGTTTTTTTTCAGCCGGCACGCGCCAATTTAATGTTGTCGCTTACCTGAGGTCATTTTTCAGCTCGACCACGACTTCTTTGCCCACCAGCGACTTGAAGAACGAATAGAAGAGCTGCAGCGGACATGGATTTATGGTTTTTAAGTTAATAATAATAGAAAATATTATAAAACTTACCATTCTGTTTGTTTATTTATTTTAAGGGTTGGAAAACATAAATATTTATATCGAAATATTTTTTTCCTGATATATCGCAAATCGATATTATTTGGAAATGTATTTTTTGATATTGTGGTTGGTCACACTACACTTACAAATCAAATACCGGAGTTACACAGGGCGCATCATTGTCGAAGATGCGAAAAAATTATGCAGGCGTTTAGCCCGCAGCCGCATCATTGAAACAGCTGTTCGCCATGCCAAACGTAAACAAACCGAATTAGTAAGAAGAAGAGAACAAATGTAATTTATTGAAATAGAGACAATTATGAGCGATAATATTTTAAATGTGGCACGCGGTGTGTTTGGCAACGGCACTGCGTTCACCAAAATGAAAATAGAGCTTGTTTATGCGGATAATTTATTTTTTTAAACTACGCGGTCCAATTATGTTGTTGTTGCTTATCGAAATTCGATGGCAGAATCAGCTGCTCGCTGTCGACGCTGTGAACCAATACTCGATACTCCTCAATATACGGTCATTTTTCAGCTCGACCACGACTTCTTTGCCCACCAGCCATAGACATAGAGTAAATATTTCTAGAGGGAAAGATTGCTCTGCCGCCACAAACTTAACAGCGAAATAATTGTTATTGTCGCTCTCGCAACAAACTTAACAGCAAAATAATCAGCTGTTTTTTGTTATTATCGCTCTCTGAGTACAGTCAACACAATGTCCGTCTCGCTCTAACCACCGTGTTTTCCTATCTGTGTTAAAAGACCTTAGCAACATGTTGAAATCGCTGGCAACATTTTAAAAGTATCTCAACTCGTACTGTTACTTAACAGCGCCTCATTTTGAGAGCCGTCTCAATCTTCCCCTCTATCTCTCTTCCTCTGTGGCTACAGCATGTCTTGTTATCGAATACGTCACATGTATCGCATCTGTTTTATCGCATCGGAGATTTAAAGATTTCCCCGCTAGAAAAGCTAAATGGCCAGCACTTCCTGCCAGTGTGGCTGCACTCGCTTGGCGTTGCCAGATCAAGCGGCTGCTCACGAGTTGAGCACGCACGAGCTGGTATTTAGTGGCTAGCCGCCAACGGTCACACTAGGACTAAGCAGTGCACTTTAAAATTTCGAATTATTAGTTTCTAATTGTTTATTGCTTAAGATACACGTTTGCTGCTCGCCTGCTGCACGCACTCTCTCTTAGTGGTCATGTCTGACGTGTTTATTGTTTCCGCTGCCCGCACGCCCATTGGTAAACAATTTGAATCGATAAATGAAATATCCAAATTCCAGTTGGAAACTTTCTCTCTCAACAGGTAGCTTCAATGGAACACTTTCGAATCTAAAAGCCTCAGATCTGGGCTGTGTGGTTATACAAGAAGTGCTAAAGCGTGCCCAAGTGGAGGCACAAAATGTCAGCGAGGTCATCATGGGCCAGGTAAGAGACGTGGCGCATAAAATTTGCTTCTAATTTGTAATTGTTATGTAAATCCTTGCCAGGCGCTGACGGCGGGTCAGGGCCAGAATCCGGCACGTCAGGCTTCGCTCAAAGCGGGTGTGCCCATTCAAGTGCCGGCCTATGGCCTCAACATGCTCTGTGGTTCCGGCTTAAAGTAAGTCCTAATCCTAAGTTTGTTTAATGATGATGCTCTTTCACTTCCTTCCTTTCTAGGTCGGTGGTTTTGGGCTATCAGGCTGTACGCTCGGGTGATGCCAAGATCGTGATAGCTGGTGGTCAGGAGAACATGTCCTTGGCTCCTCATGTCATGCATTTGCGTCAGGGTGTTAAAATGGGTTCTGGCACTTTGGTGGACTCCATGCTACAGGATGGTCTCACAGATGCCATGGAGCAAATACACATGGGCGTTACGGCCGAAAATCTGGCCGAAAAATATCAAATAAGTCGAGAAGCTCAAGACGCTTGTGCCTTGCTATCGCAGCAAAGAGCAGAAGAGGCGCAGGCCAAGGGTTACTTCGATAAGGAAATTGTGGGCGTGGAAATCAAGGATAGGCGCGGTGGCAGTCAAATCTTTAGCCGGGATGAATACATCAAGACGGGCTGCACCATTGAAGGTCTGCAGAAGCTGCGTGCAGTTTTCAAGGATCAGGGCACCGTCACGGCAGGCAATGCCTCGGGAGTGAATGATTCGGCGGCAGCAGTGCTGCTCATGTCGGGCGAGGAGTTGACCAAGTCAGGTCGCCAGCCTTTGGCTAAGGTTGTGGGCTGGTCGCAGAGTGGTCTGGAGCCAAATGTCATGGGTCTGGGACCCGTAACAGCCGTAGAATCCCTGGTTTGTCTACCACTTACTTAATCTTATCCTTCCTCTTTATTTATATATATTTAAACTTTTTAGCTCACCAAAATTGGTTGGTCTAGAGAGGAAGTTGATTTGTATGAGCTGAACGAAGCCTTTGCCGCCCAATCTCTGGCTGTGGTGCAGTGCCTTAAACTGGATGCCAGCAAGGTGAATGTTAATGGCGGTGCCATAGCATTGGGTCATCCCATAGGTGCCTCGGGTGCACGTGTCCTGGTCACGCTGCTGTATGCACTGGAACGCACCGGCGGTCGTCGTGGAATTGCCTCTCTCTGCATAGGCGGCGGCATGGGCATTGCTTTGGCCGTGGAGCGCATTATCTAACTCAGCTGTTGTCATAATCATTCTATCCTCAATTGTAACTGATAGGCCAAATGTCACAAATTTTCATTTTGTATTTGCACTCATGTACTTAGTAACCCCGCGGCTGGTGTAGGGGGTTATAACCGAAACTTCAAATGCAATTTTTACATTTATTTAAAAAAATATAATATATTTTGATATACGTAATTTATTCATTTTATTAGTTATGCAAACTTTGAACGTCAGTAGGTGCAGCCAGTTGCTATCCAAGAAAGAAAGAGAACTGATGGACTAACGCAACACCTCTGAATTACAACTGATAATATAATCCAACGACGTTTTTTCTTAGGAATCGCAGCAATATTTTGTCAATATGTGCGCCTTTTCTAGATTTTCTATTATTGCTGCCATCTGCTTAAGGACTTCAAAATTTCAATAAGCCTCTGCTATAAATTCCTCGTATGATTTCAATTTTCCAAATTTAGTATGGGTCCATCAAGTCGGAAACTTTTGGCTTTCAGTTTTAAGGTGTATGTATGTATATAATAAAGATGTAATAGATTTATTTTCAGTCTAGAAGAGAGATCGAGAAAAGATATCAGAAAATCCCGAAACATATACAATCTGAATTTTTGTTGTACATTTTTTCGGTACGACTGAAATGTAGAGCTATTTCATACTTCGTAGAATATATATTTTGAATGGCGAGACGTTGCAAAAATATGTAAGTGCTATGTTATTAATAAAAGTATGCAGATTAATGAATAATTAACACTTCTTGCCCCAACTTGCCTCGTTTTTAAAAAAAGTAGCGTTTAAGGGGGACTTCTACCTTAAATCAGGGATCTATGAGTGTTTTTAAAAAAAAATTCTGGAGGGAAAACCATAAGAGCTTTTTCAATTTAATTTTTTGTTTGTGTTATTTATTAATTAAATAAACAAGAAAAAAAAAAAGTTGGATTTCGAGGGCTGTTCAAAAAGTTAACGGCCTGCCAATTACGATCTCAAAAGAAAAGGTGTTGAGTTGGAAGCCATGATTCAGGGACTCCAGGTGATCGGAAATCAAAACAGTAAATGAGGTTATGATCAGAATTGATGTAATTCTGGTCCTTACTTCAATCATATTTTTCCATATTTTTTTGAAAAATTGGTGGCCATTTAAAAAAAATTTCCGATTTTTCAAGTTTTCTTTTTGTGCAAAAAATAAATAGTAAATAAATGTTTTTCCTCTTGATTGAGGTACTAGCCAGAATTACATAAATTATGCGTCGATTGCAACATGGCTGATCAAAATCGGTTTTGTAGAACTGGCGCAATCATGGCTACCAGGTCAAAAAACCTGGTTTCGACAAAAACGCGTTTAAAGTTTTGAACAACAACAAAAACTAAATTTTTGTTTTCAATGGTAGAAGACCTCCTGAATACATTTTTCCGAGAGCCCCATGCGATTTAAGGGATTTTGCTAATACTGTAATTCGCGAATATCCCGAAACTTATACAATCTGTATTTTTTGTTGTATATTTTTTCGGTACAACTTAGCTCCATATTTCAGATTTTGTGGAATATAACTTTTGCTTGGCAAGATGTTGTCCAAAGTAAGTCCAAAGTTATTAACAAAAGTGTGTAGATTAATAAATAATTAACACTTGCCCCAACTTGACCCGTTTTGAAAAAATCGCCTTTAATGTATCTTCAAATTAAAAAAAAAACCGTGCTTAATGGAAGCTACATGAAATTATTGTCCAAACCAATCCAGGTTTGGTAAATCGTTTAAGAAGATCCAAATATGTGCACAAACCGAATTTCAAATCAATATCTTAAAAAACAACAAAAGTTGGTACAAGTTGGCCTGATGCATTATATGGCAGCTATATAAAATTGTGATCCGAATCAAACTAAATTTTGTATGTCGTTTAAGGAGTTAACAATATGAGCACAAACAGAATTTATTCTTAAATTTTGGCCCTTAATACCAAAAAAAGGGCTAAAAAGAGCATCTCCAATGTCTTTAGTCCAGTGTAGGGCGCGTCCGTATAGCGTGTGCATAGGCAAAGGTCGCTGTAGCAGTGACGTCGCTCACCGACACTATAAGCCTACTGCGCTGCTGAGAATTTCGTATCGGTTGCCACGCACACATGCATAGCTAAAATATGACTGTATTGTATGCCCTACACTGCTTTAGTCCATTCGCGTTTTGAAAGATTGTCCCGCGGGTACCGTGGTTGCCGTTGTTTCGCGTGCAAATTTATGGATCCATTAAAAGCGAAAAAATTGATTCATTAAAAGAAAGATAGCAGAAATAGAAACCCTTATGTGCGTTATTTTTTCATCTTAATAAGAGGTATGATAAATCGAGCATAGTAAAAAAGTCTTTTTACCGTACTTAAAATAATAATATTTATAAATTATTGTACATTTGTTGTCGACTGTAAGCAAATTTAGTGCCCCCTTGATCATTTTCAATTATGCAAATTATTTCTAGCACATGCTTCTGATAAAATGACAGCCTCAGCAATTGCGAGCTCCGACACTTAATTAGCATCAATGGTTTGAATTGATAATTTTAGTTGTCGTATATTTGATTGCTTTTAATTGAATTTGTATAATCGGCAGGAACATTTTGCGCTTAAGTACACATAGAAAAGAATGTCATTCTTATATTAGGTATGACCGTTATGTTCTTAAAATATGAAGATAACTGGGTTCTGTTTTCTTGAAATACTAGTGAATCAATCCTAAATCTTCAAAACATAAGAGATGGCATATAATTTAAAGTTAAAGGGACTTTTTTCCATGTGTTCTACAATTCGCTTTCGACCCCAAAAATGGCCCAAATCGAATGGGAATAGGTCGTTTTGATTTGTAAAACACATTGGTATTATAAAAAAACGAACAAAGAATTTTGATTTGGATATTCCGAACTTAGTCACACAGAGAATTCGTACCCCATGAATTTTCTACATAGTGCTAATTTCAGCAACTATTATTTTTGGGATTATGGTAACTGCACAAACATACTTATATTTTCCAAAAAGGTTGTTAAATTATAATTATCTTTAATTTCAAATATTTTATTAGTAACAAAAATGAACACAAAATATTATTTAAATTTAAATTACATGAGACCATTCATTGATTTACAAAATTTTGCCACCCATTATAAATTAGTTCAGCAGCTGATTTAGCTTTTTAAAACTGAGTTACGTCTCCCTTATTTTAAATAACTGCTTCTAAAAGTTTTTTTTATTGAAGTAGCTGAGTTTTGACACTTCTCAGGAGTAATCTAGTTTCAAATTTCCTCAATTTTGGACTTTAATAAATCGCTTAAAGTGCGCTGGGGCTTATTTCGAATATTTCTTTTCACTAATGCCCAGAGACTTTCTATTGGGCTTGGGGCGTAGCACCCCTATCAAACATAGGTTTAATAGTCTGAACAACTATCTATCATTTGCCATTTGAATTATTCAATTATCTCATTTGGTTCAAAAGTTATGATTTTTGAAACGAAAAAATTCAAATGGCGAAACTGTGCGTCGCACACGCTAAGATCCGAAAAGTCCTACGTGAAAATCCAACAATCCTACATGGGAAGTAAGTAAAGAGTTGTAATATCATAAAAACCGAGATCGAGTTCAAAATTAAGCACACCTGAATTTCGAAGTGGGAAATCCGTACTCAAGTCAATTCTTTCGAATTTGTTTTGGGAAAATTCGGGATCGACCACATTCCTCAGACATCGATTTGTAATATCGATCGAGTAATAGATATGTCACCCCCTTGTAACCAAAGTCATGCAAAATTCTTTGATAAGGTTGTTTATGTATTTTAGGGGAACAGATTAGATTGCACTTGCTAATACAATATTTATTGACTTTTTTAAATTACAATTTATAACAATTTCTTTTTTGGTTTAAAACTATTTACAAACATAAGTTTCACATTGACTTTAACTTGCAGTTACTCTACACGCTATTTTGGGTTATAATTTTTTTTATATATTTTTTTTTTTTTGGTTTTTTACTTACACAAAACTAACAATAAATTATGCTGCATTTCGCCGGTACTGCAAGAATCCTAATATTTTATTTAGCTTAAAAAATCACATTTCATATCTTTTTTGTTTTAGTTACAATTTCAACTTGATGGAAATGATAAAGTAACTGCTGTCCGTTTTAAACTACCAACTAGATGTAGCTAAGGATACAAATTTGTTGGAGCCGACAACTCTACTGCTAATAAATTCGTACAACGCCCCACACCTCCCTCTTAAGGACAATTCTAGTGCTCCGAACTGAAGTAAGAGTTCTGCATAAGATATAGCTTGTCGATGGGATTGATCAGGCTGGTGTTTAAGTTGGCCAGCATGTCGTGCGGATTCGAGTGTGAATGCGAATGTTGATTGCCCGATGAGCTGGTCGATTGCAGTTCCAGATTGTTAAGGGATAGAGAGTCGGTGTCGTCATCCAGTTGATCGAAATTACTGCCGTCCAGCGACAGATCAGAGCTGCAGAAGCTGTCATTTGAGTTGGCTGGATAATCTGGATTTGAAGTAAATAAATAAGGAAAATGTTATTAAAAAAGGCTAAAATCGGTTAAAAAAGTTTTTTCACTAGAACTAGTTTTTGGACCAATCGTTCCTATGGCAGCTATATGCTATAGTCATCCGATTTTGATCAATTTTTCTAGAATTGTGTGGTAGCATATAAAACTAATGTAAACCACGAATGGTGATGCTACGATGGAAAACAAAAAAGTTTTTCTCACTAGAACTAATTTTTTGTCCGAACGTTTATATGGCAGCTTTATGCTATAGTCATCCGATTTTGATCAATTTTTCCAGAATTGTGTAGAAGCATATGAAACTAATATATACCACGATTGGTGACGCTACGATGGAAAACAAAAAAGTTTTTCTCACTAGAACTAGTTTTTTGACCGATCGTTCCTATGGCAGCTATATGCTATAGTCATCCGATTTTGATAAATTTTACCAGAATTATGTGGAAGCATATAAAACTAATATATACCACGATTGGTGACGCTACGATGGAAATCAAAAAAGTTTTTCCCACTAGAACTAGATTTTTGACCGATCGTTCCTATGGCAGCTATATGCTATAGTCATGCGATTTTGATAAATCTTTCCAGAATTGTGAGGAAGCCTATAAAACTAATATTGACTTCGATTTTTGACGCTACGATAAAAAACAAAAAAGTTTTTCTCACTAGAACTAGCTTTAGGACCGACCGTTTATATGGCAGCTATATGCAATAGTCATCCGATTTTGATCAATTTTTTCGGAATTATGTGGAAGCATATAAAACTGATATATACCACGATTGGTGATGCTACGATGGAAAACAAAAAAGTTTTTCTCACTAGAACTTGTTTTTTGACCGATAGTTCCTATGGCAGCTATATGATATAGTTATCCGATCCAGCCGATTCCGACAAATGTGCAGCCTATGTGTATTTAAAGACTTTTTGCAAAGTTTGGTCCAGGTAGCTTTAAAACTCCTTAGTTCCTCCCTTAGGAAATAGCATAGAACCATACGGACGGACAGACGGACATGGCTATATCGACTCAGCTCGTCATGCTGATCAAGAATATATATTGTTTATGGGTATAAAAAGTGGATATTTAGAACTATTTATTTTTCGTTTGAACTTACCGTCTGGAGAAAAGGGCAAATTCGGGTTAAGTGGCTGACTAGCAAACGCACTATCCAGTCCACCCAAATAACCACTATCCGCGCCCAGCTCCTGTTTCACACACTTCTCTTCCTTCTCATTCGAGTCCTTGTCATCAGCATTGCTCGAGTTGCCATTGCCATTGCCCCTTCCACTGCCACCGCCAGCACTTCCTCCATTCTGCTTGGCCTTACGTTGGATTTTCTTCATCTTGGCACGCTGATTCTGGAACCACACTTGGACCACACGTACGGACAGTCCCGTATCCTTGGCCAAAGCCTCACGCACCTTCCGACAGGGTTTGGGTGATTGATCGAAAGAGGCTTTGAATTGCTTGCGCTGTTGGGAGGTGAGTATGGTGCGCGGACGCTTGGGACCGCGTCGACCATCACGCGGCCTCAGCAAATCCTCCTCATCCAGCCCCACAAAGCCACAGTGCTGAGCAGCTGCAGCGGCCAAAAACATCTCCTTTTCCAGATCGTGGCGATAGCAAAATAGCTGACCATCTCTTAGCATAAACTGCTCCCCCTTTTGCAGCGGCAGACGACAGGCATAGCACACAAAGCAGGGCAGATGAAAGACATAATTGGGTATGGGTCGCATGACCAGCTCCTGCGGCAATATGGCATGGCAACAGGCGGCACACTTGACACCAAACAGGCGATCATAGTCCAGCTTGCAATACAGCTTGGAGTTGCGCACATAGCAGGTATGATGCAGTTGCATGCCACAATAGCAGCAGGCCAGGCACTGCTCGTGCCAATTCGCCTCACCCACGTTCATAAGGTAACGGTCGTGGATCTTCTGGCCGCATCCTTCGCACAGCTCGTAGTTCTTTTCGCATTTGATGTGGCCCACTTCTGTGGAGTAGAGAGGAAGGAAGGCATATTAGTGAGTTATAAAATCGATTTGGGCATATGCGGCGTATACGTGCTGGCAGCATATGTCGCTGCCAGATTATCATCAACTGAAAGTCGACACTCGAATCGTGTGAAAATGTCGTTGCCGTCTGTGTCTTTCTCTCGTGTTTTGTTTTGCAACACGCCCCAACTGCTATTTAAGTGCCAGGCAAAACGAACAAAAAATTATCTGTCGCCATCTCAACGCGCAACGCGCTGCAACAGCTTGTATTGATAGCTTGTTGATGTGTAATTGAAACGTAAACTTTTCTGAATTTCGGTGTGTGAGATGCACAAAAGACCCCCCGAATTTGTTGAGAAATCAAAAAAAATTAATAATCCAAAACAGCGACAGAATCGAGATACCTTAACTTTAAGAATCCTTGAAGTATGCAGAGTTTATGGTATAAACTACTAGACTATCGATTTACAATTCGCAACTAGCTTTGACTCTTTGAAAAAGTCAACTAAATAAATAGAGAAAGTAGTTATAAACAGAAACTATATAAAATAGAAGAAGAATTTAAAGCAAGTAACAAGGAAGCAGAAACAAAATGAAGAAAGTGGGAAATGTGAAAGAAACAACTCGAAAAATCGACACAGGATAACCTTTATCCCATAAAAGCTTCTTCACTGAATATGTTTTCGAATGGACACTTTTTTTACTGAACGATATTGTCAGTTATGGAATATGGGTTAACTAATGGATAACGGTTATTGTAATACATGCGTTTGTCAAAGGTGGTCCCAATTTGGACTCTCATATATTATATAAAATGACTTGGCTTCCATTTGTACCTAGAAATATTCTGTCCATTTCAAAACAGGGTTCCCAATATTTTTTTCAGACATGTAAATAAAATATTGTTTCATATTTACAGTGAGGGTTTTCACTAGTCCTCGTAAAATGGTAAATGGTAAATTTACCACACACTAGCTACTGAACGACCCTTTGTGATTCATGATAGTAATTTTAGTAGTAAACCAGAGTAGATTCAAAGCTTAATATTTACGACTATTTTCTGCTAGGTTGGTGGCGTAGGGCGCTGAATGCATAACTCTAACACTGATGGTTGTGTGTTCGATCCTTGAACGGGGTGGGTAATAAACAGTTTTTTTTTTAGTTTTATTATCGTTTGTTTGTAGGTAGAGCCTATGTTTTTATACTTTTCTTAAATCGGTAATAGTTTGGCGCTTTTACTTTCATTCAGACGGACTTAAGTATATCGGCTTTTGATGCTGATAAAGAATATTTATACTTAGCGGGTCGGGAATTCTTTCCTCTTCCAGTTACATAAATTTGCATTAGAATAGTGCACCATTTTTACTCTACAATAACGTGAATGAAAAATAAATTACATATTCATAAAAAACACAAAAAAAATATTAAAAAAAAACAGTCCTCTTTTGTCTTTGCCGGGATTTGAACCGACAAATTACAAAAAGGAGCCATCATGCATGTCCACTCAGCCATCGCCTATTTCGGATATAAAGTAGCTTAATTGCTATATGGGAGTGACACGATTCTAGGTTTTTTATTCGATACTTTGATTTTAACACTTTACAATTTTACAACGCATTTTTATAAACATACCCCAGGGTCTCGGAAAGGTTGTATTTTTTTTCTCATGTGTTATGTTGTTGTATCGTAAACTTATGGAGTTTACCATTTACAATTTACCATTTTACGAGGACTAGTGAATAACCTCAGTATTTGGTATTTACAGGCGTGTGAATCATTTGAACTGACTTTTTTTTTTAAAAAAAAGGCGGTACAATTTTTCCACAAAATATTTTACAGGCATGTAAAATGTTTAAAATTTTTTATTTTTTTCATTTGTATTCGTGTGTACGTGACATTCCGCTGTAAAGTAGAGTTGTGCCGATTTTTATGAACTAGTTCGAATGAACAATGAATTAGATCTCAGTGTTTGAACTATAGCGATTTTTTTTAACTATTTACTTTTTTTAAACTATTGTTCATGTTATGAACCATAGCTCTTTTTATGAACTAGAGCTCTTTTTATGAACTATTGTTTATTTTGTGAACTATAGCTCTTTTTATGAACTATAGCTCATTTTATGAACCAAGCTCATTGAACCATTGTTCAATTTTTGTAACTAATTCACTTTCTTTACACTTTTCATTCAAGTTCTTGATAAACTTGGCGAGCCGAGTAGTTATAGCTACGACTGTACATTACATTCATCTAACCACTCGTTTGCCTGTCCGAATGAAAAGTGGTAAAAAGTGAAATGGTTACAAAAAATGAACTATGGTTCAAAAAATGAGCTTAGTTCACAAAAACAGCTATAGTTCATTAAAAGAACTATAGTTGATAATTTATCAAACTAGGTCTTTAAAATGAACTAGAATTTCCAACTACAGTGTAGAGCATGTGTTTAGAATACATGAGCAGAATACACTAGTGCGATCGAGTTGCAGACCAAGGGGTGAAAATATTATAAACTTCTTATTATTTTTTATTTTTAAGCTTTCATCTGGCTAAAGCTGTATTTACACTACCCTATGTCTTAGCTAAGTTTTTGTCATACCTGAGTTTAGCATTTATACATGACTGAGAAACTCAGTTGAGTCAGTTACAGAACCATTGGTTTCTCGAAAACATCTGATTCATATGGACATTGTGATTCCAGTTAAAAAAGAAGAATAAAAACCGACATGACCACAGAAGCCTTTAGAATTATAATTGCTGTCCCATCCAGTGAAATACGGGACGAAATAACACTGTACCACCTGTTTTTTTACGTGGTATCGGAAGAATCATAAGAGCACAGTATCGTCCTTGGATCACTCGGAGGATGTCTTAAAAAATAGTGTAATGAAGTACTAAAGTACATGAAATGAAAGTACAAGATTAGGGGCATGGCAATCTAATCTTTCTAATCAAACAACAACTTGCAGTTTGTTTGTTAAATTTCAATAAGAATTGAGTTGACACGAACATTTAACCAAAAACGATAGTCATAAATCGATAATAAAGGCATATCGATTGGCCAAAAATTCCGGAAATTGTATCGATATATCGAATATCGATATTTTTGTTGAAAAAACGATATGTCAATATTGCTAAGTATTCGATTTAATGGTTAAGGCATAAAAAAAAGAGGAATATTCAACCATTCTTAAAAAGTCTTGGACCACTCCATAGAGTGGTTCGTTTGTCTAAAATGTTCGATTACATTTGCTTGTACGTTTCGTTACATATTTTTCCTCAACTATAAAATGAGCAAACAACAGAGCTAGGGAGAAAGGAATCTCGTCTACCTAATCGACTACTCCACTGGGAAAACAATAACAGCCCATCCCCCCTCGCTGACGACACTTATTTCACTATTTGAACAGTTATGGTGGTTGGCAGGGGCTTGTTCCTGAGGCTAGGGTAAGAAAGCTGTGTTTTGGCAGAATGCAAGTTCGTGTAAGCCCCTGTAAGCCGTACTGTAGTGGCTATAAAATCTACATGAAGTTCACGTTTCATTCGAAATGCAGTAGCTTATACAAAAATCTCTAGAGATTTCCAGGACACACCTGTGTATTATTGTTTTTAATGACCCTATTTGTGATTATTGGCAGGCTCTAAGTCAAAGTTGATTATTTTTCAATAACACTAGTTTACAAAAATAAAAAAAAATAAAGGCCCATTAAAGCTGTTATTTTTTAATGATGAACTTTGGAATGCTGAGCTCAAAAATTAAATTCAAATATTTTTGTATGGATACGTTTTTGAGTTAGAATTTTTTTCAGTTTTTTCGGTAGGTACCCTTACATTTTATGACATATCTCGAGATAGAAACTGTAGATGTCATCAAGCAAGGTATTAATCTAAAGGGTATGCAATTTTCAATAATCTAGCTGAAGATCATTTTCCAATCGGTTTAGTAGTTAAAATGCTACAAGCTAAAATATTTAGAAAAAATCGATTTTTTTCTCAATAACGTGCAAATTTTGTTTTCCTAAAATCTGTAAAAGGTTGAAACTGATAAAAATAAATTGTTTTTTTCTTTTGTTCTTACGAATAGCACTTCTACGAAGAAAATAAGGCATTGGTAATGAATATCTATGGATAAATAAAGGAGCTGTGAGCAATTGAGTAAAAGTACTAACAGTCAAATTTCATTGTTTTATGTATTTATTAAAAAATATTTTTTATTTTTTCTTCGTTTTTTTGGCCTTGCTCTTAATTTTTTCTGTGATTTGGCTTCTATTGGAACTCTAAAATTGAGCAAAAAGCAAAGTAAAAAAAAAATTTTTTTAATGAACACGTGAAATAGTCAAATTTGACCCTAGTTTTTTCACACAATTGCTTACAACTTCGCTATTTATCCACAGATTTTCGCCTTCAACGCCTTACTTTCTTCGTAATAGGGCAATTTGTAAGAATAAAAGAAAAAACAATTTTTTGATTTTTATTTTCAACCATTTACAGATTTTAGAAAATCAAATTTTTCACGTTTTTGAGAAAAGAATAATTTTTTTGAAACATTATTGCTTCTAACTTTTAAACTACTAAACCGATTGGAAAATGTTCTGTGACTAGATTATTGGAAATTGCATAACCTTTTGATTAATCCCTTGCTTGACTTCATCTAAAGTTTGTAACTCGAGATATGGCCTAAAAGGTATGGGTACCTACCGAAAAACTAAAAAAAAATTCTAACTCAAAAACGTATCCATACAAAATTTTTTGAAATTCATTTTTGAGTTCAGCATTCCAAAATACATCATTAAAAAATAATGGCTTCAATGGGTCTTTTTCGCTGTAAACTAGTGTAATCAACGAAAAATCATGAATACATGGTTGGTCTCTACAGAACAGTTCGAAGGCCACCAGGTCCTCTCATCAGACATCAGACCAAGAAATTTTGCATGTTCTTTTTATACAATCTTTGGGAGAATAAGCACTTGAGGACAGCCAAAAAGTATGCAATGTTTTTGAAGAGTGTCATGTAAATAAAGCTACTTGAAAGCTTTAACATCCCCTCAGATTTCTTAGACGGGATTTACATGATGAAGCAAACTTCATGAAGTTTTCCTAGTAGGCAAGAGATTTAAATGTATTTTTTACTATTTGCTTAAAAGGTCTGAAAGATTTCCTCTAAATTCCACGCCTACTAAGAAAACTTCAGGAAGTTTGCTTCACGGTGTAAATCCCGACTTAATAGTAGCTCAAGAGTTTTTTTGTAGACCAAATTTACATGATTTTCTCTTCTTTATTTTAAAAAATATTTCTCTGGAAAATTTGTGTTTTTTTTTTTTTAATTTATTGTTTTAATTTTAATTTTTTAGTTTGTCTGTTTTTGCCGATGGTTTTAATTATTTATTATGTATTTAAATAAGTTCCAATTTTATGATCTGTTATTCGTAACCCCTTAAAGGCAGCATCTTCAATGATATTTTACTGGATATGTTCCCAGTTTTTGGGGGAAAAGTTAAAAAAAAAAATTAATAAATTTTTGTTTAAATGTATAAGTTATTAAGAAAGGTTTTCTACAGTTTTTTTTTAAATATTTGTATTTCCAATGGACTTGGGTAGAAAGCAACAAGATTTTATAAATATACAACAAAATTTTTTACTGTAAGCATATTTAAAATAAAAACGATTAAATGCTTTGCACGGATATTTCTTCTTTTTAGCCCAAATACCAGTCCTCTCGACTCCACCCACCCAAACCCAATGGAACATGTCTAATCCCCGGCCCCATAGACGCACTCTTGAAATTGTAAACCAGTCATAAAAAGTAGTACCCGAAAAAAAACGACAAAAGCTGCCTGCAGTAAACATAAAAAAAATTATATATATGACGACCGCCACGCAAAAATGTATGGAAGCAGCTGAAAAATGAGCAGCGCGAATCGAGGAGGAGCTGTTATATTATATGGCTGTGGCTCAGTGGCAGAAAAATGTGCATGATTTATGGTGGTGCCTGCCAGCTATGATATGTGCCTGTGTGTGTGTGTGTGTAGTTGGGGGCGCCAGCGCTTTGTGCGCTAAGCCAGTGCAGCGTGAAGTTGACAACAGCAATAGCACAACCCACAACACTCTATGCCAAATGCTGTTTGCATATCAAACGAAAGTCCCTTTGCCTATTCTCTATGCATTGCTGATAACTGCAAAAATATTGCAGTGGGATTGCAGCAGGGGGTTTGGGTTTGGGTCATGGATCATTTGATAAAACCCAAACGGTTTTTTTTAGAACTTTGAATTTACGTTTTGTCCTTCCAACTGTGACTATTGTTGAGGCGATATGGCTATGTGTTTTTATGCATTGACATTTCGTTTGTGTAATCTAATCGAAATTTATGGCATTTACTGCGCACAGGCGCAACACAAAGGATGAATGAAGTGTGTGTGTGTGTGTAAATAATTTCAATAGAAAAGCGCAATTCGAATGACTCCCTTTTGTTGGCTGACTAATTGATTACTCGGCCCCTCCCCCCTCACAGTATCCTATTCCCATTCTATGCTATTGGAGGGGCTGATCTGGCAAAACTTGTCGAAAAATCAACAAACAACAAGCGCAAACAGCTGAAACAAGTGCGGCACACTCATGTCAAATACATAGATTAAACAACAGATAAATCCAAAATCAACTCAACGATAAACTGAAAATATAACCAGCTAATAGACAACAGCGGTTTGCTTTATCAGAAGCGAGAGTTTTGCTTATCAGCGAATGGCTACGTTTAGTTTGTTCGATGGGTACCCCCACAGCACAGTGGTGTGTGGAGAAAATTATTAGAAAGACATTCCAATTTATTGAAATTGAATTGAATTTTCGTTTAATGACTATAAAACATATATTTAAACTCAAAATAGAAACGTTTACACGAACATCGATTTGGAACAATCATTTTTTTTCAGTCCCTGACATCATTTCAACAAACTGCCCTAAAAAGTAGGCAATAAAAATTCAAATTAAGCATAACCGGAAGCTTGCCCCACAAAGTAGGCAACAGGTATAAGAAATTTTCTACATTTCCGTGTAGAGTAGAGTAGAGAAACAGATGTCGAGTCTTTTCAATACGACATGAGATGAACCGGAATGGCATATTTCATATTTGATTGATACAAACAAAAAAAGTAGAGATTCTTCAATACGACATGAGATGAACATGAATGCCATATTTTAAACACGCACTAATCATGCAAACACTGAAATTTTACTGTAAAGGCTCATTTTCATTGGAGCCGGTATCATTTGCCGGCAGTTGACGGCAAAAAAGTGCAGGCGACTTAGGAGGAGTTCAAGAGCCTGTTCTTCCGATTGAGGACACTCCCTTTGAATTCAGCCCCAGAATAAAAAGCAAAAAGATTACTCATTCGTTGCTGATTTGTCTTCATTTAGAAATTGGTTTGGGTCCATGTTGTCATTTGACTAATTTGAACGATGCATTTTAAAAACGTATTATTCAAGAACAGCTTTTGGATTTATTGCCTTTGATGTCGAGAGAATTTTAGAAACAGAAAGAACAGCCAACTGGAAACTTCTTTTGACCTGTAATATGTGCATATGAATAAAATCAAATAGAGTGTAAATGGACCTATGTAAGACGCCTAGGGCATACCTAAATCTTTTCTTTGGTGACTCCATCTTCCCTTTCTTACTAAACTACTCATATTCAGGCCAAACTCTTTCAATTGCTTAGCTATCTTGGCATAAATTTGCGAGTTCTATCTTCGGTTCATCACTGATGTCGGCATTCGAGGTCGTTTGTCCAACGTTCAAACATTTAAAAAAAAAACTACTCAAAAAGAAAGTGTAACGTAAGAACATTAAAAATAAGATTTACTTGTTTTCATTTAACATGACAAAGGCACTATTAATCGGTTGCCTTAGGGCAATTTTAGGCTCAGTGTATCCATAGATATTCTTTATCAAAACCTTCTTTCCTGCGTAGCTTCAACAGAAGAGTCGATATCGACTTGTCCGTCCGTCTGTCCGTATGAACAAACAGACCTCAAAGATGGTAAAAGATAGAGGTTTGAAGTTTATGGAACATAATCTCCTTATACTTGCAGGCAGATCAAGTTTATTTTTGATTTGCCTCCCCCGAAATTTGAAATGAACCTTATATCTTTCTACTCATCATTACTTATCGATGCTTCATATATCGTTCTCCGATCAGATGAACGATAGCAGAGTTGCCACACCACAGTAGATATACACGTTATAAAAAATGTATCACCATAAAAATAAGATTTTTTTGAAAGAGATTTTGAGAAAAAAAAAATATAACACATTTCTTATTGTACATGTTTTTTAACACTAAGAGAAAAGTAGAACGAATTAGTTAAGTACGAATGCTCTTGAATAAGAAATGTATTCATCGAGAATTTTTCGATTTCGAGAGATTTTTACATGTAAGTATGTTTAGCTTTTAGTTCAAGAATGGAAACTTTTTGCATTTTGGTAGGTTCAGCTTTAAATTCTGGAAGGAGAAATACTTGGATTTGAGCATTTTCTGCACTTAATTCAAGAATGGGAGATTCTGGGTTTTTAGAATGTTCCGCTATTGATTTGAGAATAACAGAATCTTGGTTTTGATTGATTAAATAATATTGTAAATAAACTTGTCACATTGTTCGACGCATGAGACATGACAATCAAATTGGCCCTTATGTGGTCTTCTTTTTATTGTGAATAGCTTGTCATTTGACACTCCAAACCATACAACTTGAAGTCTAACTTGATTATCATGACTCATTCGTCGAACAGTGTGAACTCAGCCTGACAGTTCAAGTATGGATAATTCTTGGATATAAGTACGTTCAGATCTAAATTTAAGAATAGCAGATTATTGGTTTTAAGAATGTTCCGGAGCTAAATTTTTTGATTTCCCATTAGTTATTTAAGCCTGGAAGCGTCATGTGGAAAAATTTTCGATTAATCGAGTTCGAGTGGATGGCGCAAACTTTGTTAAACTATTTTGTTGTATTTGAAACTTGAATTAAGTCGTGCAAGAAGTATTTGAAAAGCATGAACTTCCGGAAATTTAAGCATTGCTAAATTGTGCAACAAAATTGTGAAATATTTTAAGCACTTTAATAATTTTTTCTCTTATTTTAGGGAGCCTCGCTTAACACACTTTTGTCTTTTAAATAAATGTGTCCACGGAAAAATGCACAATTAATTTAAGTTTAAAGATCACAATACATTTCTTGCCAATCTTCCACCCCCCACCAACCCCCCCCCCCCCCCCCTAACGCAACCACCAACTAGTCTACTTTTTTGTTTTCCATTCAACACTAAATCTTAAAAATTTTAAAATTTTGCGAAAGACCCTTTTGTTTTTTTTTTTTTTTTTGTATTAATTTATGCGCCTAGTTTTTTTGGTTAGCCGCACCACTGTACCCTCGGCCCCCACTCACCCAATATGTTGAGGAGTATTTATTGACACATTGACAGGCAAGCGCAGGTCTATGGAGATAAATTGACAGACAGACAGCGCCAAAGTTGTGGCATAAATTTTGGTAGCTAAAACCAAGTCCACGTGGCATGGAGATTTTTGGCAGATAGACAGCTCATGATGGGGATAGCTTTAATTACTTACTGCCTGTCTGAACGAATGGCAGCAATTTAAAGCTAGCGAAAGTGACACGAAGCTATGCATATGGCGCATAGTTTGAGCGAGTTGTGATCTACCGCAGAAACCAGATATGCTGAGATACCTGACACTGAGTTTGTTCATTTCCGTGGTCGGCCCAATAGCACCTACCCTACCACCAACACCAGCACCAGCACAACCCAATCGCACAAAATATCTGGGAAATTCCTACTGTTTGTTAGTTATGGTGTTGGGGTGTTGAATTCGAATTCTGAGTTGCAGACTAAGCCAAGGCTGATTGGCAGGTTGAGAAGCAGGAAGCGGAAACGGAAACTATTTGCTGCCATTTTAGCAAATGGCAAAGGCCAAACATTAATGGAAATTTCATATGCAAATATAAAGTTGAGCTGAAATATTTGTGTGATTCAAGTCGGTTCAATTGACAAATTGACCTCCATGCCTCTCCATGGTCTGTCATATGGCAACACCCACACGCATCCACATTGTTTGCACACTTTGCATTTTGACCAAAATTTTCAGCAAAACTTTTCCCAGCCACACTTTCATTGCAGCAGCTAAAAAGTGTTGCCTACTTTTCGGCAACCGTATGTGAGTGCGTGTGTGCGTTTGCTTCTCCTTTAGGTTCATTGTCAGAATTATTTTGCGGTAAACTTGCGTTCATACTTTTGGGCATACTTTCAACTGGTTTGTCCATCATTTCATAATTTATCAAAAGATTTTGTCAATATTTGGCTATTTGCTGGCCACAATTTGCCGACCTCAAAAAGCCAAACCATTCGCAATTGTCACTCGAATGTATTGTTTGCATTTGTGTTTGCAACATCATTAAACTAATAATAAATATAATAGTAATAATGGCAAAACGCTGTCATAGAGTAAATTGGTTGTGTAGAAGTAAATGCGATTGCAGTTTAAATTATTATTATAAACTTTGAACTTGGCATTATAATTAAAATACAATTTGAGTCGAAATTTGAAAAGTAGATCAAATTATAAACTACTTTAAATTAATTGAAATTCTTGGTTAGACAGGAAAAAAAATAATTAAGCCTTACTGTAAGTTTTAATACAAATTATAATTGATCCAAGTCAAAAAAAAAATTATAATTTTCAGTAATATTTTGTCAATCCCCAAATAATTTAATGTACGATCTTAAAGTTTTTAACGATGTTCTTGAAAAAAGGTAACAATGTTAAATCAAACAAATCTGAGTAGATTCTAAGGCCATAGTTTAACCAAAGATATGTCAGTTATTACCGCTTAGGATCTGATTACTTGAAGCCTTGTAAAATATTTTTAGGAAGAGAAATGCTGAGAATAAGAAATTAAAACTAACCCGACACAGCCAACCTTTTTCGAAGCTTCTAATATGGATTATATATCGAATCTTTCGTATCCGTACTAGATGATAAATTTTAATTTATGACTTAAGCTCATTTTTTCTGGCAATCCTTTTGTTTAAACGAAATGTTTGTCAAATGTTGGTTTGCTTTAAGTATTTTTGTACTCCCGCCATAACTTTAGCTTATTCAAAAGACAAACGCGATAAGAATATTACACCATCTGATCTTTAAATATCACAATTTTCAATTGAGGCCGTTTTTTTCTTAAGGCAAAAATTGACTCATACAAATATAATTTTTTTCCATTCCCAAGGAGGTAACTTTTCTCTACACCTAGTATATTTTCGCGAGACCTATTAGCTTTAAAAAAACGACGAACTTGAAAAACCTCGAAAAATATTCTTAATTTAAATATAGCCGTGATTGAATTTAGATCAGTTTGTTCTTTCAATTTAATAGATTGTTTGTTACTTTTTTCTTGAATTACGCATTAATTAATCTTAAATTTTAAAAAATTGGAGGAAGATTAATAATAATGTAACAGAATACATTTTATTTTAAGTTAAAAGGACTTATAACGAACTTGAAATTAGAATTATGTTCTCAGATTTGAAAGTCAGATTTTGAGAACTTTTGTACTTAAATTTCTCCTGTTTAAGTACGGGATTCTTGATTTTTGTTCTGTGTGTATGTTGGAACCAGCCGAATCCGACTGATTGATCAATGGTTTATATAAGATAACTTCTAAAATACAGGATCGATCGACCTGAAATTTTTACCATAGATTAGAAAGACCAGACTAAGTATAAATTATTGAGAAAAAAAAAATAAGGCGTTCCGAATATAAAAGTATCACTATTTTCATTATGTCTGAGTATGCGTTTTCATTTAAGTTTTTAAGTGAATTTTAAAAAACACTGGTCGACAAATTTTAATGAAGTGTCTGCCCATTTCGATTTGACAGCTTTTTCTGAATTGTTGAATTTAAAAATGTACACTAAAAAATTTTCTAGAGAGTCCTTCTTCAAATATCGGCGAATATCTATTTTTTGCTATTTTTTAAAAGGATAGCTTCACATAAGTTGTCTTAACATCTGAACCAATGATACGAATATCATTTTCTATTCTTCAAATGAAAGATATAAGATGTACCTAAACATTCTTCATAATAAAATATAAATTTATTGGACATATAGTTACGTCTGTACAGTTAAAATGCGGCAAAATTTATTTCATTTTCAATAAAAAACGAAAAAAATTCAAAATTTTATATGCAAAATTCATTGTGATTCAAAAATATTTTTGTAATTTTTATACACTTGAAAAGGTATATAATTTGAGAAGTTGTAACGAGAATATTCATTTCCGACCCCTAAATATTCTTGATCAGGATGACGGCCGAGTCATCCTTCCGTCTCCTCGTCTGTCCGTCTTCGTCGTCTGTCTGTCTGTTTCTACGCGAACTAGCTCTCAGAAAGCTATCGAGCTGAAATTTTCCAGGTCTTCTTTACTCACAATATATCGAACCGTGGATCGGAGACTATATCTTATAGCTCCATAGGACGATCGGTCGAATAATCTTATAGAACGAGAAGGCAGCTAACCGACTTCAGTTTTAATACAAAAACTTTAATTCAATGTTAACCGGTAAAATATATATAGATATAGATATCGATATTTAAAATTATGAAATCATTGATAATAAAAATTTGATACCATAAAAAAAACTTTTCTTAGTAAAACACATTTTCCGACCGATCGTCCTATTCAGCTATAGCTATAGTCATCCGATTTTGTAATTTTTTCAAAATTATTAAGCATATAAACTAATATATACCAGATTGGGGACGCTACGATGAAAAAAAAGTTTTCTCACTAAAGTGTTTTTTACACCGTTTTCTATTATATCATCGTTTTGATAAATTTTTCAGAATTTGAAACATATAAACAAATATAACACTTACTAAAAATCAGTTTCCAAGATTACCATCGTTTATAGCTTATGATCCGATTTTGATACTTCCTTGCATATAAAACTAACATTAACTATTTCTAAAAAAAAAGATTTTATATCCAATATCTTTTTATATTTAAACACCACCCCTTTAAATTCATTATAACAACATCACAAACCACCATCAATACAGTTTTTTGGGCAAATTCTATTTCATGATTTATAATTTTAATATCGATATCTATATCCTTTATTTTATCTGTTAAATCAGTTGGAGTAAACTTTTTCAAGTGTATTAAAACTTCGGCACAGTCGAAGTTAGCTTTGCCTTCTCGTTTATTCATTAAATGGTATCTACGACTATTTGAAATATTTTTGAACATACCATGGTAATATTGGATGAAAAGTGTGGATGCTATATAAGAAATTTTTATACACTTGAAAATGTATAAAATTTGAGTTTGTAACTCACCTACAGCTCATCCCTCCGTCCTCCGTCCCGTCTCCTCTCCCCGTCCGTCTGTCTTTTCTACTCAACTAGTCCCTCAGTTTTAAAGCTATCACTTACAATCTCTTCACCACGCACACCCCGCGACACTAGCGCAAACGTCCACTTCTTAACTTTTTTTTCATCGTAGTCACATCTTAGATATGTTAGTTCCTATGCTTCTACACGCGATTATCATCGCATCTACTCCTGAAACGGTCGGTCAAACTACATATTTTTTTCATCGTAGCGCACCATCTTGTATTGTTAGTTTTATATGCTCCACACTTATGGACCAACCGGAGTTTTTTATGAAAATTTTTTTTGTTTTACTTTTTTCTGTTATCATTGACTTTTTTAAAACGTCCATTGTATTTTTTGAATAACTTGCTACTTGCAAAATCGATAATTAACTGGAATTTTTGTAGGTCCAATCAACGTTAAAATGTTTTTCGCCAAAAATTTGTTCCAATGGTCAAAACAAATGCAGAGCGGAACGTGATACATGGCCCTCAATAAGCAATTATTCACTAAAAACAGATCCGCTAAAAATTATATTATCCAAGGCTGAAAACTCGTCTAAAACCGAACTCCGTAGAAACGGATCGGGTTTTTTGGTCGAACCTGACCATGAGCGACTATTGATTGACGCATCAAATAGCTTGGTAACCTCAAAATTAAAGCAAATTTATCGAAAAAAGCGGTAAATTGCTTTAACGATCTAGAAAACTGTGATCGAAGGTTTGATTTAAAATAATGTCAGATTACTGTTGGTTTCTTAAAAGAGAAACACCAAAAGATGCATAATAGCGCTAAAGTGGATATAAAAATGATTTTTAATGATTTTGTAGTTTTTTGACGAGAGTATAACGAGTTCATTATGTTCAAATATCATATCACAACTAAATCAAGTATTTTAAGAATATGGGTATTTTCAATGATTTGCTCATAACACCCACAACTTTAAGCCTATATTATTGGGAAATACCCTTAAAATGTTTGAAATAATCGTAAAAATAACAATCAAACCAAAAATAAATTTTATAAATTTTTAATCAAGCCGAAATTTTTATTTTAAATTTGATTTTTTTGTAAATTAAATTGTTTTTGCGGTATTTTAACTGTTCAGACGTACCTGTATGTCCAATCAAATTATAATGTATGGAGAATGTGTGGGTACATTCTACATCTTTCATTTAAAAGAAACGAAATTCTGATTTTTGGTTTAGATGTTATGACAAGATGTGTGAACCTATCTTTAAAAAAAATACCAAAAAATATATATTCGCCGATATCTAGAGAACTAATCGTTAGAAAAAGTTATTGTACATTTTTCAACTAGGCGTTCCAAAATAAACTAATAAAACTTGGGTTATTTAAAATGGGCATTTTTGTCAACCAGTGTAATCAACAACAAATGGTATGGAAATCGATTTTGAAAATCAATTTGAAAAATTTGATTAGAAAGAATAAAATTATTAAAGAGTTGTTAGAGCTTAAGTTAAAAGATCATTCGATTGAGTAATTCGGTTTTAGTCCGCAGAATTGTTTTGAAATCGAAATATCTAAACGTTTTGTGCAAACGTTTAACGAACTCGTAAAATGGAACAGGCATGATAATATATCAGAGCCCAAACCAATGAACATAACTGAAAACCATGTTGTAAGCCAAACCGGTGGTTTAAATCCTCTATACTTAATTGAACGGAACTACTTTTATTTTTCAAATATAATTGACCTTAAATTTGTCTCCTCTGGTTAAAATCCCTTTAAAATTAAATACAATAAAAAACTAATTGTCAGTTAACACAAATAAAACTCGCCAAATATCTCAACATACTTTAATGCAAATTAAAGCCAAACAAAAAACCTAGAAAATCACACGCAAAACTGCAAAAATAATTTGGGCCAACTTTTTTGAGGGAGGTGTGCGGGGTGCGTCCACACGCACAACAGGCTACGCCGTGAAGGCGGACTATCAAAGACTGCTGCTTTTTGGCTTTCGCCTCGACCCGGGGCCCAGGCACACACAACTATGCCAAAAACGAAAAACGTGAAAACCCCAGAAGCGGGACGAGCCGGTAAATGCCTCAACTGCCGGTGCAAAATACTTTTGGAACATACCTGTGCGTCCACTGCAATCGGCAGACAATTTCGATGCCGTGGCCGAGGCTGTCGTCGCGGCCGTAGACGCAGCAGCAGCAGCAGCGGCAGCCGTAGCTAATGACGTGGAGGCGACTGATGTTGCTGGCGTGGCAGCAGCAGCAGCAGCAGAAGCAGCTGTTAATGTGTTGCAGGCGGAGGAGTTTGGGCTATGGTTGTTGTTGTTGTTGTTGGGGCTATGTCCTGTGGGCGTTGGGCAGCTGTTAATTGGTGAGGCGGAAATTACGGCTGCCGTTAATGAAGCTGTTGCTGTGGGGTTAGTGTTGCTGCCGGAAATGTTTGTTGGTAAATTGTTGCTGCTGTTGTTGTTGTTGCTAGTGTGCACATTGTTGTTGTTGTTGTTGCAGGCAACAGCCGTTGAATTTGGATTCGGACTGTCCAGAAATCGCGCACCGCCATGATTCTGTTGCAGCGAATACAAACTGCCACCAACTGGATTCAAATTTGTGGGCATTGGATAGAATTCCAACATTTTTTTGTGTAATGGCCACAAAAGCTACAAGTCTTTTAAAAGAAATCACACGCACATACACACTCCGATATATATATTCTCTGTCTTAGTTTGCTACGGAGAAAAAGACGAACTTTCTACTATATTTACGGAATATTTTTGCGATTTGACAATTGTCCGGTGGCACAACGTGGTAGAACCAGCTGCGTTCGCTGTCAGTTGGCGTGTGATCGAACAATCAGCAAAATCAAAGCATTTCACTTTGCCTAACCAAAAGTCCCAGCTGAAATGTACCCCTCCCTTCACCCCCAATCACACTCACCCTTGACTGTGCTCTCGAAGTGGAGTTGCTGTTGCTGACTGCGCAGGCGCATGTTTACAAAAGCAACAGAGAATATCCCATACAACTGCACGTGTTCGCGTTTACCCACAAGGGTTGCTGCTGCTGCTGCAATTGTCTGCCCCTCCTGGCCTGGCGCATGTCTCAAGTGATAATAGGCAGAGGGAAATTTACTCAAGCGAAATTTCCCTATGGCCGGCCAGGCCACACCTCAGCTGCTCAGCGATTGGTGTTTCACTTCCCCGCGGGCATTGTCAACCATTTTTTTGTAGAGCGCATGTGTCACCCGAGCATTGCGTAGGGGAAGTGAGTGGAGGATTTCTTTTTTGTATTTTTGTATTTTTATTGTCGTCTTGGCATAAATTTCAAGCAAAGTTCTTTTCTCTGAAAGGGGCGTGTTGTGGCTCTGCAGTAGTTGTTGCTGTTGTTGCTGTTGCTGTTGTAGCTGGTGTTTGGGCACAAAGACATACTTGCACTTACACTCGCGGCAACTTTGGCGTGTTCAGTGGACGACAACGACAATTTCTTGCTTTTGAGTGGGCCGCTAGGACGACCAGCCAGCATACCAGTAGAAAAACGATGGCCTTGTCTTCGTTTCTTTTTTTTTTTGTTTTTTATTCATTTTACTTTTTGTGGCTGGAAAAGTTGGGCATAAACAAAACGCTTTACTCAGAACAGGGTGTTGTCGCTTGGTTTTCCTAGGATTTGTTAGAAAAAACTCAAATATTCGAAAATTCTCTAGGCTATGAAAACGATTTAGGGGATTTCCTGCTTAGTAACTTAGATTTTGGTCAATAATAAAACATTTTTATAAAAATTGGTGCGTTGAGATAGGGGCTTATAGAAATTATGACCTGTCTAAAAACATGAAATCAAGACTCTTCAAAAAATTTCAAAATACTGCTGCCTCTTATGACATTGCACTTTGCTCTTTAGCTCGTTCGAAATGCATTACCACTAATAACCTAAGCTATTCAAACTACCTCTCGTAATGCAGGATACATTTCAATCCAGAACAGTTCTACTTACTTGTAGACTCTAAACGCAAATCGAATGAATATCCTTCTTCTCTTCACTTCCCGAATAAGACCGTATATTCTGCTTCTAATATTGCAAATTTATTTGCTTTCTTTTTTCAGACGACCTATTCCTCACACTCCTACCACTCTTCTACCCCACATCTTTAATCTCTACCTTATGTGAACTATATTTTTCTTACAAAGCCTGTTAATGACTCACACCTCATTATCTGCAGGTCCTGATAAGTTCCCAAGCTGCATTATAAAGTACACTCAGGTAAAAAATGTCATCCTATATATTTAGGTATGTCCGTTATTAAATTAAGATCGTTTTGTTCTTAAAATTTTTACGTTATTTTTGGTCTTTTTGTATTGCATCATGTGGAAATCAATTATAAATTAAAAACAATAAAGTACACTTAGAGAAAAAAGCGAGCAGATCGATGATATCAAGCAGATTTCGTGTCAGAAGTTTGGCAAGACAGATTCTTCTTAGATCCAAAAAGAAAATACTAAAATTAAGCATGGATTTTCAAGCTCGATCTGCTCGGTTTTAAATTAAGTCGGCTTCATTTTAAGCATGATTTATTCTCTAATTCAAGAATAGATCTTCTTGAAAGTAAGCATTTCAGAACTAAGTTGCCAGAGAGTGAGAGAACGAAATGATTTCGTTTTTTCGTTCGCTCTCCGAAACTCGAACGCCTCACCTCTCTTGGTACCAAACTCAAATCGAGGGCACAAGTCTTCTCGATTTCAAGCAGATTTCTTCTTGAAAATTCAAGACGAAAAAATAACTAAATTGAAGCCGAATCGTGCTAGATTTCTCTGGGTGTAAGAGTAAAAAATAAAAAAACGATTGGTGTATTCGATAAAATCTTAGTTCAAGCTTAAGTAAATATACGTATAATCCTGAAACGAACTTGAAACGAGAATTATGTTCGGATTTGGAAATTCTGAACTTAGTCAGCTTTTGAGATCGCTTGTACTTGAATTTTCCCTGTTAAATTACGTAATTCTTGATTTTTTTTAGAGTGTACTGTGCTGGAGCTCTTAGTTCACCTATCTTTTTAACATGACCTTGAAAGATTTTTGTCTCCCAGTGATATGGAATGAATCATTCAACATTGCACTTCATAAAAACGGTCAAGATCGGGGCATTGCAAAGCTTCCGCCATCCCAAAATTGCTTGAACAGATGATTAATACGCAACTGCAACATCTCTGTAGCAACCTCATATCTTCTTCACAGCATGGATTTGTCAAACATCGATCGACCACATCCAATCTTCTTGACTTTTTATCACTCATAAAATGCGACTGATGTTTTCTTTACTGATTTCAGTAAGGCTGAGTTCACACTGTTCGACGCATGAGACATGATAATCTAGTGGGCCCTTATGTTGTCTTGTTTTCATTGAGAATAATTTGTTATTTGACAATTAAAACAATACAACATGAAGGCTAACTAGATTATCATGTTTCATGCGTCGAACAATGTGAACTCAGCCTAAGGCCTTCTATTCGGTGAACCATGCTCTTCTTCTTTTCAAACTGTCACCTCCAAACTTATTAAACTGGATCTGAACTGTTAACAGTTGTGAACGTGACTTCTGAGGTAGTTTAGGAGCCGATTTGTGGGCCGGCGGCATCATTACAGTCATTGGAGCAAGGTACCGTGCGATGATTACCGACTATTTTTTTATGCTTAAAATGGAAGAATTGGACTTGGTTTACATGTGGTATCAACAAGACGGTGCCACATGTCACACGTCACGCGTGATAATGGACCAATTGTGAGGCGAGTTTAGTGTGCAATTAATCTCACGTTTTGGATCTGTGCATTGTGAGGCTACGTAAAGTCTCTCGTGTACAGGCCAAACAAAGCTGCAGCACTGGAAGACAACATTACTGCTGTCAGATACCGACCGAAATACTGGAGAAGAAAAGAAAAAAAAGTAAGAGAAATATACTACGTTTCATAATGAATATCATGATTTCTTTAATTTGCAAAATAAAAATTGTTTCTATTTATGCAGCATTGGTAAATTTACACAAACTGAGAACAAGGGCTGTCACTCTTTAAAGAATTGAATGATTAAGTAGGTTATGCTTTTTAATTTAAGTTTATTCCGGCCTTTTAGGACAATCGTACACTCTAAAAGTGCGTATCAATATCAATTCATTTTTTTTTTATCAGTATCATTTTTTTTAACCTCGAAATGGCATAAAAAAAGGCTCAAACGGTAGTCCATGCAATCCATTGAAAAAACGCATTGAAAAAGCACTGTACCCTTTTGGGTATATATAATACCTTATCTATTGGTACCGAATCTATTGGCTACTTGTGTGGTGCTTGCAATATTTTTAAGGAGATCTGCTCAACTGTGTGAAGTAATCTTGTACCGCCGCATTTAAATAGAAAAGCATTAGCTGAGTCATTTTATGAAAACAATGGAAAAATTTCAGTTTAATTAATAAAAACGTAATAAAAGTATTTGAAAAATGTCTGCAGTAAAGAAATTATAAGATTTTAATATGCTGCGGTTGGTTTTAAGTATTTCTTTCCACATATACTTTGCATATTACACGCCATCATCAAACGATTTTAATCCATGTTTTCTTTGTTCTTTGGCTTTTTGGTAGACATGGCTGGCAATGGAGTCATCAATAATTCCTTATCCACATCTTGAGACTCTAATTTAATTTCTAGAATTGGTAACTAGATGTGTACTTTTGATGATTACCCTTTTTCGGGTATACAAAAAAACAAAGTGCATTTTTGGTGATCACCACAATAAACTCAGAGGCTGTTATAACTAAAATAAGTTCTAAGATGTATGGTGTTGTCTCTTTTAAGGAGAAAAATGTCAAAAAATTTGACTTCGGGACAGAAAACTTACAGCGTGGCAGATAGTTGGAAAAATGTAAAGAAGTCAGACGGATGCCTGAACTTATCTCTCAGGCGTGCACACTAGGAGACGTCATTCCATTCGTGTTAAGTACCAAGTTCGATTCCCAGACTAGGAAAAGTTATCAACAAAAATATTCAAAAATCCTTGTTTTTCAGAGAACACCAACTTACAACCAAATCATTGCGCCATCATTGACACCCTGTATATCAGAACGACCAACATCAAAAGTAGGCAAGTGAAACCCCGTTTTCGCAGCCTTATAAAACCAAGCAAGAAAAGCCAACTATTACAACCACCCACTGAAACATCCACTCATACGCAAGCACACCCACATCCACTCACCCATCACACACACACACACTGGGCACAAAAAGAAAGGCGAGCAACAAGGAGCCAAAGCGGAAGCTGAAAAGACAAACCAAACATGGCGCTGTGCATAAAAGTTTGACGCTACTTCTGATGCCTTTGCCTTGGTCTTGCCACTGAATGGCTCTCTATGTTGCTTTTCGAGCTGAAGCTCCTTTTCTTTCTTTTGTTTTGCGCTTTTGGCAACTTCTTCCTGTTGGCTCTTGGCTTAAGACTAGGCTTTGGCTTTAGAACTTCACATCGGTTGGTTTTGGCTTTGCCTTTGTAGAAAGTCCACAGTTGTGTGTGAATGTGTTTTTGTCCAGAGCTTAGCGAATCTTAGAGAACAACCGAATTCGCCAAGTGAGAGAATTTGGCAAAGTTGCTGGCATTGTGCCGCACTTGGCCAAGAAATTGGCATCCTCGCCGCCCCCACCTCCTCCCCATGTTTTGTGTTGCCAGTTTGTGCAACTTTGAAAACTTTATTTACCGATTTTCGACTAGAACAAAGGCCATTGAAACTGGTGGAGTAGCATGAGGCGCATTGGCTGTGGAATTATAACAAAGCAGCGAAAAAGTATCAACTACTTGAATTTTTTCATGTTTTGCTTTATTTGTGCAAACCAAGAATGAAAGACGGCATCAAGTTTGTGCAATATTTAACGAAATTATTGGAAATTTGGACAAAAAGGCTAAAGTTTTGCAAGTAATCCCGGCAAGATTATCGATGTTACTTGTATGAATTGAGTCGTTTGTTTTTTTGTAGATTGAGTCAATCAGATTGACTCTTTAAATTTAATTTTTTATTTTGGAATCATTTATAGGATAAAGACAATTCAAATATTTTTATTTTTTATATGCGACTATCGTCTAGTCGCCTAGTTTTCCAGAAAATGAAAAATGGATCCAAAGGATTTCTTGAATAACCGCTATTTAAAGATTCTACCAACCAAGATGGTGCGATTAATACAATGTCCTACTGAGAATTGCCCAGATCCCAGAGCATTGGAAAAAGGAGCAGATCATCATGATTCACAAGCCATGAAAGTCGCTAATAGGCCGATAAGCCTGCTAACCTCGATTTTCGAAACTTTGAAATTGGAATGCAGAATCAAAAATCGATTACATCCTTCCAGTTTGAGTCTCGATTGAGTCACGGAACCCCGGAGTATCTCAATAGTATAGTATCTCGGAGTTTCTCAAGTTGTAAACTTCATTCTGGAAGAATGCAAACCTAAGGAGTTCGCAGTTGCTGTGTACCTTGATGTGAAACAGGCCTTTTACAGAGTCTGGGGGCTCTTTTAAATTTAAAATTTAATTCTTCAGGTTTGGCATATACTGATGAATATTGTGTGAGCAGAAAGAAAAATTGTCTGCTCAGAGTACAAATTTTAATATATATTTTTTTTTGGTGTAAATTGTGTTGCAGAGCCCTTGCGTTCAATTTTGGTGCCCACCACTGCCATAGACAAACAATTACCTAAAGACATACACAAAAAAATAATAATCCGAGATCTTTGGACTTAAATTAATCCTGAACTATGTCAAAAGTAGGTTGATCCCTGATTTTCTCAAACCAAGTACGAAATGATTGACTTGAGTACGGATTTTCCAATTCCGAAATTTGTATCTTGTTCCCGTCTTTATTTCAGGTGAGCTTGATTTTCACTCTATATTTGTACTTGATTTGATCTCGAAATCGGCTTGGTGCAAAAATACCCGATATTTAAACAATATTCAATCCGAAAAAGTATTGCTGTAAAAATGTCCAAGCTTGATTATTTACAAACAAAGGGCATAGCAGAATAAGCATAGGAAAACTGCCCCCGCAGTTATCAGCACCAAATTTAATTGTTTGATTTACATCTATAAGAAACTCACTCTCCCAAAATTGTAGTCTCCTAATCGCAATTGGACGGGAGTTATGAGGCTGGAAAGTTAAACAGAAAAACTGTTTTTTCTAAAGATCCGCTTTACCGATTTTAATGGGTTAAATATATGTTGTATGTTGTTCAAAATACAATTCTAAAAATATTTTTTGCAGATTTTTATTACCAAAACTTTGGTCCAAAAATGATGATTGAATTTTCCAATTAATTTTTTCGCGGTGATAATCTTTTTCTACACCCCCAGTTTATTTCCTGTATTTTACATTAGGATATCCCTAATAACATATAATTTTTGCAATCAGATCGCAATTGTGCTTCATGGTGAAAAACACTTAAACATGTAAAATAGTATTTTACATATGGGATATTCCATATCAACTCAGTTAATTTTTTTTATGTCTCCAAAAAATTTTTAATCGTTATCAAATAGAAGGACTCTATATAGATGAGAATACCCTTAAATGGTTTTCCCCCACCGTCAATAGTTCTCAAGATAAAGCGAAAAAGACTTGAAATTTAAAAAAAAATCATAACTTTTGAACGGAACATCGGATTAAAACGATCCAAAGACAAATTTTTGTAATTTTCACGTAAACTTTTCGAAAAAAATATGGTACAACTCTAAGAGCTATCTAAAGACGGTTTTTAAAGAAAAAATCCGTATTCATTTCTTTTCTTGGAAAGGGCCAATTGATGTTTGATCCGAATATTTTTTTTCAGATTCAGAATTTATGTTTGTAGCTTGAAAAATTTGTTTCAAGATGGAAGACAGCCCTGAGTCCACGATAATAATTTTTTTTGTTTCAAATTTTGCGTTTTTTTTCTGACTTTGAGGGTAATGGTTGTTTCAAAAATGAAGTCAAAATGGTGAGGAGTCGTCAATCGAATCGCAAAATTTCGTAGCCGAACTACAAAGAGTGTCCGAGAGAGCAATTTCGAACACTCTTTCGCTAAGACATTGATTTTTCCTACATTCTTTAATCTCGATGCAGGGTTATTTAATTTTTAAGTAGGATCCGTAATTGAAATGAGCCTTTTTGTTGATTAATAAAAGAATTCTCGGATTGTTTCAAGCCTTTCGTAAAATTTCATCGGTATTACATCGTAGTCATGCACAAAAAAAAAAGACTAAAAAAGATTCTAAACGTTAGTCCAGCGATTTTCCTCCTTTTCTTTTTCTTAATAATAATTCCACATCTAATGACTTAGGCATAGTTAACTTTGCTGAATTCTTTTAATATACTGACTCCTTAAATACTATCTTAAGGGGGTCTTCTACCTTTAAAAATTTTGTTTGACATTTTTTTTTTTTGCCTTATTATTATAGCTTCCCCTTTTATCCCCTTCAAAACAATTTTAAAAAGGCAAAATAGTTTGGCTAATATATCCATTTTAGTGGAGCACTGTTCTTGCTTAAGTGAGTATTTTTTAGGTTTCTCAAAAATTTAGACGCGTTTTTCTCGAAACCACGTTTTTCGACCTGGTAGCCAAGATTGCGCCAGTTCTGCAGAACTGATTTTGATCAGCTATGTTGCAGTCGACACAGAATTGGTGTAATTCTGGCCAGTAACTCAATCAAAAGAAAAAAATTTTTTTGCTATTTTTATTACACTAAACTACAGAAAAAAATACTTAAAAATTGAATAATTTTTTTAAATTGCCTCCACTTTTTTAAAAAAATATTGAAAAATATGATTAAGGTACGGGCTAGAATTATATTAATTCTGATCATAACCTCATTTACCGTATTCAGTTTTGATTACCTGGTGTCCCGGAATCATGGCCACCACCTCTACACCTTTTTTTTGATACCCTAATTGGCAGGCCGATAACTTTTTGAACAGCCCTCGAAATCCAACCATTTTTTCTTCATTTAATTATATAGTTAATTAACAACACAAATCCAAAAACCAAACTGAAAAATCTTTTATGATTTTCTCTCCAGAATTTAAAAAATAAAACACTGTTCAAAGGTAGAATACCCCCTTAAATAATTTCTGAGATATGGCTCTGAACCACAGTTTAACCAATTATGTGAACTGGTTCGGAATTGGTATAATCTTTAACTCCATATAACAAACTTACACATTGAATTTTAGATTCATAGCTGAAATAATTTCTATGATATAATTTTGAACCACTTTTGAACTGGCTTTAAGCCGCTTTCGAAATGGCTTACAGAGTTTGAACACAGCCTAAGAATCTTTCCTCATTGACATGAACATACTGAGAAAATTAAATAAAAATCGCTTTAGCAGTTTAAGGAGCAAACTTACAATCACTTTAATATGTATAGATAATAATAATTTAATAATAAGTGTAGTCCAAAAGTATGCTTCGTTTTTTTTTTGTCAGTGCAAAGTCCCCTTCTAAATATCAATTTTTATGACCGGCAATTGCCAACAATTCGGAGGCGTATGTATGCATAATTAAGTCAAGCGCGTTAAATCCATTTCCAAATGAGAAGTTGGGTCACTGTCAGGTTGACTGGCCACTGCTGTGGCCTCAGCAAATACTCGAAATTATGGTTTTACAGGCGTCAATAAAGATACAGGCTCATATATATATATATATTTTGGCTCGTATCTGAAAGATAGCAACTCGACGCAACAAAAGCGAAAATTCAATTAACCTTGGCAACAGTCGAGCCAAAAGGCTGGTTCATCTGCCACCCCAAACCCCACTAATCGGAATAACGATGACATCATCATGAAACCGATAATCAAATCAAATTGACAATGGGCAAAAAGTAGAAATTGTCATAAAACTTGTCCAAGGGGGTACAGGAAACAGGAAAATCAACGAGCAGAAGGCGAAGCCATAATGTTATGGCACTGGAAACAAATTTAATAAAATATCTAAAAAACAAAACAAAACAAAAAAAAAAGGGTAGTTCGGGGTTTGGGTTCACTGGCTGCATTGTGTGTGTGTGTCTGTGCGTCAATGGCAAAGTAATATTGAATAACCACAAACAACAACAACGGCTGAGCACGCTCGGCAGCCTCAGGATAAATAGTTTTTGTGTGGCACTTCAATTATCATTTGAGCATGATAAGCGCTAAAGAGGCATGAAGAGCAAGTAAACGGTTGGGTCCGACCCCGGCAAAGTGGTAAGAAAGAAACCAGTCGAAGTAACCACACAAGACTGCTTCAAATTGTGCCGCAGGAGCAAAGACAAGGAGGGACCACCATAGTCATGGATAGGGGTCATTAGAGAGGGGCTTTCGCATTCGCATTCACATTCACATTGACGCGCAGTCAAGTAGAAGAGCGTTTGGCTTGGGCGGGTGGTGTCATTGTTTGTTTTGGCAGCGACTTCGACTCAGTCCCAGGCCCAAGATGTGTTAGTAGGCCCACAAGAATAACAGGACAACGGAGACGACACTAATGCCAGCTGCATTGCAAGAACTGTCAACACAACGCGTGCTGATGATTTTACTCTCTGGAACTCCAGCAAATTTCTAAGTGAAGTAGGTAAACAAAAGGGTGAGGAGATGCGACCGCCAATGCACCCGCTATGAGCAGCGAGTACGCAGCAGGCCCAGGCATGAAGTGGGCTAATTTAATGGTCCCCTGCCTGGCAGCAGCTACCCCTACCCCCTTAGTTCTACTCGCAGTCCTGTGTCCAGGTCTGAGGAAAAGTGTTAAAGGATTTATACGCGTAATTTTGCAGATGTTTAGATTTTAACATCGACAAAACCAAACAAAACCCGCGCCTACACTGGTCGAAAAAGTGTGACAAATGTGTGCAACAAAATGTAATTTATATTTATAAATAGTCGACTTCTCTCACTGTCACAGTGTATCAGAGGAGCTATAGTAATGATTTTTTGAATATGCTTAAAAATTTGTTATCTTTATCTTTTAACAAAATTTGGACGTGTTGTTTATTTTGAAATCAACAACGATTTCCATTCCATTTTTAAAATAATCTTAACAAATTAAATAAAATGTATTAATGTTCCATTTTCTTCCGGAGCTTGGGCTTATATAGATCTTATACTAGATCGGGTCCCTTAGGGAGCAACGCCTCATACCCATAATATGAGACATCTTGTCGATGTCATTTTCAAGTACTTCAGATCAATGGATCTCTCAATGAAGAATATAATGAAAATAAGCTGTCAAACTGGGAGTAGTACCAACCTCCTCTCTTTTTTGTAATATGGCTGTTGTTGTTCGTTTTAGAGTCTTTCGGTCAACTGTTCTCAAAAGAGATCTGTTTTCTATGACCAGTAAGCAGAGTCTGCAATAATTGACAACAACAACAATTGTGTTGTTGTAATAGCTGCCAGTGGTTCTCACGAATGTTCAATTGAAAAACTATGGTAAGCTCTCTCTTTTAACTCTCAACTGTTTTCATTTTATTTGACCAGCAAGTAGAGACTCAGGCCATCAACTCAATAAAAGACAACAACCACGGTTCGACAAGCGATTGCTTGGAGATTTGTTTTGTATGTGTATCTTTTATTCGTTACTTTGAAATTGAATTTTACCCCTATCACAAAATCGTACTTAACAAAATTAAAGAAGTTTCGAATAAACAAAAAAATGACCCACCAATTTCGTTATAATCAAATAGACTTTTATTTAAAAATGCTTTATCATATTACGATTTTTGGCAGAAGGAAGCATATACGATCCCATAAAGTATATGGGTTATTCCATGTGAACTCAGCTACCCAATTTTTTTTTTCGTTTGAAGAAAAACTCTTAGTATAACACTATTTTTTGAGATCCCCACCACTAACAGATCACGAGATCAACGACAAAAATAATAAAACTTTACAAAATTATTGAGTCGCAATGGTGCATCCGAATTAAGCGAATCAAATTGTGAAGTTACTATTATCACGTCTTCTATCCGAGAAAAAATAAGAGTTTCAAAAAAATTAGTTCTTAAGTATGGTTTTGGCAATCTTTAATGGTTTTTGGTTTTTTTTTCAAAGAGGGCCGGCCGATATTTTCATTAAATATTTTATTCTGGTTAAGGATATCCGTAGACATATATATAAAAATATATACTTTTTTTGGAGTAAAAATAATTTATTGAAAAAAATGTCTAAAATATTGACAACCACGACGGATATTAAAATGTTTCTTTAAAATTACCTCCTTGATTTGAAAAAATTAAAATTAGAAGTTCAAAAACATTTAAACAAATTTTTAATAACAAAAATATTTTTCCTCCCATCGTGAGGTTTTTTCTAGAATATGTATACGGATATCCTTTACCAGAAAAAAAATTATTTCACAAAAATATCGGTTGCTCCTCCTTGAAAAAAAAACATTAAATTTCGCTATAAACCTACTTAGGAAAGGACTTTTTGAACCTTTTATTTTTTCTCGGATAGAAGACATGAATATAGTAGAATCACAATTTGGGACGCTTATATTGGATGCATCGTTACGATGCTATAATATTTTTGTCGTTTATCTCAGGAACTGTTAGTGGTGGGGATCCGTCAGTCTGTATGAACAGCTAGATCTCAGAGACTATATGATGCCTCGTACATATTAAACAGCAGGGCTATTTCTTTCTCAGAGGAAAGACAACATTATGCTTCTTCATAAATGACAAGAAAATTTCACTCTGGACTTCAGTTCCATGATTTCCCCTTAATAATTTATTAAAATCATTTCGGAGGGATAATCAAATTTACTTTCATTTTACTATTGTATAGACCTTAAGACTAAATTCGATTAATTTCAAAATTCGAATGTTAATAGGTGGCACCTCTGAAATGCTACCGATTTTGTTTGTTTGCAGTGGATGTAAAATTTAACTAGCGATTTAACTAGCGATTTAGATACCGATTTATTAAATTGATAATTTAATAAACTAAACAAGTGGTAAGTTTTTTTTTGTTGATGTAGATAATACAAAAATTGAACACCCTTTATGCATCAATAAGGTTTAATTTTTTCCAAATTCATTTAGGGGCTTTTTTTAAGCAATTCGTCGAGTCAATAGAGCGCGATTATAAAATTACTCGGGAACTTGGCTCTGTGGCAGGGCAAAGTCAAATTCCAGTGAATTTCGAGCGAAAGTGATTTCTGTGGCACCCCAATGGGCGAAAACATTTTATTTGGAGATTTTTCTGTCGTGAAAATAATTTGTTTTAAATTAAAAAATTGCCCGTTTTGACCATTTTTTGTCAGTGTTTTTCCATATTTGGCCATAACTTCCGTAATCCTAAAGCGATTTGAAAAATTAATATATGAAAGCACTGATAAAAGGCCTACAAATAAGTCTAAGGGCCGTTTTCTCAACTTCATGGTTTTCAAAACTATGTGCTTTTTGAGAAAATGAATGTTGACTTGTGTATACAACGATCATTTTAAACGCAGCTTAAAAGTAGGCAACATAAATTTTTCTCAAAAAGCACCTAGTTTTGAAAACCATGAAGATTAGAAAACGGTCCTTAGACTTTGTATATTGAAAGTTAATTTTTATGGTTTTAAGGCTCAAATCTTTGAATCGTTTCTTAACATTTTTGCACAAAATTTTGGAATAAACAATCACGAAAATTCTTAAAAATATGAAATGGATCAATTATCTGTTTGATTGTAGTAATACATTAATTAGGCTTACAATCAAGCTATTCTGTATCGAAATCTGTGCTTAAATGTCCAATATATATAGAGTTCCCCTAAGTTTCTCTTAATTAATAATTTTATCTATTTTTCTAACATTCACACCTTGACTGCAAATGGGAAAGTAATTTTCTCTAAGTGTACTTTTGCCAAATTAGTTTCTGCCCGGTGTGCAGGACTTGTGTCAACAATCACAGCCCCAACTCGAGTCCAGTGCTCGATTCAGTACCAATTTTTAGGCATTGATAGACATGCTGTCTGGCCGCACTCAGGCACAGAGGACGAGTAAGAGTATGTATTGTATATTTGTATGTGTGCACGTTTGAAGTGGCTCAGCGTGTGCGCAATTTAGTTTTGAATATCATCGTCTTCCTCTACTCGAATGCCATGGGTAATATGCTCTGTTTGTTTAATGTCAATTTTAGTGATATTTATTTTTAAGCCGAGTGGCCCCGTTCAGACTTGGATGCACATACCTCAGCTTCGACTTCGATTGTTTGGTCGTTAAGTAGTTTATTTGTCTTTGCAAAGATTTGTTTATAATCAACCTTAACCGATGCGATGTTTATGCCAAAAGCCAGAGATGGAATGCAAGATGATCTGCATTGAAGTTTAAATGGTGTGAATTTCTCGTTTTATGGGTATGCCCATCCCAGCTGGATCCCAGCACAACTTTGTTTACACATACAACGATTTAATCCCACCCCTCCACGGCTGTGCTGTGACCAAAATTGAAATGATACTTTGAAGTTTTTGGACAACGACTGCGTCAAAGACAAACACAAATATTGGCAATACTCTAAAGCCAAAATCAAATAGAGCCCCCCAGTTGGCAAACCGAAGAGACCAATATTCATTTGGCGTGCGCCGAAGCGGCAATAAATTGCTGTTGCCTAGGGTGAAGGGTCAGGAGCTGGAGCTTGCTCCTGCCGCGAATCATACGCGTATTTTGAGCCGACCAACATAAACCATAAAACTTATATTTCCAAATGGCCAACGTCAGAAAGTGGGTAAGCACGGTGCTCAGCGGGTCGACAAAAATACTGAATTGGGTATATGGGAAAAATGAACTAAAACTCACTAGGGACTTTCATTTAACAAAATTGCTTCTTAGTGCCCACTAACGTCCTAGAAGGAAACTAGTGTTATAATTTAAGCATTGGCAGTCAGTTAATTCTTTAGGAAAAACTTTATAAGAATATATATTTTTTAGTTTTGGAAATAGAAAATCAACTTTTTGATTTACAAATATGTGAACAAAGAATAATTTTTTATTGAAAAATAAGTCTTATATTATACCCTATTTTTATTATGATAACCTAGCATATACCAGCAAAACTTTTGGGCCGATATTAAATTCGGTTTGTAAGCTTTAGGGCACGGCCAGCTCATAGCCACGCATTCGTGTTTTCACACAGACGCGAGCCGAATTCATGGCTGTGTGAATCGGTGAGAACAGAAAACTTGATTTTTCAAGTGAGTGGGCTGTCTACTGTGGCACTTACCAACACAATCTCATATTTCTGTCCTCTCCAATTTGGACGTCCCTGCTCTAGGGGCCAATTAAATGGGATGCTGGGAAATCCATCACCAAGGTAGGAAATTCGGGCTTAAGGTTAAACGCTGATAATGTGCAGATATACGTCAAATTCAGTCTGTAAGCTGTTTGGGCCAAATAGACTCGGACTAATTTTCTCATTTAGGAAAATCCAACTCCAAGGTATGAAAAAACAGGGGATTGGGTAATACAAGGCCAAAAGTTTTTTTTAACCGATCGATATGAAAATTGGTTTGAAAGTTTTATCGGCCAAATAATTTAAAGAATCGTCCAGAGAAGGATATTTTAGGACTATCTGTATGAGATATGATTAAAATGAAAATAAAAGGGGAAAGAACTCTCTAATTTCGAAAAATCCGCTTGGTTGGAAAATGGGAGAATGGGAAAATGAAAAACAATAAAGTTTTTCCCACTAGAACTAGTTTTTGGACCGACCGTTTATATGGCAGCTATATGCTATAGTCATCCGATTTTATTAAATTTTTCCAGAATTGTGTGGAAGCATATAAAACTTATATATACCACGATTGGTGACGCTACAATGGAAATCAAAAAAGTTTTTCTCATTAGAACTAGTTTTTGGACCGATCGTTCCTATGGCAGCTATATAATATAGTCATCCGATCCGGCCGATTCCGACAAATGTGCAGCGTATATGTATTTTTTTTTTGGGGTCGGAGATGTTTCTTTCTATGCGTTATGCGAAATTCTCGCCAAAGATCGGAAAATGGAGGTTCAAGGAAAAAAGTTATTTTAACCCGATTTATATATAGTACAATATAATTCCTAGTCAACTTAAGTCAAAAAATGAGTGCTAGTTCAAAGTGATCTGAATAAAGAATACACAGAGAAAAAAAAGATCAAGATCAATTTAATCTTTGCTGGTTAAAATGGAAATTAATTAAAAAAGTATATTCCAATTTGGAAAAAATATTGACTTTATGTACTATTAATATTACTAGGCAATATGGTTCAGTTTACAGATGGAGTGATGATGATTCTAGAATCTAGATACATTTCGTTGGCTTAACACGAGTCTATTTACCAAAATGATTCATCACGTAAGGATTTTTGGCAATTTGAGCCTATAGTTGGTAAAAGTGTTTTTTTTTTTTTTTTATCATTTAAAGGCATGTTTCGTAGGCAACATATACGTTTGCTTTTACCCCCTTTACATTATTTGAAAGATATATTCTTTAGCTTTAAAATAAATTATTCCAAACAATTTTGCGATTTTTTTCAACGAAGATATTCCATTTTGCATACAAGTATACGAACCGACCAAATGTTCCCTGGCCCACAAGTATACTATGGGTGACGTTGAGAACTTTCATTATAATTTTGTAAAAATTTATAGGCAACGTACAGTATTTAGCTTAGCATACTTTTAGACAGCAAAAATAAGTCAGACATTTTTTAAATTCTAACACAAGCATTCAAAATGGTCTATCATCGTTTAAAAAATCACAAAATTATCTGGGCTAATTTATTTGAAAGCTAAGGACTAGTACTTTACGATAATTCCAAGGACAGTCGAAACTAACGAATTGGTTGACCACAAAACATGCCTTTCAGTGGTCCAAATTGTCATTTTTAGGCTTTAATTACAAAATAACAGACGTGATGGAGCATTTTGGTAATTGATTCGCGTTAAGCAATCGAAAATCTTTTAGAATAACCATCACCCATTCAATAAACTAAACAAAGTTTGATTTTGTTGCTTTGTGTAATTAATTAGTTTTTTGAGCTAGTTTTTACAATTCACAATTTTTCACCTTCAGTTCACTTTTTTAAGCATTAATTCCTTTTTGTAAAATGCATGGCTTTGACAGATCAAAGATGACGACTTTATGTTCCGTATCAGCAAGTATCAGATCATGTCGATGATTTCATCGGTGACCTGGTTTTGCGAGCTTTCCGGCATTGAAAACGGATGTAGCGTCACGATAGTTCTCGGAAAGAAGGGTCTCCTTAGAAAGAATCTACTTTGCTTTTATTAATATTGCGCTTTTTGCATTTGATACATAAATTAGATGGGAATTTTAGTATGGTGTCTTTAAATCAATAACATTACTCGAAGCATAGGTATAAATTTCTCAGCAGGTAGTGATACTTATTGATCTATTCTCAAACTACGCTAGCCAGAATAAAAAATCATAAGAGTCTGGACGACAAAGTTTAAGAAGCTTTTTTATGGCTTGCTAACTTCAAAGATTTCGCCATTAGCTGGTAAAGCTGACCGGTTGTGAAAAAGTGTCATTTATTGAGAGCCCAAGCCTGCCGGACAGTAGTCGCAACACTCAAACCACAGACTTTAGAAACACAACTGAATGTCGGGAGTAATTTTAGCGTGGAAATGTTCACTATGTTTTCACTCACGGCTGAACAAATGAACATATGAATAACCTTTTCGAAACATTAAGTCCTCCATCAATCAAATTTTGAATAATTATGTGGACGCATTTTCGCGCATCCATTAATTTAGCCAAATTTTTGTTTGTACCAAAAGCACTGTGGCACGCAGAATCGATGACTAACCAAATTGTACGCGTTCGGCTTCTGTTTGACTATTTTTCATTTTGCTAGTCGGCCATCCGTTCTGTTCCGTTCCGTCTGTCCGCGAATATTTTCTTTTTGCTTGCCAGCGCGCATTTTCCAATTTCATTTGCGTTGAGAACGCGGAATGTGGGCGCGGAGGGGCATCATCATCATCATCGTCGCCATTTGCCATCATCGTCATGGGCAGCCATTTGGCCGTTTGAAAAAGCAACATTTCAGCCATATTTTTCTTGCTTCCAATTTGGCGTAGTGTGCTTTGGCCATTTTTCATACGGGGGCTTTGATGCGTAACCCTCCACCATAGCAAATCTTTTTTTTTTTCTTTCTGTTTTGCCCCCAAAACGCAAACGCATAAAACGCGTCCTTTGAGCGATTTGAAGTCAAGTGTAAAAAGCGTTTTTGGAGGAAGAACAAAAAAAAATTGGCAAGCAGCAGTTTTAACTTTAATTTGAAAATATTTGAATTTTGCGCATTTCTTGGTTCAGTGGTCAGCACAAGTTGCTATCATCCCACGCCCGGGATGCACCCCGGGATGTCCGGCAATTGGTGTGAATATTGCTTATTAGCTCAGAATGACAGCAATGAGTGGGAAAATTCTATTCGTATACTCCGGCTATCTTTGCAAATAGTACATATTCCCATCAACATTAAGGGCAAATGTCAAATATTTAAGGACACTCCCCGTCCATTTGCCAAAGTCAAAGGCAAACAACCCTTCGCCATGGACTCGCTAACGGCGCTTGTGTGCTCAGCTCAGCTCCAATCGGCCGCACAATCTCTGATGATTCCACTGGCGGTGCAAAACGTTTCAATATTTACACAAATTGCTTTTGGGCCGCACAAATCGCATGTTTCAATCGTTCAGCGTACTTCATGGACAATCTGTGATTGAAAAAGTTGCCATTTCGGTTTGCCCATGGGAACAATTTCGGCACTAAGCAATGAGGGTCAAGCACGGGGAGTGATTACAGCGATAGATATAGCGACAAAAACTAGATAATTGTAGCTTTTATAATCCTTTTTGACACGTTAGATAACGAAACTGTAGAATCTGTTTTCCAACGAGGAAGAGACAAATTTAAAAAGCGTTATTCCTTACACTATATAAATACATATAATTTATAAACAATTAATACAGTTCGCCAGGGTTCGTAAAATAACACACACATGTTTCTTTACACGCAAGATACTAACACAATGTAAAATATTCAAGCTGTAAAAATAATTATTTTCAGACATGAAAATAAAAAATTTTACATATGTAAAAAATTATTTTTTGTATGTAACTTGCACGAGCATTTTTGACACGACTTTTCTTCACAGGCGTCATGAAGGCAGCTCAAATTATTGACATGCCTGTAAAAAACAATCGTGTCAAAAATGCTCGTGTAAATCGTCTAAAAAAAATTATGTTTTACATTGATGTTATTTGTCATGGCGTGAAAACATTTTATGTGCATTTTACGAACCCCGATACAACCCCTTAGGTACGATAGTAGAGTTGCCACCCCCGCAATTTAAAAAACACCTCAAATATCCCGCAATTTTGAAGTAAGGTTGTTCGAACCTTCTAGACATATATTCTACTCATCATTACTTATCGAACCCCCATACTTCGTTTTTCGATCAGATGAACGATAGTAGAGTTGCCACCCCCGCAATTTAAAAAACACCTCAAATATCCCGCTATTTTGAAGTAAGGTTGTTCAAACCTTCTAGACATATATTCTACTCATCATTACTTATCGAACCCCCATACTTCGTTTTTCGATCAGATGAACGATAGTAGAGTTGCCACCCCCGCAATTTTTTAAAACACCTCAAATATCTCGCAATTTTGGAGTTAGGTTGTTCGAACCTTATAGACATATATTCTACTCATCATTTCTTGTTGAGCCCCCATACATCGTCACCCCCACAATTTGAAAAAAGTCTAATATCTTCTACAATTTTAAAGACAGATTGTTTGAACCTTTTAGGCATATATTTAATCGTCATTACTTATCGATCCACCATACGCCGTTTCCAGATCAGATGAACGATATTCGAGTTATAAGCAAATCAAATAATTACGCTGGGCATCACTGCCCGTAATAGTGATGGGCAACACTTACACAGTTTGTGTGACCCCACACTTTAAAGTTATTAGTTATATACAAACAGGTACAGAGTATATTACAGTCGGGCTTGACCGACTTTCTTACTTGTCTTCTAATTGCTAATGGTTCAAAGTAGAGATGGGCGCGCGACGGGAATTTTCGCGGGTCTCAAACAAATTTTCTTTAGCAATGTAGGCCGCACTGGCACAAGTGGGCTGCACTAACGCAACGCAACCCATGTTAGTCAGTTTCTTTTCACAAATTTTTTCAAATTTATTTCAAATCATCAATCAAAAGGCATACCGACTTTTAAAGTATATGGTAATTATTATATATGCAGAATCACGATTTTTTTGTTGATGTTTCTTAATAATGTATACCCAGTCTAGTCTTTCTACTCATTAGTAAAAAGTTAAGTTCGATCTGTCCAGTGGTTTAGAAGTTATTCCATATAGATCATTGATCTAGCGATCAGGTTCGGCCGATTTCAACAAATGTGTAGCCTTCCATGTGCGAAGTTTCGGGAAGGGGACTGAATTTAAATGAGAAAATGTGAAGAGTTTGTTTCACGCATTAAATATTATAATCTTATTCTATGTATGATATTTTTTAAAAATGAAAGAATCATAGAATTGGCGAGAGAGAACATATTTGTTGTTATATATTTTTAATATTTAAACTAAACTTTATCCAAGTTATTGAAAGACGTTGATTTTTATTTTGCAAACTCAGAAGTGGGTCTGCTACAATATTGGCCAATTTTTTCCATTGAACTGCAATTGCTTGTTCCGGGCTCGGCACTCGTGTCGCCCTCATTTTGTGCTGACCAACCAAACTAAATATTTGGCCACCCTGCGCTCATGTTGCACATAGAAAAGATGCCCAGGGCAACCAATGGACAGAGTGGCGGCGGCGACGGCAGCGTCCATAAAAGCCAAACCAGCTTGGGGTCAGCATAAAAATGCTGAAGCATAAAAATACTGACCAAGAGTGAATAAAAAATACCAAACCAAACACGTCAGTTTTGGCAGTAGTTTCGGCTGTGTCCATGTGCAGCTTTTATGGTTGTTGTTGTAGTTGTTCTTTTTTTTTTATTATTATGCCCAAACAAAGGGAGCAACACACACACAGACACACATACACAATGGCTATCTCATACATATTCTGTATACGTAGCCCGTTCGTTTAACTGTTGTTTTTATGCGCTGCAGACAAATATTTGCTTTCCGACAATAGTCATAAATACCAAAAGCTACATGCTCGGCATACTTAGAAGTACACACACACACTCATACACACACACACACACATGCGCGCCCTGGGCGCAAATAGAAATCGAGGAAAGCAAATAGCGCACAGGATATGGGTTTTGGCAGCACCAGCAGCAGTCCGGATAGTGCCCAAAAAAAAAAAAAAAAGTAAAAGAAAAGCAGCGATAGCAGCGAAAAATGCGACTGCCCTGTTTCCAGATATGCGACACTGAATGGAGCTCGAGAGTGGAAGTGGAGGAGATGCAAGGCCAACGAGTGCCAAACAAAATGGCTGCGCAAAAACTGGCAGCAGTCGCCAAAAAATATTAGAAAAAAAAATAGTGGTCACACACACACACATGGATATATACAGGAACAACACAGTAATGGTCGCTGGGATATGGCAAAAGCGTTTAACAGAATGGCGACCAACAACTGTGACAACCATCAGTGAGACGAGAAGGGATACAGTGGAAGCTGCCTGATAATTGGTCAAAGGATATCTCAGCCACCTTCAGTTTTGGCTCGTGCAAGATCAGCTTCCTTGTAATTTTTGTGTCTGCCCCTTGGAGTTTCCACTGTCCATACAAACACACACACACACACACAGCCATTGGCAACTTCAAAGCCCCGGCAAAAGTTTTGACCCGCGAATGAGAAACGAGAAATGGGAAATTGTGCCAACAACAAAGGCAAAAGCTTATCCATGTGAAAAATCTATGCCGCGTGTCCCAATGCACACGTCCCCGTTGCCTTTGCCTTTGCTCTGCTCTTGGCTGCCTTTAACGCATTACACCTTCGTGGAGACGGGAACGAGCCAAACGAGGCAAACAAACAAATAAACAGAGCTCACGTGCCACGCCGGAGATTATCCGCGCATCACAACAACAACAACAAACAAACTACCCGCCTTTGAGTTTGAGTCCAAGGACCTGTTTGATTTGCCCAGACCACACCCTGTCCATGGAGTGAGGTCGCTTTTTGCGATGCTAATCTCGGCGAAATGTTACAAAATGTTTAACAATTAAGTAGCGACACGCGCTGCCACGTTTCAAGTGTATGTGTCAGCCGATGTGTGTGTGCGTGTGTCAGTTTGTGTCCTGCCCAGGGGCATTTTTTATTGTCAGATATCGCTTACACTCGATGCAATTGAGCGAAGGGCTGGCCACTTGATGCTGATCACAGCGATAATAAAATGCAAAGAGCTAATCAAGAGTTCAAGTTGTTTCCTCCCCAGCTTACATGTGTAGTCGTTAAGGATAAGTGTTCGTCATCGACAATTTTAGATTAGGGATCTGTTTTGAGAGGTGCGTTATATGGGAAAAATTTCTTACTTTTGGGCTACTTTGTTACAGAAGATCTCAGTATTATTTAAGGAGTTAATTGTCCAAATAAATGTATGTCGGAAAATTTTATTTTAAGGTGCCTCAAGCTGAAATTGTTGTTTGTGAACTGTTGGGTGAGAGTTGGGGGTAAAAGCAACATTGATTTAAAATCGTTTGTTGAGTAAAAAGAAATTTAATCCGATGCGTCCAAACAATCGCTTTCGATCCTTACGATTTGCATTGGTTTTGAGACGGAAGCTATTTGTAAAACATTTAAGAATTTGTCGGGATTTACATGATGAAGCAAACTTCATGAAGTTTTCTAGTAGGCGAGAGATTTATATGTTTTTTTAATACTATTCATTTAATAGGTCTGAAAGTAATCTCCTAAATTCAACACCTACTAAGAAAACTTTATGAAGTTTGCTTCATCATGTAAATTCCGACTAACTAATTTTCAGCGAATTCGAATAACGATAGCTTTTCTAACATGATCAAAATTTATTTGCAACTGATGGATGTGTCTCACTTAGTTGGTGGTCTTAAATCTGTTGCAGGTTCCTAAGCATTTGTGCCCCATTCTGTCATTCATTTTGTATATTTAGGACATTTTAAGGACCTTTTCATGCTATTTAATTTAAAACCACTCATTTCATTTGCGGTCTTTAATGATTTAAATAAAATGAATTAATTTGAAATATTTACAATCTTCAAAATGATTTATAAAACACCTTAAAGAGGTCCTTTACCTTTGAACAGGGTTTTATGAGTGTTTTTTATACCCGTTACTCGTAGAGTAAAAAGGGTATACTAAGTTCGTGCAAATGTATGTAACAGGCAGAAGGAAGCATTTCCGACCCCACAAAGTATATATATTCTTGATCAGCATCAATAGCCGAGTCGATATAGACATGTCCGTCTGTCTGTCTGTCTGTCCGTCTGTCTGTCTGTCCGTTCGTCTGTATGAACACCTAGATCTCAGAGACTATAAGAGCTAGAGCTACAATTTTTTCAGTGTAGACTTGTATTCTCTGCACGCAGATCAAGTTTGTTTCAAATTTTTGCCACGCCCCCTCCCGCCCCCGCAATACGAAAAAACCTCATATCTCCCACAATTTTGAAAATAGATTGATCGAATCTTCTAGACATATATTTTAATCATCATTACCTATCGATCCGCCATACATCATTTTTCGATCAGATGAACGATAGAAAAGTTCCCGCCCCCGCAATTTGAACGAGAGCGTCAGTTGAAGTCGGCCCTGCTCGACTTCGATATACCCGTTACTCAGGGTAAGGTTTATTTAAGAATATTTAATTAGATCACAACATGCCCAAATTGTGGGAGATATGAAGTTTCTTCCAAATTGCGGGGGTGGCAACTCTACTATAGCCCATCTGATCGGGAAATGATGTATGGCGGATCGATAAGTAATGATGATTAAAATATATGTCTAGAAGGTTCGATCAATTTTTTGTCAAAATTGTGGGAGATATGAGTTATGAGGGATTTTTCAAATTGCGGGGGCGGGAACTTATCTATCGTTCATCTGATCAGGAAATGATGTATGGCGGATCGATAGGTAATGATGATTAACACCTAGATCTCAGGAACTATAAGAGCTAGAGCTACCATATTTTCAGTGTAGACTTGTATCTTCTGCACGCAGATCAGGTTTGTTTCAAATTTTTGCCACGCCCCCTCCCGCCCCCGCAATATGAAAAAACCCCATATCTCCCACAATTTTGAAAATAGATTGTTCAAACCTTCTAGTCAAATATTTTAATCATCATTACCTATCGATCCGCCATACATCATTTTTCGATCAGATGAACGATAGAAGATTTGCCGCCCACGCAATTTGAAAAATACCTCATATCTCCCACAATTTGGGCAACCTTACCCTGAGTAACGGGTATATCGAAGTCGAGCAGGGCCGACTTCAACTTACGCTCTCGTTTTTTGAAAAAGTTGGCAGCAATTTAAAAAAATTATTCGATTTTTCAAGTTTTTATACACCTGAAAAGTGTATATTAATTTTGCCCAGAAGTTTGTAACACATAGAAATATTAATTTCCGACCCCATAAACTATATATTTTCTTGATCAGGACGACGAGCTGAGTTCCATTCCGTCTGTCCGTCCGTCCGTCTGTCTGTCTGTCTGTTTCTACGCGAACTAGTCCCTCAGTTTTCAAGCTATCGAGCTGAAATTTTGCACAGAGCCTTCTTTTTGCTGCACGCAATTAATATATTTTTCCGGTTAAATCAGTTGGAGTAAAGTTTTTCAAGTGTACTAAAACTTCGACACAGTCGAAGTTAGCTTTGCCTTCTCGTTTTTCTGTAGTTTAGTGTCAAAAAAAATTGTTTGATTGAGGTACGGGCCAGAATTACATCACTTCTTCGTCGATTGCAACATGGCTGATCAAAATCAATTCCGTAGAACTGCCGAAATCATGGCTATCAGATAAAAAATCGTGGTTTCGAGAAAAACGCACTTTAAGTTTTGAGCAACGTAAAAACTACTCACTTTAGCAAGAACATTGCACCACTAAATAGTATTGAAAGTAGAAATACTATTTCTAATACATTATTTTATCCCCTAAAAAGCTAAATAGTGTGTAAAAATTACCTTGTTTAAATATTAAATTAAGTTTCGGTTGGAAATGGTTTGGGTTTAATGGTTTCATGTTTTTAATGCATTCGTAAGAAATGTACTTTTAAAGCAAGAAAGTTTGATTCTTGGACAGATCAAGTTATTTTTTCTGGCTGCAGCAGTGAATTTGAATTTGTTTAAAATGCAGTCTGTTTCTTTAGAGGTACAAATATTATGTTAAAGTTATATATTACTTTTGTTGATTCTGATTCAAGAATATATAAACTTTATAGGGTCAAAGATATTTCCTTTTGGCTGTTACATAAATTTGTACAAATTGTCCGAATTGGCAAAGAGGATGATATTTTTATTTGCTACAGAGGGCGGTTAAGCGAAACTTAAAACTAGGCTTAGAATTTTGTATAATATTTGGAGTCGAAATGACAGAAATGTAAAAGAAATCCCTAGAGTTACTACTTTGCCCTTTTAAGTATGCTATGTTCTTAAATAAATTAAGTAGACTTTCAGACATCCTCGTTTCTCATATTAAAACGAATCTTCAGTTCGGCTAGTGGAAATTTGTATATTTTTTAAGTCGGTATGTATAGCATTGTATGTACATATAACCTATAATCCTTTATTAAAACGACAGCGAAAGCTAATGCTAATGTTTATTAACTTGGTGTTCTAGGAATATGGAACATTTTTTCATGTTTCCTACTTAAATATAGAAAACAACTGTTTAGATATGGCCGCACATTGGGCAGATAGCAAGCGGTTTTTGGTGCCTTAACATGGTCATGCCGAATCTAAGGGGCACTTATTAAAAAACGGAAAAAAGTGGCTGAAAAAACCCGGCAGCGAACTGCTGCAATATGCAGCAGCAGCAGCAGTTGCAGCCGCAGTGCCAAAAACAGGAAAATGGAAGGAAAAGTGACGACAAGGAAACGATAAAAGCGTCACCCAACTCCAGATTCAGCTTTAGCAGCAACCGGGAAACGACAACAAAAATGACAACGACAAAGTGAGGGAAGTTTGCACAAGGACATTGCTGCACTCACCACATGCATGCACACAAGGATATGAAGAAGCACACACACGGGCAGATGAAACAAACAAAAAGGACAACAGGAAAAGCAGAGACGAAGATGGGCAAAAAAAAAAAAAGTCAACATGACAACAGTGCAAGGCAGTTAAACGAGTCCTTATGCAACTGTATGTGTGCTTGTGTGGCAGGACAACCAATTGAGGCTCCACTTGTCATGCACGCACGAACATGAAAAGAAACACTCGCACACACACAGAGAGAGTGTGCGTGCGTCCAATGTCAATAAGTCTGGTCACTTTTCGGCGCTCCATCGGCTAGCCCCAGCAGCCACATAGGCAACCCAACCAACTTCCACTCTCCGCTCCCCTGGCCAATAGCCAGGGCCATGCGCTTCACAGCATCCAATGACAAACCAAATATGTTTCGTGGTTTTTACGCAAGACTCGTTGCAGAGAGCAGGAGACCAGACCAGACCAGGACACACACTCGAAATCAATCAGTCTGTGTCCGAGTCCATGTCCCAGCCTATGGGCCATCATTCAGTCAGTCAGTCGAAGTCCATGTAAATGTAAATTTGCGCCTTTTTGCAACTGCGAATCTGAATCTCGCTCTGGGCTCTCTGGCTCCGGCTCCGGCTCGTAGCCGTGACATTTGCAATGATGAAGTGCATGTTGACAGTCCCTTTGCGTTTGCCTCTGTTGACATTTTTACATTTGACCACGGCCCAGTTGGCAAGTATGGCCACCACAGTTGATTCCCATTCAAGTGGCCGGGCCAAGTGCAACGGCAGCGGCAGCAAAAGTGTTACAAAGTTAATTACCAACTTCGATTGACACAAATGCCGGATGCAGGAAGGCTGATGCAACTTCAGGTCGCCAAGAGGGCAATTTGTTGGGCTGAGTGCAAGCAAAATGTTTACCATTTCATACAAAAAGGGAATATGACATTTTAATGTGTCCTGTGAGTATTTATTGTACATATTGCGGCTTGGTTATTACCAATGCGCATCTTTTGGCCAATAAAGAATTTTTGAGAACCGACAACCGTTTACCGACTTTGATATACCCGTTACTCAGGGGAAGAAATATTAAATAGCCTTTACTCTTATCAATTGACAGAGCACTAACCTTACTATTAATGTTAACATTAATGTTAAACAGATTATATATAATGGTTTATAAATGTGAGTGTAAGATAAGAGATTCATAATTAAAAGCTTGTACACTCCGAATAAAATCGAAGAACTTTATACTTGAATCATTAAGTCCAAACATTTTTGATTCAAGTACTAAGTTCAAAGTTTTTATCAAGAAATATTTTTTTTATTCGCGAAATACTTGATTTTCGACCGTACCGAGATATATTAAGTACATTTCGAACTATTTTGAAATATTTTTAATCGTATTTTTTGGTCATTATAGTCTTAAGTCAAGCCAGATTAACTCTTAAAACAAGAAGTTGCGTGTTCAAAATACGAACAAAATGTTACACTTTGGAGTCCAATAAATTCTAAAGAAACCCCCAAAACCAGGGATGCAAACCGCCTAAAAATAAGGAGTGGTTCGGTTCTGTGGTTCATAGAGATTTTAAACCATCGGTTCGGTTCATTATATGGTTTTGTAGCAATCCGCGCGGTTGGTCGCTTTGGGTAATATATAATTTACAAATTTTTGTGAATAAAACTTACGACATTTTGCATTAATTTTTGAAATGGATTTCTTAGAAAGCATCAAAATAACTTCGATTCTCAATATAAATATATTAATTATATGGACAGAAATCATGTACCGCGCAGACAATCCATTATGTGTTCTAGTTCAAGGTTGTCGTGACGAACAAAAAATGTATTATATACCATGGTATTTCAAAAATTTCAGTCCACCCTCCAAAGAGAACTCGAAGGTACGGTTAGGCTAAAATTTGAGAAATGTGCAAATACTAATTCTGCCATAAAAAAATTATAAATTCACAAGTGTAATATCGTCTTAAACTTATCGATAAACCGAACTGAACCGTTTTTAAAGGTGGTTTTCGGTTCGGTTCAGCATTTTTGGAAGACAACCGGTTCGGTTCTTGGTTCGGTTTATGAGCAAAAAAAAAGCAGTTCGGTTCGGTACAGAACCGGTTTGCATTCCTGCCCAAAACATTTTAACCAAATGTTGAAATTTTCATATTTGACATATTTGCGTTGATATAGTTCGCAGTTTGCATTGCATCCTTTTTGCCTTGGCATTTCAGTTTTAATTCGTACTTCATAAGTAAAGCCTAAAAGTAAACCACACTTTAATCTTATAAGCCTAGTCTAGCATTAGAAGAAGAAAATTATAAATAAATATTGGATTAATAAGATAGAGAAAAAAATGAGAGTTTATATGAAATGACTTAATAAACATAAAGCTAAATTAATATCAAATTGCTGGAATTTATCCATCAAAAGAAAAGATTAACTAAAATATCTAATTGCTAAACAAATGGAATCAAAGCCCACAGAAAAATGCATTCCAATAACAATTTGAAATCAAGTGTTAAAATGCGTGGCCAATAAAAAACAGAAACGTTGTGTTGGCAATATTATAAAAAAAAATTCAATCTACGTTTCAGTGCCGCCAGCGAAAGTACTTTCAGCGTGGGATCTCATGGGAAAAAACATAATAAATAACAAATAACAGCAAAGTATTGAAGAAATATTATGATTAAAGAAAATTAATTAAAATTCAATTATTGCTATATACTGAAAGAAACTTCCTTCTTCTTTATTCCAACATAAGAACATATATGGCCATTTTTTCTATTTGGAGCAATGTTCTTGCTAAATTTTGTTTTGAGTATTTTTACGTAGCTCAAAATCTTTAATTGCTGATTTTTTTCTTTTGGTACCAACGTTCTAGCCATGAGTTGCTTTGGCGTTTTTCTCGAAACTGAAATGATTGAAATGATTTTGATCAGCCATGTTGCAATCGACGCAGAATTGATGTAATTCTGGCCCGTACCTCCATCAAAAGAAAAACATTTTTTAATATTTTTTTTATACTAAACTACAGAAAAAAAACTTTAAAAATCGAATAATTTTTTTTTAATTGCCGCCAATTTTTTCAAAAATATTGGAAAACATGATTAAGGTACGGGCCAGAATTACTTCAATTCTAATCATAACCTCAATTACCGTTTCCATTTACGATCACCTGGAGTCCCGGAATCATGGCTAGCACCTCTACACCTTTTTTTTTGAGACCTTAAAAAATATATATTTTTTATGTTTTTCTTTGATTAACAAATAACAGAAAACAAAATCCAAATTGAAAAAGCTCTTATGGTTTTCACTCCAGAATTCTTTTTTACAGAACACTCAACAAAAACTGTTTAAAGGTAGAAGACCCCCTAAATGAATTATTATCTACATACACAAATTATCTACATATATTATTTACACATTATATTCCACTAATTATGTTAATTTCTCAGCTATTCTTCGTTTATAAAATTATTCAAATATTTCGCAATAATACGACGTTTTCGATCACTATGCGATTGGTATAAAGTGTATCAAGATTCGTTGCCTATATTTAGGGGCCTCTCATTCTTATTCTTGAGTTGCAGCTGAGCAGCAGCTGGTTGTCCTGACGTGTGTCCCCTCTCTTATGCACAAATAGGACTCTAAGAAACTGAGTTTTAAAGCGTGAACTTTACTATATACACTGTGATTGTGTAATTTGGTTAGCTTTGCTTTAAATTCTCAAAGATCCCTCAGACAACTGACAGCCGTCTCCATGCTCAACCCATATAAAAATGCTATTCCCTGTACCTTTTCATTGCGAAACTTCTACACAAATCACTGCCAGCAAAAAAAGCCATAAATACCAAATTGACACTATTACACGCCCATTTGGTGTTCCGCCCCCTTTTGCCACCTACCTGTGTGCTCAGTTTTTACGGCCGTGGCCAGCGCGTGTCTGCCTTAATGGACACCTTTGAGATTAATTGCTGCGAACGGCAATGTCGATGGCAACCACATGAACCGCAAAAAGAACAAAGCATTAAAGACCCCCGGAAAGGAGGTTGGGCGGAGCAGGAGGCGAAGGTGTGGGGGGAGTGGGATGTTTAACCAGTCAAAGTCACGTGTCAAATAAAATGTCAACAAAACAATTGAGTTATTTATTTGGGCATCAGCCGGGGCGGCAAGGCATTTAATTTCAGCCGTGTGAGCCAGAGGCAAGCGTGTGTCGAGTATTTAAAAATCCATTGGCGGTCATTCGCCTAATGCCGGGAGTTACTTTGTCAGCAGCGACAGCAGCGGCTCAAGTGTTGAGTTCATTGCAATGCAAGGCTATTTTCGGCATATTCCACCCCGTGCCGGAGGCCCTAAACAATTGACACGTGCCTCATGGGCTGTCGCAGCGTATGTGCTGCTCCGGCTGCCAGGCAACTAGAAAATCATTTAGCAGCAGCAGCGGGATTAGACGATGATGCGCGTGTCGTAGGTTAGCGCCGAAATCTCTGGTCCCAAAAGCCGAGATGCTCAATTGAAACGAAAATGATATTTGCACAATTCCAGCCGCTGGCAACGAGACTACAACAACAACAATAACAACAGCCACAGAGCAGCGCATCCTTTTTGGCTCTGGCTGCTAAGCAAACACAAATAAAGACCTTTGATGTGAATTTATTGGCACTGGTCAGAGGGGGCGGCGGAGGCGAGAGCGGGGGCAGGGGCAAGTGACGAGTCAGAGGCGTGAGAAATGTATCCCAGAAATTTGCACAACAAATGTTTATGAATTTTTTGGGCTCGGCATAAATGCATAAATAATGCACACACATAGAAATTGAACAGAATGAATCTATAGAATGTGGAAATTTAAGTGCGTACACTTCATGCATTTATATGCGCATAAATAAATGTTAACTATTCCATTCGGCATTGGCATGACAATGGCCAGAATTTTGATATTGTAATGTTTTTCATTTAAAATAATTTAAGCGCCATTGCACAGTGGGACAAGTGAAGCGAACTCTCCGTGGTAAAATTTTGAAACAAATTTGATCTGCGTGCAGACAATACAAGTCTACACTGAAAAAATAGAAGGCTAACATCGGCTACGCCGATGTTTTAAATACCCTTGCAGTTTTTGAAAGTCACTACCATTGATAACAAAAACTAAAAAGAGGCAAGCTACGTTTTGATAAATTTTTCACGAATTGGTGAAAGCCTTTGAAAGCTAATATAACCACGTTGTTTGGTGGAAAACAAAAAAGTTTTTCTCATTAGAACTAGTTTTTTGACCGACCGTTCTATGGCAGCTATATGCTATAGTCATCCGATTTTAATAAATTTTTTAGAATCGTGTGAAACCATATAAAACTAATATATACCACGATTGGTGACGCTACGATGGAAAACAAAAAAGTTTTTCTCACTAGAACTAGTTTTCGGACCGACCGTTTATATGGCAGATATATGCTATAGTCATCCGATTTTGATAAATTTTTTTCAGAATTATGTGGAAGCATATAAAACTTATAGATACCACGATTGGTGACGCTACGATAGAAAACAAAAAAGTTTTTCTCACTAGAACTAGTTTTTGACCGATCGTTCCTATGGCAGCTATATGGTATAGTCATCCGATCCCGCCGATTCCGACAAATGTGCAGCGTATTTGTATTTAAAGACTTTTTGCAAAGTTTGGTTAAGATAGCTTTAAAACTGAGGGAGGAGATAGCATAGAAACGGACGGACGGACAGACGGACAGGCGGAAATGAACTCAGCTCGTCATGCTGATCAAGAATATATATACATCGTGACAATTTTAATATACCCTCTGCAAGGGTATAAAAAGTTTTTCTTACTAGAACTAGTTTTTTGACCGACCGTTTATATGGCAGCTATATGCTATAGTCATCCGATTTTGATAAATTTTTCCAGAATTGTGTGAAGGGGTATAAAACTAATATATATCAAGATTGGTGACGCTTCGATGGAAAACAAACAAGTTTTTCTCACTAGAACTAGTTTTTTGACAGACCGTTTATATGGCAGCTATATGCTATAGTCATCCGATTTTAATCAATTTTTCCAGAATTGTGTGAAGGGGTATAAAACTAATATATACCAGGTTTGCGTCCGATTACCAATGTAGGAAAACAAACAAGTTTTTCTTACTAGAACTAGTTTTTTGACCGACCGTTTATATGGCAGCTATATGCTATAGTCATCCGATTTTGATAAATTTTTCCAGAATTGTGTGAAGGGGTATAAAACTAATATAAACCAAGTTTGGTGACGATTCAATAGAAAACAAAAAAGTTTTTCTCACTAGAACTAGTTTAAGGACCGATCGTTCCTATGGCAGCTATATGATATAGTCATCCGATCCGGCCGATTCCGACAAATGTGCAGCCTATGTGTATTTAAAGACTTTTTGCAAAGTTTGGTCAAGATAGCTCTAAAACTGAGGGAGGAGATAGCATAGAAACAGACGGACGGACAGACGGACAGACGGACATGGCTATATAGACTCAGCTCGTCATGCTGATCAAGAATATATATAGTTTATGGGGTCGGAGATGCTTCCTTCTATGCGTTACAAACATCGTGACAATTTTAATATACCCTCTGCAAGGGTATAAAAATGGTAGCTCTAGCTCTTGTAGTCTCTGAGATCTAGGTGTTCATTAGAGCGTACCTGCCTTGTATGAAAAAATTTTTTTGGGGAAATTCTTTGCAGCTCTTGGCTTAAAAAATTCAGTATATTTTATAAAGAATTTCATAGAAAACCAAGAGCTGCAAGAAATTTCAAATGCCAAAAATCGTATGGAAAAAAGTACGCCCTAGTGTTCATACAGACAGACAGACATGTCTATATCGACTCGGCTATTGTCAACCGAATGAATTCTTAAGAATGTACATTTGGCAGGTCAAAAATTGTTGTTCTTCAAAATTTCATCGGGACACCTTCTTAGTTTTTAGTAATACGTAAGACAAAATTAAGGAGTTGCTACCGAATGTATCAAAATGTTTAGTCAGTCGGACAGACAAACTCAATATTACATCAAACAATGGCCGCATTCAGCTTAAGAACTTGCTCCCTGATCAATGATATATTTCTGTGTAATTAAAGTAGTCTACTTTTCCGTTTATATTTAATATGATATTTAAAAAGAAGTTTTACCAAAAGTATTCTTAATAATAAGAGAAGTTTTGTTAAGCTGATCAGTGATCAAGTGTCTCCGCTGAACGCGCCCAATGGTGCCATCAATTAAAAACTCCAATTTTTTAACCCCAAGGTATATTAAAATCACGTGTAACGCAGTGAGGAAGCGTCCACCACAAAACGACAAGATGGTCTTTCCCCGCCCTCCGTCCGTCTCTCCGTCTGTTTCTATGCTATCTCCTCCCTCGTTTTGAAGCTATCTTCACCAACTTTGAATGTCTTAGATACAAATACACTGCACTTGTCAATCCACGAGACATATCATATAGCTCATAGGAACGATCGGTCAAAACTAGTTCTAGTGAAAAACTTTTTGTTTTCCATCGTAGCATAACCAATCGTGTATATCGTTTTATATAATTCCCACAATTCTGGAAAAATTTATCAAAACGTGACTATATCTATAGCGCCTATAAGCGGTCGGTCCACAGTTCTATGAAAACTTTTCTCCATCGTACATGGTATATATAAGTTTTATATGCTTCCACAAAATTCTGGAAAAATTTATCAAAATCGGATGACTATAGCATATAGCTGCCATATAAACGGTCGGTCCAAAAACTAGTTCTAGTGAAAAAAACTTTTTTGTTTTCCATCGTAGCATCACCAATCGTGGTATATATTAGTTTCATATACTTCCAAACAATTCTGGAAAAATTGATCAAAATCGGATGACTATAGCATATAGCTGCCATAGGAACGATCGGTCTAAAAACTAATTGTAGTGAGAAAAACTTTTTTGTTATCAATGATACCGCCTTTCGAAACCTGCAAGGGTATTTAAAACATCGGCGTAGCCGATGTTAGCCTTCTATTTTTTTATTATAAGCTAGAAATAAACAACAGGCAGAAAAAATGTCATTCTTAATTTAAGTATGTCCGTGCTTGAACTTATACCTTTTTCTTTTTAAAATTTGAAGATTGTTTTGTTCACTTTTCTTTAATTACGCATGAATAAATCTTAAAACTAAAAATTCTGGAAAATTGTATTGTCTGCATCGACTAACATTACCGTAGAAAGACGGAAAATGATGAAACACTTTAGCGGTCACAAAGTCAATAGACTACCTATTTTAGTAAATATCAGGTCAACGGGTCGATCAACTAAGCTGTGAATTGGAAGAACTGCCCTCAAAACCTTCTTCAAAACAAAATCGTCTTGAAGCTTAAATAAATGCTTGTTACACAGGCATTAGAAATTAAGCTTTTTTTTTCTGAACATATTATTGAAGATAGAATTACTTACTAAGGCTGGCCTTTCGTCTTCACAATTTTTTTTTCGAAATTGCTCTTCAAGCCGTAGTTTACTTAGCTCTTGAGCTTTCAAGTGGTCTTGATATTGGAATTTTTCCACAATTTAAAAATAAAGTAAAGGATTCCCTTTATTTTTACATCAGTTCTTCCTAAGTTTTTGGTATTAAATCTTTTGTTATATCAACCACGAGATGAATAAAAGGAATATCTTTACAACATTATTATTTTCGTAGGAGGTACGCCTGAAATATCTTTGTCATTAAACGCTCCTGAAGAAATTTTAAGAATAAAAGATATTTGTACATATTACTTCGCAACTTAAAACAAGAGAAGTTTAAGGAATTCCTCCTTTGAGTCCACTGTGCACTGCAGTCAGTGCCATAAAAACCTCAATGTCACTCGCCTGCCTGGCTGCCACGTGGAAATTATGAACGGCAGCCGGAGACGACAACATCACAGTATGTCATAAAGTGAGATGTGGAAAACGCAAATGAAATTGGTTGCAAGTCCCCTGTTTTGCCCTCCATTTCCATCGCATAAATTATGTAAATGCAGGCTGGGAAGCCAAGGTTGCTGCTGCTAACGCTCAATCCGAATCCCAATACCTTGGCCAGCTAATAGTGCAAGCCAGGGTCGTTGGTCCATTAGGCTTACCACACTCACACACCCACACATACACATACATCCCCGCCAAAGTCAGGTCCTCCTCCTGCTACCCGAGGTTGCTCGAGAAATTTCGACAACATGTTGCGGCCCAACAAAAAAGGTCAACATTTTACGGTTGATTAAAGTGCGCCAGGCTGTTGTGCTGCTCTGTGGCTCGAAGCGCTTTGGGCTTTCAAATTGTTGAAATATTTAATGAAGTGCATAAAAATAATTTACAAAAATATTTCATGCATTTCGGTTGAAAAAGATTAAACATGTATTTCGGTTTCTGTTGCCTACTTTTTGTCAAAAATATTTTTTCGTTTTTTTTTTGCTTTACAATTTTATTTGTACATAAAACCGCCAAAGGGCAATTTGCGCATATTTGTTAATGGAAATTGTTAAAATGGTTTAAAGTATTTGCTCAAATGGACCGAAGCCTGCGGAGCGTCTGCCTAATTGAGTGAGGGCGCCAGCCTGTTGGGCCCAAAACAGCAAAGCGACACAAAAGGTTCAGTTCTGCATTTTTTCCGGTTTGTTTTTTATATGCAGCCACCGCTGACCAATCCATTGAAATGTGGCACAGAATCTCACACCACTCTTGCAGCTCTGGGTCGTTTTATTAAAACAAAAAATATTTCATTTATTTTACGGACTAAGCCCCGGCCGAGTTGGCAAGGTGTTAATTTAGCTAATTTTATTGCGGGCAAAAATATTTGGAATTATTTGATATAAAACAATTTGCGGCAAGAGAAAACCTTTTTGTTAAGGCTAACCCCAAAGCCAATGTAAGGACTTAAGTATGTTGTGAGAGTGTGTGAGTGTGCGTGTGTGTACAGGGTAGTACAGCAACATCAGAGACTTATATATCGATCTAAAAAATGGCATCACTTCCAGTGATAATTAAAAAGGATCAAACAAAATGTTAAATATATTTTATTTAGAAGTCACATTATCTCTTCATCACACATGAACATTATAAAAGTTATGAAAAATTTGATATCATCATTACCTTATCTGAACCTCGAACTTACACGACTCGAAAGATGAACGACCGCATCTCAACGCATTCAAACATCGCCCACTTGCGCGATAACTCTGCGAATGACATATAAAAACCCAGTCATACGTTAAACTCTACCTATAAACTCTAACTAATATTTTTTTAAAAATTTTTTAAATAAAAATAAATTTAATTTTAGTTAATTCTTTGAAGTAGATTTAAAATTTGCAGAAGTTTATAATGTTATGAAAACTTATTAATTTTTATCACACGAAAATAGTTTTGGTTCACAATTAAAACGTTAAATGAGATGTTAAATTTTAATTTCGAGACTAAACTCTGGTGCATAACTATAGCCGCACCCAACTTTTACAGAGTACGCATACTTAAAGTGGGAGGAGTAACAATTGGCGATTAGAAATAAAGTGAGAAACAAGAATACGCTAATCAAGTATCAAAACAACAATATAAGCAATGCAAAATTGACCGTTAAGTTTAAATTTTCGATATATGCTTGGTGCAAAGCAATAGCCGCTCATATCTTATATCGAATTGCTGGCCAAAAACATCCACGAGGCTGCTATTTTATGGAAAATTAAATAAGAGACTTCGTTGCATCTGCTTCCCAGATAAATGAATTAGATCTACCCATACCTCTTGTCGGACTTGAGGAAGTCAGCAGAGAAATAGCCTGACTCAAACTAAGCAACTCACCGGGGTACGACCAAATTAATGCTCTGGCTATTCGAGTGATGCCAGAAAAAGCGATATACAATGGCATATTGAGGTTCAGTCACTTTCCGGCTCAATGGAAATGAGCTGAGATAATCATTATTGCCAAGCCATCATGCTCCTATCCTGCGATTAATCTGCAGGCAATTCTCTCTAAAACATACGAAAGAATATTTTAAAGCAGACTTATGCCACTACGAGACGATGGACGTTTGATCCCTGATCATCAATTTGGATTTAGGAAATTTCATGGGACTCCAGAGCAATGCCAACGAATAGTACAACGAAAATTTCGAAAGGGGCAAGTTGGGGCAATAATCGTAAGTTGCACATAAATCTGCATATAAATCTGGTTATAACTTTGCATAAGAAACTCTTTACAATGTTTTGCCTTGCGAAACATAGCTACTTTTGTTAAGGTCCTTATAAAATTACTTATCAACAATACGCTGCAGAATCGGATAAATACACACAACACCGACTAACGTGTTAATAACTATAATTTTATATACCTGTATGTCTTTGTCTATGGTTAATTTAACGCTGCTAGAAATATTATTCGCATCGCCTTACTGAATTGAATCTGTGAGTTTTCTATGACTTTTTCTTAACCTAACGCAGCCCTCACACAATTTTGCGTCATCACATTTGGGCATGTGACAGATTGTCACAGCCCAGTTCCGGTTTCAATTTCAACCCCATCCTTTATACCCGAGATTGATGCAACTAAGAACAAACCCGCATCGTAAAAAGCGTAACGAACGTAGCGAACAGCGCATAAATGACAAGCCAGTTTTCTGAGGGTGGGCGGTTCGCAATGTTGCAGCCAGGCAGGACACGGATATTGGTTGGACAAGTGGCGCGGCCTTGTTTTGTTGTATTTTTTTTGTGAAAGATTTTATGGCGCAGAAAATTGAATGATTGATCGCCAAAATAGGCGCAACTAATTAATTTATGTGCGAGTATGACAATGGGGCGGTTGAAGTGGGCGTGGCTGCATCTTTGCCGTCAGACTGGTGGCGGCCACCTGCAAACCGAAGGGAGGGAGCACCACACGTGTTGCAGTCGCCGGAGTCGCACCATTATTTTGTGTTTCTTTTTTTTTTCTTTTTGTTGTTGCGCATTTCATTTGCATAATTTGCAACTTAATTTTAATGACTTCATCGGGGATCTGGAGCTGTGGCTTTGCCAGTGCGCGGGTTACACACGTGTGCGACAGTTTTTTGAGCTTTGCGGTGGCAGCAGCAACCGCAATTCCACTTTTTGCGGTTCACTTCATTTTTGTCATTAAGTTTTCCCTGCCGAAAACCTCTTCGGGCGGGGCTCACACACCCGCCGCATAAAGCATCGAAGTTGGCTTTACTTTAGCATATAGTTTTCCCAGCTCCGGCCTGCTGCTGCTTGCCGGGCCAACTAATTTATTCATGACATCATCATTAAGATGTCGTGGCGCCTGTAAACCTTTTGCTTTGATCCTGCCGTTGCTCACCTTTGGCCCCTCCGGATAGCGACACTGACAAAGCTTTTCGAGTTTCCGTTTGCTCTTATTTATGTTTATTTTGCGTTGAGGCAAGGCAACTGCTTTGTTTATGTTGCTGTCTTTTTAAGAGAAGGCTAAAGCTGTGGGTTGGATTTCTCTAGCTCCTTGCCAGGGCGGCTCTACTATGAATTTTAATGAGTGTATTAACATTTCGCAACGTGTACGGTTGTCTTATATGAGTTGTATTCCGTGACTTTGATGCTGAGCAAGCCAACTGGATGATGCTGCGTGTGAGCGCTCAAATGTATGCTATGAAACCACTTCTGAAGCGAACCAAGACCAACACTTTGCCATACCAAAAACTAATGTCATAGTTAAGAAGAGATTTTTGTTTAATAACAATTAACTTAACCAGGACTATTTTTCATAAGAAGTCAAGGCTTCATCATGGCTCACAGTATATTTCAAAATTAAATCTTAAAGTTACGACGAAAAGTTTTTGTCACCGAGATCAGTTTTCCAACTGATCGATTTTATAGCAGTTAGATGATTGAAAAAATTATGTGGAAACATATAAAATTAATAAATGCCAAGTTTGAATACAAGTCAGAAGGCAAAGCTAACTTCGACTATGCAAAACTCCCTTTAACTAATAATTCAATACAATATATAAAGAATATGATGTTAGATAATTAAAAATTCTGTATCATTTAAAAATCCGAGTGTTTTCTTATAAAAATGAGCTATCAATCAATATAGTCATCCAATTTTAATCAAATTTTTTAAGAGCTGTTAGAAAGAATACAATATTCATAATAACAAACAAGTTTTTCTCATTAAGAACCATTTTCCGAACGATGGGTCCAATGCCAGCTAAAGGATGTAGGCCTTTGATTTCGATCAAATTTTGCAGATCTGTTTGAGAGCACATAATTCCTGATTTTCAAAGCGCTTTCATTAACAACAAAACAAAGATTTTTTATAATTAAATATATATTTTATGCTTCTGTTTAAAACGGTCTGTAGGCATTTCCATGACTCAGAAATATGTGCTTTACGAAGGTTGATGGATCTAAGGTGGAATTAAGCAAGAATACGGTTAATTTTTCATTGTTCCAGTCATAGATTGCAACAAACATACACTTCTTAGCATAATCAAGGAACTCATCCCCGATGGAACAATAATCATGTCGAAGAAAAAGTGTTAAATTGATTAATCCATTAATCATTTCAAAAACTCATTTCAAAATTGTTAATTTATTCTTAATCATCTTTATCTCTTCCGAAACTTTTTTTTCCCATCAGATTTTACTGGTGATGAAAAACCTCAGTTAAGTTTAAGTAACCACAATGTAAAACGAGTTGGTGGATTCTTTTTTTTAATGATCCCAGAATTTTTTTAAAGCTGCAACTTCGCCTGCTAACTGTGGTCCCATTTGGCTGCATAGTCTTTTAATATTTTGTGTGAGTGATTTTGTATTAGAATATTCCATCTTATATCCACTGTCCTTCGTTAACCACGTTTTTCTAGCTACAGTACCGCGGAAGTCCCAGGCGATCTAAAAAACATAATAATTCTTGTAAGCTCACGTAATGTAGAGGATAATTTTTTTAAATTTGTTGGTGAGGGGTAACTTTACTTTTCATTTACCGCACTTTGTCTTGTCCAATGCACAGCGGTTGCTGCCATAGGTAAAAAATTCAAATTAATTTTGATTGTCCAAACTTTATGACTTTATACTTATTTTTTTTGATTATCTAACGGGACTTTCTAAAAAGACAGCAAAACAACGAACACGTGATTCAGAAGCGCAGTGCAACTTGCTGAATTTGTATAATTAAAATATATTATAAACCGTTGATAAACTAAAAACGATAAATATGAATTTTGTACACAAAGGTATGAACTTTATTTGTACAATACAATTTATAAATATTGCGTGTGGTGTTTTGTGAAAATCGTTGTTAAATTAGTGCGACTTTTTCAGCTCGTATTTTTGGAGCATCACAATGTTTAGGTAAAGTTTTAAGTGTTTCACCCCGCTTCCCCGCCAACAATTATTATTATGAATATTTCAAGATTATAAAAATGTTTAGTTCAGCTGCAGAAACCTGCAACTTAGAAAATTGTTCAAAAGGAGTAGCGATTTGAGTTTGGACTGTCACCACTACATGCGTACATTAGATTTGTTTTATTCACTTATCGTACAGATTGGATGAAAAAATATGGAGGCCAAACGGAAGATTTCAAAGAGAAAACAAAATTATTAAACATGAGTTTAGGGCAAAAGTGGGTCTTATGGTAGATAAACCTAAAACTGGAGAAGGTGGAAAATCGACAGATGACAACACAGCAAGAAAAGTTTTCAATAATTCTGATACATCTGCCGATATTACGGAAATTGATAAAGACCTTATAATCAGAGTCTTAATTTTGTTGCAAGCCATATCTTCCGACTACAAAATAAATCTATCAAAATTTGGGGACTATGCTCTTAAAGCCGCGAAGCAGCTGATTTTACAATTTCGAGTTAACTTTTACCTGATCTAGTAACCGTTGGTTTATTTGTCACCTTCTATACAACGTTATAAACTTCGATTGCGAAATACTATGGTTAACACGAAAATTGTCTCGAAATTCGGAACAGGGCCGTATGAATATTAATAAGAGAAGTGCTTCCGAAGGTCATCGTTTGCTCTTTGAGGCTTATCCTGATTTAACAGTGGTGGAAGACAAAAATCGTCCCGGCCAGTAGAAAAAGTTTGAAGATGCAAAATTGAATCAATGAGTTAAGGCGTTTGAGCCGAGGATTAAAAAACTTACAGAAATGATCAGGTAAATATTAATTAGTCAACAAATTGATTGATAAGACCATAAGTGGCCATTATATTTTTTTGTTTTGTTTTTACATTTGCCTAGTCGCTGAGACGCGGTGCGTTTTTTTAGTATTATTTAAGTATGACTGTAGGGCGCAATGAGCCACTACGTGCCCATTATTAAATAAGCTGAGACTTTTACTCAGTGTACTTCATCCCTGGCTTCATCCCAAATGCTACTTGTCATGGCCAAATACATTAGTTAAGCCCAATGACAGGACGCGAATCGACGACCATGAGACGGAGAACGATTAATGCTCGGCAAGTCATGTGACTGCTCTCCAGCTTCAGCTCCAGCTCTGGCTGCACCAGCACTTGCCACAAATGTATGCGTGTTTGTGTATGTGTTGGAAACATGCAACGTAATTTCCATGTGGGTAACCAGCAATTTCTGGCATGTAACATTTTTCAACATCAACAACTCCAACAATATGGCGGCGCCTCCCAGCCAAATGCAACAGTCAGGCAGGCAGGCGAGCCTGGGAGCTTGGTAGCCCGGGAGCAGCCGAGCGCAAACACTACAAGAAAAATTGTAAGTGAAGCGAATAAAATATTATTTTCTAATGCTCGAAGACACAAACAAAAGCCAGTGAGTGAGTGAGTGAGTGAGGCAAGGCAAAATGGATGTGAACTGCAAAAGGGAAAAAGAAATCAAGAAAAATTGTTTAGTGCCTCGGAGATGAATGTTGCCGCCGCTGCTACTTGGGCTTAATCCATCTTAGTCTAGTCAGAGACGAGAACCAGGACGACAAGGACTTTGAAAGGCAGCCGAGCAGCGAAATGTAAACAAAAAAAAAAAAGCGAAATTATTGTTCGTCGCTTTGTTTAAAGCGTCTTGCCTGTGTGTGTGTGAAAGAGCCTTAAGTTATGCTACCATTTTTTCCTTTCATTTCGTTTTCTCCTATTTGGAGCAATATTTTTTGTAATAATGTTGCCTTGCAGCCAACGCGGCAAAATGAAATGAATTGTGAAAAATGTGCTCCGGCTCTGGCTCTGGTGTGGGTCGTCGTTTGGTGGGTGCGGTGGCTCTTTCGAACTCAATTACATAAGCGCAGCGTGCACACAGTTTGGCAGTTTGTAATTTTCAGCAAGTGGCAAGTCAGCTTTGGGTCTGGGCTCGGGTCTGGTTCAAAAATCACGTAAAATGTCAAATTGCTAAACGTCAAGAAAACGGCGCTCGTTTGTTTTGTCATTCCTGCCTTATCTACTATTTTAACGCACAAATATATATATATATTTTTTTTTCTTGTCTGCCTCCCCCTTGGTATGTCCGTTCTCTCATCCCGCCCCACCCGCTCAGCATTCAAAGCACACAGCAAAAATGCCAACAATCCAAAGTTGAGTTTTCTTTGGAATTTGTTGGCGTTCGTTCGTGTTTTTTTTTTTATTTTTATTCCTTCTTCCTTTTTTTTTTTTTTGACATCTCTGCTGGGGAGGCAACATGCGCGCGCCACAATGACAATTGCTTCTGTGTGCGTGCTGAGGGAAGGGGGGAGGTGGGGGGGAGGATTGGCACTGCCACAGTTAACATGTAACTTCAACGTCAAGTCAAACTGATGTTGTCACGGTCGCCATTTTGTTTTTGGCTGCGAACTTTTTTTCATGGCTTCATGGCCGCGTCTTGTCTCCGACTCTGGCCCCGTTCTCCGTGTGTGTGTGTGTGTTGTGCTACGCATTCCGTTGGTATTTTACCATTAATACTTGTCTACTTAACGGTAAATTACAGACATTAAACGCACGCACACACACACACAGACACACTGTGCGAGTGACTGTGGTACAGTGTGTTGTGTGCTTATTTGTTGTCAGTACGCGTCAAACATTTGAAAACATTTATTTTTGCCCCGTACACAGGACTCCACACTCCACTCCGTACGCCGCCCTCGAACTCGTAAAGCTTCTGCCAACTGACAGCTCGTCGCCGTTTGCCAGTTTATTTTTTGCCATTCCATTCCTGCAATTCGGTTTCAGTTGCCGCTCCGTCAATGGGGAATTGTTTTTAGTGACGATGATGGCACTGCCAATGGGCATGTGGCGGACCAGTGATAAATGGAGGCCGAAACTGTTTGTCGAAGCTCACTATTTGTCAACGTTCAAAACGAAACTGGACAAGTCACATTACGATTATGAGTCCACTGGAAAGAATACAAAAATAATTGTGAATTTATTTTTAAAATGAATAATCAGGGCTATAAACAATCGAAATTTTGGAAGAGGTTCGATTCGGAGGTTCACTTAAAAAATAATAATATGAAGCTTTTATTTACGATTAATTTATACAATTCAATTGGTTTGATCATCTATTATAATTTTCCATAAGCTGAAAAAACTGCCAAATGGATTTTCCGCGATTTCTTGAAAACAAGTGCTGATGGACAAAAACCGAGACCAGTTTTGGAATCAGGGCACAGAACAGAAACAGAATTTTGCATCGAGAAGGCCAGAGCTCACAAAAGTGGTAATTTTGTTGCCCTGTGTTATTGTATAATATTACATAGGCGACCTTGCCTTGTTTAAGTTAATTAAAGTCCCGAACTTCAAATTAAAATTTCAAGTACGAGTCGAACCTGATTGTACTATGATTTCCTAAAATCTGGAATACACCATCAACTGACATTTATTGGGATTGATTTTAGTCCGGATATATTTTTTCGTCTGTGTAGGCGTTATATCATTCTTGAACTATTCATTTCTACTAAATCTTAGATTAGAAGAAACAGATTTTAGTGTTGAAAATGCAGGTACAACTAAGTTTGAAGAATATTTTTTAAAGACCTTCCCAAATTATTAAATTATTTTTGTTGTATGTTCTCTTGGAAAATTTTTCGAAGGAATCTATAACATTATTGATAGATTTTATATATTTAACATCGGTTCATTACTTTCTATTGTTCTTTCTTACAGTCAGTCGTAGAGTTATTTAAAGTTAAATTTTAAATAAACATATCTAGAATTTCTTCCGGCTGAAAATTACTTAATATTGTGAACCGAACCTTTTTTTTGAATAAGTTCGAGGGATCAACTTAAGAAACCCAAACCGAACAGGTTCTTAGGGGTCGGTTTCGGACCGGTTTGCAGCCTTGTTAATAAATAATAAATAATTTGTGGTACCATCCTTGGCTTTAATTATATCATTGAATAGTATAAAGCCTTCAGTTACTCATCCGCCTTTAAAATTGTAATCTTTCGTTTTTAAATAGTTAACAATGATTGAATAAATTTTTGAAATTACATAAAGTCAAGATGGGTACCTGTACTAGGCACAACACCACTGAGAATAATTTCTTTCTTTCTATCAGTTTTAGGTCTAACATAACCTAATATAAGGCGAATGCATTACTTTGGCATTGCATCTCCTGTTCCAGGTCTCCCTAGAAGGAGACTCTGCACAGTAGCCATCGGGTCCAATGAGGTAAAATTTGGACTCATCCGAGAATATAATGCCCCAATGATGTGGATGTTTCCTCCGCCCAAATTAAACGAACTTTGTTCATTCTTTCATTTAGAAGTGGCTTTTGACAGTTGTCTTTGCCGGTTAAGGGGCCTTCTCACTTAAGGGGCCTTCAATATAGTAGTCGTATTTACTTTGCTTGTTATTTAATACCTAAAAAAAACTTTTTTGAGTGCTTTTAAAAAATTCTGGAAGAGAAATCCGTAGGAGTTTTTTAGTTTGATATTTGTTTTTTTTGTGTTATTTATTCTTTAGAATAAAAATAAAAAAATGTTAGTATTCTGAGGGCTGTTTAACAAGTTATCGGCCTGCCAATTGGGACGCTACGATTTAAAACAAAAAGTTCCCTTGGTTTAAAACGAGAGAGTTCCGTAGAGGTAGGTAGCCATGATTCCGGGACTTCAGGTTATCGATTGCAAATGGCTGATCAAAGTCGGTTGAGAAATGGCGCAATCAATCGCCAGGTCAAAAAACGTGGTTTCGAAAAAATCCCATAAAGTTTTGAGCAACGTAAAATATATACTCACTTTAGCAAGAACATTGCTCCACTAAAATGGCTATATCTGCTAATCTATTTTGAAAATTATTTGAAGTCTAAAGTTTCAAAAAAATGTCAACAAAAAGAAGAAATTGGAAAATATTGAGTGAGAGGAAATCGGCCCTAATACCGTTTGTTCAATGAAACAATTGTATGAATTGTGACGGACGATGAAACTTGTGTCAAAATGGACTTAAACACATTACCCGCCCTTCAATATTACACAAAGCTAAAGGTAGTTCGTTGATCTATAAGTGTCAGCAATTCATTGAAACTTCAATCAGAAGTCGTCGATATATCACGTAACTTGATTCAACGGCCTAAGAACTATTTTGAAAGCGCCGATGAAGGAGGTTCAAAAAAAAAATAATTTTTTAGCATTTTATCGTAAAAGCAATATGATAAGAATGTTTTGAACTGATCTGGATACTGCAACATATGCTCGTTGATCTCGAGCTTTGCTTAATGCAAAAAATAAAAAAAAATGTCTGCTCAAAAGGAGAGCACACCAAAAGCTTCAGAGCTTCGACCAATTAATCGATATTGGGTATTTACCGAATGGAATTTTAATAACGATAATGGAGTTGCTAAAAATCTAAAAGAGCTTTAAAATTACTCCAAACGCGAACAAAAGGTGTAAACGTTATATAAGAGGTAAATCGGAAAATTCATTCTAAATAAAGGGAATGATTTTTTCCTAATAGGTTTAGGCAAAATATTAGTAAATATATTTATCTCAAATTAAAAAAAGATAAAATCGGAAAAAAAGTTATAAAAGAGTTATAGGCAAAGAATGTGTGCAGTTTCTTTTGGGACAGTCCTTACTTCTTTGACCATACAACATAATTTTAAATGTTAAGTCAACCACATATCAAACAAGTCACTGGGGGGGGGCAGAGTTTTCCTCTGTTAAGCGATGTTCCACACGTGATTCGGTTTAACGTTTGGTCACAGTAAGCGGTTCGGCTCAAAACCGGTTTGCAGCTCTGTTAAATGTTCCCAATAGAAATGGTTAGGGCGAGTACCTACAAGGGTTATAAAACATCTTGGCCCTCTAGTTCTTATTTTAATATTCGTTTTAAGCACATCTAAAACGATTTCCAGTGTGAATTTCCAAACAAATATTTATTAAAGAATAATCAAAGAACAAATTTAACAAGTTCGCAGCCTAATTTAAAAATTCCTTAAACTAACAACCAAAAATATGTTCAAAAGCGCAACAAAAAAAAATTAAATAAAATAAAAGAAAGAGAAAAGTCAGCAGCAGCGGCAATTTCTTTCTATTTAATTCTTTTTTCTGCTCTCTCCATCCGCTGGTGCCGTAAAATCAACAAAAGTAAAACAATACCAAAAATCAAACACACAAAGCGAGTGAAAGGTGATGCAGGCTCCGTCTCCGTCTCTGTCTCCATCACCATCTCAGGGTGCGGGACGAAAGTGAGCAGAACTTGTAAAATACTTTTGTGTAACTTTGGCTGAAAACTTTATTTTGTGTATTATATATCCTGTTAACAATATACTTCAGTTTTTGTGCCGTTGCTTCAAAGGCAACAGCAACAGCCCAGGACCAGCACCAGGACCAGAGCCACAACAACAAAAGCCAAGAGTCACTTAGCATCCAAGCGTGTGTCTGTATATGTGCGTGTGTGTGTTTGTATGAGCGAGTGTGTGAGTGCGGTTTCCGTTAGCCAACAGCCTCGACTCTGAGGCTGGTTTTGTCTCATCTCATGCGCAGCACTCAATGCTTGCCAGCTTTTCTTTTGTTTAAATTTTGGTTTGTGTCAGCAACCACATGAACGCACGCACACAAAGCTAAATTGTTCTAAAAGAAAGTCAAAAGTCTTCGAAAATAGGCGGGCAAACAAAACAACGAGATAGGAGCAAGGATTAGGGACAGGACACAACTTTTTCCAAACTAAACAAGTCGTGTACATTTTTTGGCCGTTTGTCTGTGTGTGTGTCTGTTTGTGTATATGCGGTTGTAGTGTACGAGTATGTATATGCTTCACACTTCCGTTTCCGGTATCAAGCAACACACATACATACAAGCGCCCACAACAACTGCCACACATATGTACATACATTTGCATGTTAATTTTTATTTTTTGCTGCTGTGTCGTGTATTTTGCCGCCTTTCCTGAGGAAATTTGCATTAGAGCCTAGCAAACATACATGAAAATTTGCATAAAATTTATTTGCGACTTGTTTGGCTAAAACGCTTATTGTATTGGTGTGCGATTCAGTACTAAGCGATCCGATTTCTTTGGTATAAAACACATTTATCAATAGAAATAGAGGATCCCAACTTAAGATCAAAGGAACTGTTTCTCATTTTTCCAAATAAGCTAGAAGTTAACAGTTAAGCTTAAAGATCCATAAAATGTATTTCTTTGCTTAGGGACAAAAAAACTTGGATAAGTTATAATTTAGGCGGTGATTTCAAGGATACTCTGACCCGACCGAGGGGAGCAGCCGTCAACGTGCTACTAGTAAGAGTTGGCCTATGTTAGTACTTAAAACGAGAAGGCAAAGCTAACTTCGACTGTGCCGAAGTTCTAATACACTTGAAAAAGATTACTCCAACTGATTTAACCGGTAAAATATATATAGGATATAGATATCAGATATTTAAATTTTTTAAATCACTGATAATAAAAATTTGATACCATTAAAAAAACTTTTCTTAGTAAAACACATTTTCCGACCGATCGGTCCTATGGCAGCTATATGCTATAGTCCTCCGATTTTGATCAAATCTTCCAGAATTGTGTTAACGCATTTAAAACTAATATATACCAAGATTGGTGACGCTACGATGGAAAATAAAAAAGTTTTCCCACTAGAACTATTTTTTTGACCGACCGTTTATATGGCAGCTATATGCTAGATTCATCCGATTTTGATATATTTTTCCACAAATATGTAAAATTATCTAAAACTAATATATACCAAGATTGGTGACGCTACAATAGAAAATAAAAAATTTTTTCTCACTAAGACTTATTTTCCGACCGATCGTTCCTATGGCAGCTATAAGATATAGTCATCCGATCCGGCCGGTTCCGACATATTAGTTGCGTGCAGTAAAAAGAAGACTCTGTGCAAAATTTCATCTCGATAGCTTTAAAACTGAGAGACTAGTTTGCGTAGAAACAGACAGACGGACAGACAGACAGACGGACAGACAGACAGACGGACAGACGGACGGACGGACGGACGGACAAGCGGAAATGAACTCGGCTCGTCGTCCTGATCAAGAATATATATAGTTTATGGGGTCGGAAATGAATATTTCTATGCGTTACAAACTTCTGGGCAAAATTAATATACACTTTTCAAGTGTATAAAAAGGAATAAATAAAATAAAAGTTAGGCTGGAATGACGTTTTCAATTTTTAGATACAAATATTGTCACAATTTTCCGTTAATAGAAAAAAGTTGCTGGTTAGTGGTAACTCAGTCTCATCAAAGGTATTTTTCGTCCCATTCAAGCATACTCTGACTCGGTTATACCAACGACAGCTCTCCATAGAAAACATATTGTTCGCGTTCAGCAGAGACACTTGATCACTGATCAGCTTAATAAAACTACTCTTATTATTTAGCATACTTTTAGGGGGTCTTGTTAAATTCACATTTGGAAAAGCTCCATGTAGATATCATATTAAATACAATTCGAAAAGTAGGCTACGTGAATTACTAATAAGTATATCATTTACCTCGTTTATACACACAAAATTTATCATGATAAGTGCCCTTAAAAGTATGCAAACTTTATTTGCTTAAATAATTATCTTTATGAACGAGTCATACATATCAGTATAAACGTCATACATAGTTTACACAGCTTATTTGTTCATATTAACGGAGCAGACATAGTTATACAAAGTAAATCAGAGTTGAGGCATATGCAAAAGAATAATGTTCCTTAATTATTTCTTATCAAGGGGACATAGCATACTTTAAAGGGCATTTATCATGATAAATTTTGTGTTTATAAACGGGGGTAATTGATCAGGGAGCAAGTTCTTCTGCTGAATAAGGCCATTGTGACTAAAATTGCTAAAAAAAAAAAAAAACTACGGGTTAAAAATGTTAAAGTAGACGTTTTTAAGCAGGCAAGGACGTCGCCGAGCAAATCACTCGGTAAAGTTTCTTTTAATCAGCACAGAGAACGCGAAACGGTTTAGGCAAAGTGGCTCGTTTTCCAAAAACTCGTTGCAAAAATCATATTTGTGTATTGTTGAATTTGACAAAACTGCTGATACACTTCTATTCGGAATTGAGCAAGCTATTTAATAGCAAAAATGATATAATTTAGAAATTTGTTTTTGCTCTGTCTGCTTTTATAAGTTGGAACATTTTTTAATTTTTGAAAAAAAAAAATGGAAAAAGACGTGCTTAAAAGGGCAAAGTAAATTCCATGTGTCTCCAAAAGCACTTAAGCTATAGACTTATTGGGTCGTTCACTAAGTAATTTCGATTTATTTAATGTAATTTAATTTTTATACTCTGTACCGAAGGTACACAGAGTATATTGGGTTTGTGCAAATGTATGTAACAGCCAGAAGGAGGCATCTCCGACCCTATAAATTATATATATTCTTGATCAGCATCAACAGCCGAGTCGATATAGCCATGTCCGTCTGTCCGTCTGTCCGTATGAACGAAGAGATCTCAGAGATGGTAAGAGATAGAGGTTTGAGGTGTATGGAACATATATTTCTTATACTTGCAGGCAGATCAAGTTTAGTTTTAATTTTTGCCACGCCCCTGCCTCCCCGCAAATTAAAAAAACGAAATAACTCCCACAATTCTCAAGATAGATAGTTCGAACATTCTAGACATATATTCTACTACTTATTTTAAATCGACCCGCCATACATCGTTTTTCGATCAGATGAACGATATTAGAGCTATATGTAAAAGAAAATAAAAACCAACGACAACAACAACACGACAACTTACGAGAAAGAGAGAGCGAGAAGGCAATAGCTAACTGGTAATTGCCCAATTGGACCGTGCTATGAGAGGAGCAATGTAAATGAGATGGCCTGCGGACAGAAATCACGCGTGATTACCGCGTGACTAATATAGATACGTTTATGTTAATAGGAAATTATACACAAATTTTATAATTTTACGAGTTATGTACTAGGTATTTCATCGTTACTTATCGAGCCCCCATACATCGTTTTTCAACCAGCTGAACGATAGTCGAAAGAGTTGCCACCCCCAGATTTTGAAAAAACTCACACTTTAAAGTTATTAGTTTCGTACAAACAGGTACAGAGTTACTGTTTTTATTCTGTAAAACATTTTATGAAATTATTGGCCCTGTTCCGAATTTCGACTCGATTTTGTATTTACTATTTACGAAATACTAGATTCCTTTGTCTTTTTCACTCTAATGGAATTCACTTGGAATTAAGCAGCCGGTTTCAGCTGCTCAAGCAATATTTTTTTTATTAACAAAGGTGGGTTTTTTTTGGCACCTTCAAACAACGCTTTTGGTTGGTGGGACAATACTCACGTTTACACGAAAATCGACTAGAAATTCGGAACAGGGCCGTAAATATTTTCAATTCCTTTTGCCATCTTTCAGGTAAGAGATTGATTCCACGCTCATAAATATTTTGATCCTTGCAGGCAAAAAACTGGTCAAGTGGTTTTTGACGTCCTGATTGAGTGAAGGAAAAATTTTTACCGAGACCGGAACAAGTAATAGTCCGAAGATGCCAAGTCTGGAGAATATGGTGGGTATGGTAGCACATCCCATTCAAGCTGCAAAAGCTTTTAGCGACTCATCAAACTTGTATGAGGTCTCGCATTATCCTAGTGGAACACAACACTTTTTCTATTGATTCTCTGTTTGGTGCATCACTCAATTTGTCCAGCTGATCACAAAACAAATCAGAATTAATCGTGGTATTGAGCAAAAGATCAAAATAAACGATCCTTTGAAATCCCACAAAACAGACAAAGTAACCCTTTTTTTTGGTGACTTTCGGCCTTCGAAGTGGTTTAAGCTGGTTCATCCTTTTTAGACCATTATCTCTTGCGCATTACATTCTTGTAAACAACACACTTTTTCGTCGCCAGTAAGGCTGAGTTCACACTGTTCGACGCATGACATGATAATCTGTAGGCCCTTACGTTGTCTTGTTTTCATTAGAATAATTTGTTATTTGACAATTAAAACAATACAACATGAAGGCTAACTAGATTGTCATGTCTCATGCGTCGAACAGTGTGAACCCAGCCTAACAATTGGCTTCAAAAATGGATCACTTCTTTGACGTTGATAAGCAAATTACAGTCGTTAATGCGACAAAGGAAATTTCGTTCTGTCAGAACATGAGGAACCCATATGTCAAGCTTCGAAATTAAACCTAGACGTTTCATGTGCTTGTGAACGGTCGCGTTAGACAAATTTAATCCTTCAGCAATCTCTCGAGTTGTTATTCGACGATTTGCATCGACCAACGACTTTATTTTATTCACATCAGCTTTAAGAGGCCTTCCAGGACGTGGTGCATCCTGAAGATCGCAATTGCCGGAAACCAATTTTGGCATTGGCGTCCGGTCAACAAATGTTCTCCGTACACATCACATAATTTTCGTCTTGCTCGAACTGCAATTTTACCCTTTTGATAGTAAAACAGTAAAAATTGCTGAAAATGCTATTTTCTATCTTCATTCTTTGATAGGGCGCCAAACAAAACTATTTCAAAAAATTTAAAATTTTTTGCCAAAACATACTATATCAGCTGTTCAAATATATGACGGTAAAGCGGTTAAGTGTGAAGTTGGCTGCGAAAAATTTCATTAAGATCAGCTGTTATCATCAAACTTAGTGAACGAGATGTCGACTGTTAGATGCGACCTTTGTTATTTAGCTAAACAATTTACCCGATGGTTTTGTTATTTACCAAATCTAAACTCATCAGAGTTGATTAGTCAAGTTAATCTTACTGTTTCATTTAAACAGACTCGTAACTTTATCCTCTTATCTCCAAAACGTTGCACTACTAACAATGCTTTGCATGCATAAGCCGTTTCGTGTCCTTTGTGCTGATTAAAATAAACTCTACCGCGTAATTAGCTTCAAATATCTTCTTCTTGTTTTCAAACCCCTGTGTTACGTTTGTGGCTGAGCACCATGGTCGATTCGGTCGGAGGTGGGCTTGTTTTTTTTCTGTGGGTTCCCCCCCACCCCACAACCCCAAATAAATCAATAAGTACAAAAATTCGTTTATTAATAAAATATTTAAAATTTTTGCATTTTTAACCAAGAGCGTTTGAATTGCCATACTATCCAAAACTATCGTGGACTATCGATGGTTTTCAAAAAACTATCGTCGACTATCGACGGCGCTGACTATCGAAAGTTTTCCACCTCTAGTCGTGTGTGGATGTAACGAACTATTTTTGCAGGTTTTAAAGTTTTTTTCGGATTTTCGACTTATTTTCCCGTACCAAACCTTAAAAGATTTATTTTCATTAGGAAATAGGAGAAATATTTAATTTAGTAATTATTAATTAATCTTGTGACTTCCCAAAGATTTAAAAATATTTCTGACCTGCCTGAGGAATATTTTATATTTGCTCCAAATACATACAGTTTTACCGATACACTTTTAACACTCGAATTCCAAATAAATAGTTAAATTTAAATAAACACCCCAAGGATGGCATGAAAGCTACTTTCTGATTCCTTAATATTACTAGCAAAAGGTGAAGAAAAACTTCAGCGTTTCCTCCACTGAGTAAACAGGATTTAGGTTTTCACTATCTCTGTGAATAGCAATAGAATGGAAATCTGATTTAGAGTGTTAATTATATTTTGATCTATAATTTAAACTTTTAAAGCCGTTGTTATTGTAACTAAATATTCATTATAATTCCATTTTCTTTAAATTATTTTTCTATTGTGCAGTATATGAAAAGTTATTCTGAATGTAATTGAAAGGTCAATAAACAATTCAATAAACTGAACTTTAATCAGCGCACAAGTCTTGCAAATAAAAAGAAAAGAAAAAACGTCTTTAGAATCTTTTGAAATCTGCATAACAAACTTTTCACAATCCAGAATGAAGAATCGTCTGCATCTGTTTTGTGCCTTTTCATTTTGCTTGGGTTTCCGCCGCCTCGGCTGGGTTAAATCATTTGAGCTGAGACAAGACGGTCGCCGGGCTCTGGGCTTCGCATAAACAAAGGAACTCTGTGTGCAGCTTTTGCTGTCTTTAACTTTGACTTTATTGTGACAGTTAAAAGCGAAAATAATAGCAGTTAAAATCCCATAAAATGCGTCTTAATCATAAAAATGCGATTATAAAAATGGACGAGGCGAGGCGAGGGAGAACTCTTTTCGCTCCGCCGTTTTGTTGCCTTTTGGCTTTTATGAGCTGCGCTTATGGGGCAAGTTGAGACGAAGACTGGGATTTGGGGCTTACTTTATTGCAGTTTTTTGTCGCTTGGTCGGTGCCCCGGCCCAGCTGCAGTGGGGTATGACATTTGTAATTGTTTATCATCCGGCGGTTTGACTGGGCCCTTCTCTGAATTGGTTTTATTAATTGTCCGCGCTTGTGTTTCGCACCACAACCTTTGCAACTGTTGTGTGCGCTCCCCCGCCGAAAAACGCAAATCCTATAAATTTTTTACTACTTATTTACGCTACTAAGGCACATTTAGCCATGTCAAGCAATCGCATAGCCTTGCTCGTAAAAGCCCCCGGACCCTTGCCCACAAGGCGACACCGGCGTTCGACGTTCTCGTTTCAGTTGTCACTGACAAGGGTCGGAGTGGGTGGGCGTTTTTATTTTTGTGAAATTTCATCACGTTTTTATGTTGTGACCACGTGACGCCAGAGCCTTGCCACCAACTCCGGCAGACTTTGACTTCGACTAGTGGCCTGGTCGTTTTGCTGCTTGATCTACTTTGTTTTTTTTTCTTTACCCCCGCCGTACGATTTTCGGGCTGGGTTCGTTCTGGCGCACACCTGCTGGCTGCCCAGCAGTTGCCTGGACACGTAGGAAATGGAAATGGAACAATAGTCCGGTAGCGGCGCCAGCCTTTAGTTCAAGCCAAAGTGTCAGTGTGTAAGCTTGTAGCATTTTCTCAGATTCCGCCAGCCAACGGCTTTGCCTTGGGACGCTACTTGAGTTACATATTAAGTGTACTCGCAGTTGCCGCTATACAGGGTGCAGATGTTTGTTAAAGCTTTGCTTTGCTTCAGCGTTGACCAGATAATTTTTTGAATATTTCTTTGGTTAAAAAAAAAACTTAAAGTCCGAATCTTGATTCTATGCCGAAAAGAGTTATTTTGAGAAGAGTTACCAATTGGGTTTTAACCAAACCGCTTACTTGTCCGCGTAAAAGGATCTGCGAAATGAAACGAAGTGCTTTTAAATATCCTAAACCGAGTCGAAAAACTCAAACGAACTGAACGATATCCGTAGCACTATAAATGCAAGAATCTCTTGCCATGTCGTTCGCAAAGGTGGTAAGAACCTAAAGCCAAACTGAAGAGAAGGGATTATACATTCATCACTACATCCAGTGCCAATATTCGAATTAGTTGTCATCTTTTGAAAATTGTTGACGATGACGGTTCGACGCATGAGACATGACAATCTAGTAAGCCCTTACGTTGTCTTGTTTTCATTGTGAATAGCTTGTCATTTGACATTACAACATGAATGCTTACTAGATTATCATGTCTCATGCGTCGAACAATGTGAACTCAGCCTAAGTATGTAAATTCTTGTTTCATGAATAAATCAATCAATCAATGAATCGGTTTTAAGATCCAAGTATTTTGGTATTTAAAAAATCACAGCTTAAATGAGAATATTGTATTTATTATAACACCTGATTTTGTCATCGTTTCTACTTAATTCCGAAACTTTGGGAAACATGAAATTTCAGTTTGGGAGCAGTCCAACAACAACAACAAAACGAGAGGCTAAGCAAAATATTTGTTTAATACACTTGCAAAGGTCCCCTTCAACAGATATAACTTATGGAATATTTATAGGATATAGATGTCAGATATTTATAAATTCAAAATCATCAAAGAAACTTATTGTTGTCTTCAAATTTAATCACGCTTCCCTTAAGTAAACAAGTTTTCTTAGAAAGACACATTTTCCGAAGATCGCTCCTTTGGCAGCTATAAAAAAATATAGTCATCCAATCTTAACCATATTTTGTAGAGCTTGCTTAAAAGAATATGATATTTATTATTCCGGAGGTAAAAAAACCAAGGACAACCTTTGGTCCAAAAACTATCACCTTTAAAAGATGGCAAATATTTCTAATAAAGCGTTTCGCGCCTACGAGTTCTTCTAAAATATTACCATTTTTCTTAATCACTTTGTATTCAGTGGTATCGAAATTACGTGACTATAAAATGATCCGCCAAATGGCCTATCCAGGGTTTTTTATCCCGAATGACCCTATTGAAAATCATTTCCGTGGGTGGACATCCTGTCGTACCATGGCTGTATTTCTTAACGTTTCTGGAGTCGAAGCGTTGATACTGACAGACAGATGGAAATGGCTATATTGACTCATCTATTGATGCGAATCAAGAATATAAATACTTTAAATGGTCGCAAATGTTTTTCTGTCTGTTTCATACATTCGCACAACTTCTTGATTAAATTTTTACCCATTTTTATAGGTACAGGGTAAGAGAGATTTCTGTCAGACCAAGTCTTGGTCATGCATACTGCGTGTATTTTGTTTTTGCTGCCGTCTGCTTTTGGGATCTGACGTTGGAATTGCATTCATTTTGTTTAGGCTATTCTTTACGAAGCAACGCAATTGCGGAAAAATAACCGATGGTTTTAGAGCAACGATGGGCAAGCCCTTGCTCCCAACTGCTCTCATTGCTCCGACTAATTTTTTGGCAATTGCCGCCAACTTGGCGAGATCGCTATTGCGACGTTCACAAAAGAATAAAACAAAACAAAATGCATGTAATTCATGGCGCCAAGTCTCAAAAACAGACAGAAACAAGAACAAAATATATGCAGTGTGTATGCGATCGAGACTTGGGCAGCAGCTTCTGGAGTCGAGGCTCGTTTTTTATTTATCTTGTTGTTGGAATGCTCCCAACCTGAAATATCGCGCTCACCGTTGGTTTAAAGAAATGGGCTATCTAATGCATACAAATCTTATCCACTGTGAAACGATTGTGGAATATTTAATGTATGTCGACTGGACTTAAGTCCCGCTTTTAAAACTTCTAAATAAAAATATTTTATTTTTTACGCAGCCGTCATCTTGATAACTCCTGTCGTCAGCTAAAAGTATGCAACCATTTAAATGCTTATTATATATTTCCGTTCGGATACAGCGATAAACTGTATAAAAAAACTTATATAATCGGGTGTCCCTAGATGGTGGGTGTTACTGCTTTACCTGTGTCAAATTGCCACATCGTGTGAGTCCGCCTTAGAGAAAACCGTTTCACAAAATTTTTATTTTTTTTTATTTCAAAAGTAAAACACTTTAAAATCAAAATGGAAACAATTTTGAAAATCAAAAGTGGAAACCATTTATTTTGAAACGAAAAATTGTTGGGTGAAAAACAAAATGGAAAAGTTGACGGATTTACCAATGAAAAATGTCCGAATTTACCAACGTTTTTTTTATAGTTTTTTAATTTTAAAAAATTTATTTTTTTTTTAAATTTAGAGAAGGTTTGTTGATTTTATTTTTTTAAAAAAATTTAATTTTTTTGAGTCATTCAGATTTGGTTTGAAATGCAGTAGTTTATTCGAAAATATCTAGAGATTTTCAAAAGAGAGATTAACTAGGGCCAGTAAATACTAACGATCTTAAAAACAAAATTGAGAACAAAATTCTCATTTCAAGATATTTTCGGGACTTGAATTCAATCACAGCCATTTCTAAATCAAGAGTTTTCTAATTGTACAAATACTTAATTTGTTCGACGGCTTCAGGAAAGAATTATTTTTCATTATTTATCGACTTTTTTTAATTACTAATATCGACTGCTTTTAACTCAATACCGAGCACCAGAAAAAAGTATAAAGAAAAACTAAAGATTCGCACCCTGTTAGGCCAAGCGGGCTTATAAGGGAATTAAGAATAGCAACGGCCGCCAGTACATCCTGTGGTGCTGACACGGCTTCCTCCAGTGGCTGATTATGGCAAACATTCGCCTGCCAGCGGACTACCAATATGTTTCCATTGAACTGCGCGACGCCGGATATTGCAGATTGAAACAAGGAGACAAAAAAAAAGGGAACGAAGCGCCTTAGCGCAATGGTTATAAGCAAAAATTGCCCCGAATTTATGTTAAAAATTGTCAAACCAGAAGGCGGATGAGAACACGCGTCGTTGTGAACTGTGTGGACCCATCATTGATGATGACGGCAGCAGGATGAAGATGTGGGGAAACGCCTGTGCCTCAGCTGTTGGCCGGTCTACCCTCAACACTCTTCAATTTGACCACACAACGTGCAATTGCCAGCCAGGAACAGCTTCATAGATGTATTTTATGCACTTTCATTTCATGGTCAGTTGGCGTTATGGTTTCCGGGTCGAGCAACATGTGTGCCCAATGGGATGTCGCTCATTAAAGGTTATGGGTTGCTGCTTGATCGGATGCGTAGGTAAATATTTTTCGTTGTGCAAATATTTACTATTCGCGTATCCCAAAAAATGGAAATAAAAAAAGAGACTCGCGACTTTGTGCCAGCGCCGAAAGTATGCAGACAATGTGCAAACAAGCAGCAGCTGGAGCAGGAGCAGCACATACGGGAACATGAAGCCGATCAATCCATGTATACAACATTGCAAAAACTAATTTTCCATCAGCAAAATAAAATGTTTGCTGGGGGAGGGGGAGGGGAGTGGGATAATTTTAAGCGTTCACTTTTTGCCGTTCTGCCTTCAATGGCTTTTGTAAATGCGCAAATTTTGTTACAAACAAAACAAAATGGCGGCATGCGGCGGTGGTATTGATACGCGGCTGGCGGTCGCTTTGGTAGGGAAGGCAGCCCGCGCGTTTTATGCAACACATATTTGAGTCTATTAAAAATGCGTTTAAAATGTTTTCTGTGGTTTTATGGTTAAATTGTTAAATTCAAATAAAATTGATTTTTGTAGGGTTACGCGTCAATGTGTGTGCGTGTGCATAGTATGTGTGAGCCATTGGTACACACAGGGCATATTGCAAATTTTTGCCCCAATGCATAGTTGGAAAATTAAATGCAAAAAAAAAAGCAAAAAGCTTACATCTAACCGAGCAATGTACAACAAATTGTTGGAAATACTGTACAGTTAGTTTTGATCCAAAAAGTTGAACCATCCTGAGGCAAGGTAATCGAGATGATTTAAATGATTTTGCATCCATGCCTGTTGTCAGATGGCATACAAATTAATTTTTGCACAAAACGTCATATGAATAGAAACATTTTTAGTGCCGTTTTAGCTTGTTTATGTTTTTCAAATCTAGGTGGATAGCTTTTTAGTTAATTGTGAAAGTAAATGAAGACTGACTATAGAAATGATCCTGTGAAATATAGACTTATAGACGAATTTTATGTTGCCTACTTTTAGGACGCTTTTGAAATATTTTGTTGTAGATATTTTAAAAGGCGGCCTTAGTTGCAAGGACCAAAGAAGGCGTTTAGGGAAAGGGATTATATTGGTATCTGTACAATAGTAAAGTATTAATTATTCAAATAGTATCTTATTTTAAGTTTCAAATGACAATTAGATCATGTAAAAATATTAAAGGATACTGCTTCTGTAGACGATCTTTCGAAAGTCCGCCTAAAAAAACTTTGGAGGTAATCACTCTCACTCTGGTTTGGCTTATCTAAAATCAAAAAACGTGATAGATAATACCAATATTTATGCAGACAAACTTATTGGTTATTGGGTTAGAAGCATGGAGAAAATCTCTCTCCCACTAATACAATAAAAAACCAGGCAGTACACACACACAACACAAAGCGAACTGTTGGGCGATCTGTTCAGTTATGGCATTCCTGTCATGAGGAGGCAGTTGCTTGTCAGCAGTTCCTCAGGCCGAAAACCACTGATGAACGAGAAGGCAAAGCTAACTTCGACTGTGCCGAAGTTTTAATCAGGGTTCGGAATTGCTCTTTGCTTACAGCTCTCTAGAGCCAGCTCTAGCTCACAGCTCTTTACTTGTAGCTCTCAGCTCAGGCTAGGAACTCCAGTTCAGAAGCTGGAACTATCAGCTCGCTCCGGCGGGTTACTGCTCTCGGCTCACGAGCTAAGAGCTAAATCTGGGAAACCAGGAGCTAACAATCAGCTCGCAGCTCTTTACTACAAGCTCTCGGCCTAGGCTAGGAGCCCCCAGCTCAGGAGCTGGGAACCAGCAGCGGCTCCCGGCTCTGAGGCACGGCTCTCGAGTACGAGCTGAGAGCTAAGTCTAAAGAGCTAGGAGCCAGTAATGGGCTCGGGCTCTTTACATGTTGCTATCGGCTCTGAGCTAGGAGCCCCCATCTTGGGAGCTAGCAGCCGGCTCCCGGCTCTTGAGCCACAACTTTGGCTCCAGGCTGAGCTAAATCCAGAAAAAGCAAAGGAGCCATTAATCGAAATCGGGCAAGCTCGTCAGTAATATACTCTGTACGTTTGTATATAATTGAACAATTTTTAATGTGACACCACTAGACTCAGAGCAAAAATTTAAGTTTTAAAACTTAAAAAAACTTTTATGGCCTTGTGTGTGGCTCAGTGGGTATAGGTAACCTACTGTGTAGGAGGTTGTGGGTTCGATCCCGCATCGGAAGATCAAATTTTAGCTTTTTAATTAAAACTTTTTACTCACAAGATCACCTTTATATTTATTGGCTACGATTACTAAGTATGTATCAAGAATATATATAGTTCGGAAGTGCTTCCCTCTTGCTGTTACATAAATTTCCACAAATCCATATACTCTCGGTACCTTTGGTACAGAGTAGAAAAATAGTTCGAGAGCCGAGCGCTGTTGCTCTTGAGCGGAGGCCAATTGCTGGCTCCTAGCTCTTTAGACTTAGCTCAGAAGCCAGGCCGAAAGCACTATTGGCTCAAGAGCCGAGGGCCGGCTGCTATTCCCCAGCTCCCGAGATGGGGCTCTAGCTCAGAGCCGATAGCAAACGTAAAGAGCTCGAGTCGATTTCTGGCTCCTAGCTCTTTAGACTTTAGCTACTGCTCAGAGCCGAGAGCTATAGGTCAAGAGCTAGGAATGGCTGCTAGCTCCAAGCTCCTATCTGGGGCTCCCAGCTCAGAGCCAGGCTCCAAGTAAAGGCTGAGCCAATCGAGGCTCCCTGCTCTCAATCTTTTGGCTCCCTGCTCTAAGCGAGGCCAGAGAGCGTGGCTCTGGAGCAGGCAATTCCAGACCCTAGTTTTAATACACTTGAAAAACTTTACTCCAACTGATTTGGTAAAATATATATAGGATATAGGTATCAGATATTTAAAATTTTTAAATCATTGATAATAAAAATTTGATAACAAAAAAAAATTTTCTTAGTAAAACACATTTTCCGACCGATCGGTCCTATGGCAGCTATATGCTATAGTCATCCGATTTTGATAAATTGTTTCAGAATTGTGTGGAATCATAAAAAATTAATATTTACCACGATTGGTGACGCTACGATAAGAAACAAAAAAGTTTTTCTCACTAGAAGTAGTTTTTTGACCGACGGTTTATATGGCAGCTATATGCTATAGTCATCCGATTTTGATACATTTTTTCAGAATTGTGTGGAAACATATAAAACAAATATATACTACGATTCGAGACGCTACGATGGAAATCAAAAAAGTTTTTCTCACAAAGACTTATTTTTCGACCGATCGTTCCTATGGCAGCTATATGCTATAGTGATCCGATTTTGATACATTTTTTCAGAATTATGTGGAAGCATATAAAACTAACATATACCAAGATTCGAGACGCTACGATGGAAAACAAAAAAGTTTTTCTAACTAGAACTAGTTCTTAGACCGATCGTTCCTATGGCAGCTATATGATATAGTCATCCGATCCGGCCGGTTCCGACATATTAGTTGCGTGCAGTAAAAAGAAGACTCTGTGCAAAATTTCAGCTCGATAGCTTTAAAACTGAGGGACTAGTTTGTGTAGAAACAGACAGACAGACAGACAGACGGACAGACAGACGGACGGACGGACAGACGGAAATGAACTCAGCTCGTCGTCCTGATCAAGAATATATATAGTTTATGTGGTCGGAAATGAATATTTCTATGCGTTACAAACTTCTGGGCAAAATTAATATACACTTTTCAAGTGTATAAAAAGGGTGGAATCTTCCGAAACTTATTCAAGGGCGTAGCGAGCTTTCTATAAAGGTGGGGCAGAATTGTTTTAATATTTGTCAAAAATGTATTGCGTATACGTAATATTAAATTTGTGAACACATTTTGTCACATTGCTTGCGATCCAAGTGTTTGATCTATTTCTTATGTAAATTTTGCACAGAGTCTTCTTTTTACTGCACGCAACTAATATGTCGGAACCGGCCGAATCGGATGACTATATCATATAGCTGCCATAGGAAAGATCGGTCTAAGAACTAGTTTTAGTTAGAAAAACTTTTTTGTTTTCCATTGTAGCGTCACTTATCGTGGTATATATTTGTTTTATAAGCTTCCACACCATTCTGGAAAAATTGATCAAAATCGGATCACTATATTATATAGCTGCGGGCGGTAGAGACTTTTTTATTTTCCATCGTAGCGTCCCTAATCTTGGTATATATTAGTTTCTTGCTTTCACATAATTTTTGAAAAAAATTGATTAAAATCGGATGACTATAGCATATAGCTGCCATGGGACCGATCGGAAATTGTGTTTTACTAAGAAAAGTTTTTTTTTTTTATGGCATCAAATTTTTATTATCAATGATTTAAAAATTTTAAATATCTGATATCTATATCCTATATATATTTTACCGGTTAAATCAGTTGGAGTAAAGTTTTTCAAGTGTATTTAAACTTCGGCACAGTCGAAGTTAGCTTTGCCTTCTCGTTAATCACTTGTTGAGTCACTGCACTTTTGAACTCAACGTACTCTTTAGTTCAGGGGGTCTTCTACCTTTGAAAATATTTTTTTTCTATTTTTTTGTTTTGCCTTATTATTACAGCTTGAACATTCCCCTTTCATCCCCTTTAAACCATTTTCAATTATTCGAAATAGTTGAGCAGATATATCCGTTTTAGTGGAGCAATGTTCTTCTCAATGTGAGTATTTTCAACGTTGCTGAAAACTTTAACCGCGTTTTTCTCTACACCACGTTTTTTGACCTGGTAGCCATGATTGGGCCAGTTCTACTGAACCGATTTTGATCAGCCATGTTGCAATCGACGCAGAATTGATGTAATTCTGGCCCGTACCTCAATCATGAAGATAAACAATTTTTTACTATTTTTTTACACTAAACCAAAAAAAAAACGTCGAAAATCTAATTTTTTTTTAAATGTTTGTAAATTTTAGAATAAAATTTTGTTTTTTATGATTGAGGTACGGGCCAGAATTACAACAATTCTGATCATAACCTCATTTACCGTTTTCAATTTCGATAACATGGAGTCCGGAATCATGGCCACCACCTCTACACCTTTTTTTTTTGAGGCCTTATTTGGCAGGCCGATAACTTTTTTGAACAGCCCTCGAATTCCAAAATTTTTTTTTATTTTACTATTTAATTAATTAATAACACAAAACAAAAAACCAAATTGAAAAAACTCTTATGGTTTTCCCTACAGAATTTTTGTAAAAAACACTCATAAAACACTCGTCAAAGGGGTAGAATACCCCCTTCAGTCGAAAGATTAGTTCAATTGATAGTTTCACTTCTGAACTACACAAATCTAGAAATTATGGAACAGCCCTCGAAAACTAAAACTTATTTTTTTAATCCAAACTTGGAGCTATTTAGCTTAAAGACACGATTTCCAAACGCTGAAATGCAAATTTCAATCGGTGGTTGGTGGCTGCATTGAGGAGCTCGACGATGATTCCCTAACAAAATATAATAGAATCTACTATTTTGTCTACCACTCAATCTTATTCTCCCCATAGCCATAAATTGAGCAAAGTCAATGCCTGGCAATTATTGCGTTCATTGAATTGCTGGTAAAATATATCTGCAATGGTTTAAGCCAAAAATGGCGAATAAATATTGTTGTAAAAATTGATGAGCATATCAAATGGCCAAGACGACGCGTCGACGTAACTTCGCATTAACATTTATGGTGCACAGTAAAAATGAAATCCAGCAACGGCAACAGAGGCAGCGGCCAAAAGGAAACGGCAACTCTGTCAAAATGCTACGATATGAACTCTTTTTTAATGAGGTGCTAAAAATGCCGTTATTGTTATGACAGACAGAGTGAAGGCCATTTAACGGTCGCTCTGGACGTTAAGGCTCGCCGAGAGTTCGGGCAACTTTCAGCCGCAGGACATTAAAGCAAAAGTTTCGACAAGGAGGCGGCTAAACGCCTTTAAACATCGATTTGTAAATTGTTAAATGATTGCCGGCTAAATGCGCGTAGCTAATGCCACCCTTCCGGCCCGTTGGCAAGGGTTGTTGTGCCGTAAAACCATCCCCGGCATTTGGCATCGAATTCTTTGCATATTCTTGCAATGCGTTCACATTTTTATGCCGCCTTCGTTTGGGCTTTTGATTTTTGATCTCTCTGCACATATGCAGCTAGCGGGCGGCTCATTCCGTACAAATATTTTCAAACTATCCGAGGGTGAACTTTGCGCCTTCATTTGGAGCTCAATACACTTGAGCACTGAAGCGTTTTGGCGGCCCCAAGTGCCACTCCAAGTCGAAGTGCGGAAGCAGCCATTGAATATTCAAGCAGCCAACACTTGGATGGGGAGAGGCGCCTTGTTTCATTGGCGGTTTTTATGAAACTTTGGCAGCCATTTAGAAAAATCTTGTCCACGGGGGGAATTTGACTTTCTTTCTTTCACTTTTTCTTGTTTTTGACATGGCATAACACTTTGCCAGCCAGCCAGCCAGCCAAGTCAGCAGCAGTTGGCAAACAAATTTGAATTTATATTAATTTATTAGCATAGCAAAAGCGCAGCAGTCGGCTAAAAGTAAGCTCGGACTCGGCCGACAAATATATAAAAAAAAAAAGTTTTAAGAGAAAGCCTCGTCGTATAATGAAAATGAAAAGTAATTCCAGCATTTTTAGCAATGAAGTTGCTAATTTGAAATGTAAATTGCTGTGCTAAGCGGCGGCAAATAAAACAGAAAAAAAAACTTATTCACGTAGCAAATGAATTTTGGTCAGCATAGCGGGGAAGGGGCGGGGGTTGGGCGCAGGGCGACACGTTTATTATTAATACGCGCATTTCTCACATTGGATTTGCTTAGCCCCAAGCTGCGGGGACTTCATTTTGAGTTTTTAGCCCAAAAATATGCAGCACTTGTGTGAATTATGCGCCGCAAAAGCCAAAAGTGCCTGCTATGCAAAATTATGCTAATGCCAGGTGGATCTTGGCTGGAGTTTTATGCAACCAAATGTCAAGCATTTTGCCAACAGCTTGTTGGCCTCGTCCCCGAATTGCTTGCAGTTTACCACACTCAGCGAAAGAAATGTGACCTAAATGTAAATCTAAATTAACTTGTTTGACGACAAAGTTGTCACAGATTGTCTTAGGTGCATCTCAGAGTATGACAAATCTAAATATTAATTGAACCTGAATCAATACGTGGGTCGCCTGACGAAAATAACGAAACTTTTTAATCGAATTTTAGATTAATTGTGTTAGTGAGTGTAACCCGTCAGCTGATATTATAATTTCAGTTTTCCAAGTGTATAAAGTAAATTACCATTTGATCATCAAAAAAGATCTTTCTTTTTTTAGTGTGGTAAATTTACTCTTTGTACGTTTAAAGAATCAAGCGATGTCCGCTTTCAACGGAATAAGGTAATCTTGGAAAGTTAGGGATTTTCAATCTAACGAGATGTGTTTATTGTGCAACCTTATAATGTTCATGAAATAACGTACACCAATCTTCATAAATCGCCTATTGTCAACGAATGTTAAAGATTTTGGTACATTTGGAACAGATTTTTTTCTCGGTGTACACAGAGAAAAAAAAACTCAAGATCAATTTAATCTTTGCTGGTTAAAATGATCTTTTAAAAATATCAATTTTATCATACTTAATATAAATAGTTTCTTAGACGTCTTTCCAAAAATGTGTGCCTTGGCTGACTGAGTTGAGACGTCACGCAAGGTCTCGAGTTCGATCCCCAGACAAGTCAATGTTGTTTTTATTTTTTTATAGAAAAGATCGTATTGATATTTTTTTATCATATCAAGTAAATCTTTGTCATATCGGAGTGAAATTGATATTAAAAAAAAAATTTGGAAATGACTGCCTTTTCATATCAATTTTTTTTCTGTGTATATACAAAATATTCCAAAACATTTACCAAAAGAAGTAAGTTATAAAAATGTTTAAAAATTATCAAAATTCCGAGAATTTCAAAAATTACCATAATATTTAAAATAAGCTAAAAATGGGAATCACCATGGTTAGGTATTAACAAAATCGAGTACCTTTTACCGTTCCTATGTCCAAATTATCATTTAACCTCTTAAAAGGTAAGGACTTTTACTTAAATTTTCAATGAGAACTATGATCTCAGTCACACCAGCCAAAAGTTCCAAATGTACCGAAAATCGTGTTTTTGGTTCTCAATAGTAGGGCAAATCCGATTTTTCTTATACTGAGAACGGCGGTCTTAAGGTAAGAAATCTTTTTTTGATACCGGACGTTTCGCGTTTAAAGGGGTCTTCTACCTTTGGACAGGGTTTTATGAGTGTTTTTTAAAAAAATTCTGGAGAAAAAATTATAAGAGCTTTTTCAGTTTGGTTTTGGATTTAAGTTATTATTTAACTATATAATAAAATATAAAAAAATATTTGGACTTCGAGGGCTGTTCAATAAGTTATTGGCCTGCCAATTAAAATCTCAAAAAAAAAGGTGTGGAGGTGGTGGCCATGATTCCGGGACTTCAGGTTATCGGAATTGAAAACGGTAAATGCGGTTATGATCAGAATTGATGTAATTCTGGCCCGTATCTCAATCATATTTTTAATATTTTTTTTGAAAAATTTGCCGGCCCTTAAAAATTTTTTTATTTTTTAAGTTTTTTTTTAGTTTAGTGTAAAAAAAAAATATTAAAAATGTTTTTCCTCTTGATTGAGGTACGGGCCAGAATTACATCAATTATGCGTCGATTGCAACATGGCTGATCAAAATCGGTTAAGTAGATCTGGCCCAATCATGGCTACCAGGTCAAAAAACGTGGTTTCGAGAAAAACGCGCTTAAAGTTTTGAGCAACGTTGAAAATACTTACGTTAACAAGAACATTGCTCCACTAAAATGGATATATCTGCTAAACTATTTTGAATATTTGAAAATGGTTTAAAGAGGATGAAAGGGGAATGTTCAAGCTATAATAAGGGGGCAAAACAAAAAAATGGAAAAAAAAAATCTTAAAAGGTAGAAGACCCCCTTAAGCAAGGGTATGATTCTGAAGACATAAGGACTTAAAACCAGCATCCGAAATACTACCACTGAGAAGAGTAAAGAGCTTATTATAGTCTCTACACAGAACGCAAAAGGGTCAATTAGAAGCATGTGTGGAAGCAATTGGAAGAGGGTGTAGTTCCGTATTAGCCTCGACGGAACATTAAAGTGAACTCGACCAAGAAGGTTTGCTGAGTAAACCATTTATAAGCTTAAATAAGAACATTACTTCCAACATCCTACGCCTATGCTCTAGTTTTAGTTTGCATATGTGGCGGGGGAGTCTCATTACCAAATCCCACCCCAGGTTGCGTAAAATAAATAAGAGAATCAGTTTCTGGACAGAGTCAATACGGTAACAGAGCGTAGAGGATTGTGTGTTTTAAATAAGATGTGAATAAGAGCTTAGCCGTGTTTGGATCCTATCCTATCCTAGCAAACCTATCGCTTTATATACCTAGGGTTCAATATGTGTGCCAAAAGATAAGATAGGCTCCCAATGGACTAACAAAACTGAGAACTTTATATAGAACCCAGCCAGAAGGCAAACTTGCTCAGATAGGTATATCTCGGCCATTTATTAACAAATTTTAACACACGATAGCTTGTTTGCTGGCTTATTAATGAATTCCTACTATCAAAGAAAAAACTAACCGCTTTTAATAAATTTTTCGATTTTTTGTGAAGTTTTTAAGTCGAAATTAGGGGAGATGATTTTAAGTTTAATAACTCGAAAACGATTAACTTGAAGTAGAAAGTGAATTTGATTCATTTGTAGGCCCATTTTTAGCAGTGATGAATGATGTCAACTGCGATAACAGTTTTTTATGTGTTTTCAACCAGATTTTTGAGTTCGATTACCATAATTTTTCCCCGGTGCAGTCTTGCTCGAATGGCAAAGTCAAAGAGGACGAATCCGAATAACGGGGAAAACGAACAAATAAGTGCCAGGAACTTTAACACGCCCATTTGCACTTTAAAGCCAAACTCTACTCACCGCGGCGGCCCCCGCATCCATTGCTCACCTACACACTCATAAAATGAGCATTAAAACACACAGCTCGGAGCTGGCCCCAGCCAAATCCGAAAGGATTTAGTTACGCCACAGGAGGTGGTTACTTCACGTCGTAGTCGTCGTCGTCTATTGCGCCATCTTTGCATACGGCCCAACCAACCAACCAACCCACTCACCCACCCACCCAACGACAGCCGCACAGCGACAGGCAACCTCTGCTCCCCAGCTGGTAACATGAATGGCTTTTTCATCCATCAAACATGGCGTCAAACGTCACAAGACTGCGAGCGCAAAAAGGCAGAAGGCGCCCAACCCAAAGCTATTGTCGTCTAATACCACAGCCAACCCTAACCCCAACCCCCAATCCCAACCCCCATCCCGCTCCAGTTCCCGTGTACAGACCACACCACGACCAGAGCGCCATGCATCACATCACTTCCGCTGCCTGCTGGCGGTTGGGTGCGGCATAATCTTTCGAGCTTTATGTGTGCTGATGACTTGCTGAGCCTCAAACGGAGACAGAGTGAGGAGGTGGGGTGGGGGGTGGTGGGTGGGTGGATGGTTGTGTGGCGGCGGGTTTGCTGCGTGTTTGGTTGTTCCCAAATGTGCTGAGTCGGTTTTTGTGCCTGGTCGGATTTTCTGCACTTTTGTTGGTAGCAAGCATTGGCTCAGCATGTTGCTGGCGTCTAAATACATGGACACACACACACACACACTTGCACTTGCATAAGCATAGACATTCATATAATGCTTGTAATATTTACGCTTAGCCTCCATCTCTGCCTCCTGCTACGCCCGATCCTTAAATTCAGCTTCAGCTGCTTCTGCTCCGGCTCTGTCCGGCTCCAAGTGTCCTTGGGGCCTTCAGTTGGCGCGTTTCAGTCGAGTTCAAAATGTTTATTTTGTTGTCCTTAGGTTAGTCGTTTGCTCATTTTGTACCCGGCCCTCCTGCCCCGGCTCCGGCTTGTTTGCTGAAATGTACTCGTATGTACATAGTTGGATATGGATGTGGATGTGCACTGCTTTTTCCAGCGTTTTGTATTTTTTTTTTTTGTGTGTGTGTTATTTGATTTGAACTGTTTGCATTTTGCGCTGTTTACATTTCTCAGGAATATCTAGCCCGTGCCTCCGGTAAATATCCTTGATCCATTTGCAAACAGTAGCATCATCTCCTTCTCCTCCTTATTGTGCAGCTATTGAGCAAACGTTGCCAAACGTTTTAAAGTCAAGTTGATACCAAGTTAACGGGCGTATACTTTAAATAACATTTTCTGAAGAAGAATAAAGAACTAACATAAACTTCCGCGTACTCACACAAGAATAAATGAATTTAAAAATTTCTATTTTAAATATATGTTATCGTTTATTGTCATTTATTGCAAATGTATGGGAACGCAGAGGAAATTAAAATTTTTAATAAGAGTATTTTTGAAGAGGTAGGGGATAGGCGATTGAAGGAAGCATGTTCGGTAAAAGAACATATATTTCTTATACTCGCACGGCAGATCAAGTTTTTGATTTTGGCCACGCCCCTGCCTCCCCGCAAATTAAAAAATCGCTCCCACAATTTTGGAGTTACGTTGTTCAAACGTTTCAAGACATATATTCTACTCATCATTTCTATCAACCCCCCATACATCGTTTTCCGATCAGACGAACAATAGTGGCGCTTATGTAAAAGAAAATTTAATGCTACGGCAACAACAACCCGCAGGCATTTCGAGAGAAAGGAGAGCGAGACGCCAAAGCTGGCCGCCAGTCCTCCCTTCTTTCAATAATTTGTAAGTAGGGGAGGCAATTGAGATTGGCCTGCGGTCAGAACAGAAATATGATAGATATGATTATGTTAACGGGGAAATTATATACAAATTTTTTAATTTTGGACGAGCAAAGACACGTTTTCCAAGAGATGAACGATAGTCGGAAAGAGTGCCCCCCCAGATTTTGAAAATACGTACAAACAGGAAATATTACAGTCGGGCTTGACCCGCTAAATGGTTAATATAGGTTTAGCCTTTTAATGTCATTTATTATTTTATGTCATAGTCAACACATTTTGCATAACTCAGTAAAGCTACTCAAACTTTTCTGTTCGAGCTTGGCGATAAACTGTAGGTCCCTTTTTTTTTTGTCTAAAATTAAAGCAAAAAGTCAAAAGATTGAGCCATAAATTTAGTATTTTATTTAAATTTTTGCATTATTTTTGAAACCATTTTATTTTTTAATGTTCAAAAATTTTACCTGAAATTAATTCTAAATATTCCGTGTATAACTCGCTTTTGGTACTTAGCTGAGGTCGTTCTCATTGCAACAAAAATATGCAATTGGGGTACTCAAAAGCATGGAAATCCTGGAGAAAAATGAATAAATAAATGGTCTGTCTCGGCCTTTGCCACCTTTTACATTTTAAAAGTCCTTTGGAAAGTCGTTCTCTTAGTTCGCTTAAACCTAAGAAAAAGTGTCCATACGGTCCACAGAATTTTAATAAAAATCCGTTTATCGTAGTCAAGTTGCCCTTTGTACAAAGCACATTTGTGCTGGGATTAATCCCGAAACGAATATCGGTTCCGTGCGGTACCTAATTGAGAATTTTGTTTAAAGGTTTAATTTCGATTTTCGATTCCGATACGGTACCCAGATGTTTATTTCGGTATACCGGTACATACCTCCTAGAATAAAGGAATTCTCTATTCTGTTGTCGCCCAGATAAGTTTGCCTCAGGGCCCATTTCTCATCTTCCACATGGAATTATCTTTCACGTATACTTACAAATTTAACTTATATAAAATCTGTATATCTAAATAGAGTACATGAGTTTAAGGGTAGGCTGAGGTGAGAATAGAGGTTGAGTTGTTTTTCACAATGTAGAAGAAGACGAACACAATTGCCTACTAGTTTATCATCGCGAAAATGTAGATCCGTTAAAAATGTTGATGTAAATTGTCTAAGAGTTATTTTTCCAAACTTCGCCTAAAAAATTCAGTTTTAATATTTCGAAAAATATAACGTACGTTAAAGCTAAAGCTGTCTTTACACCTATCATATATGTCTTAAAAAGTTGCTTGTCAAACAGCTCGATTTTAGTCGGAATGCAAAGTTGGAGATTTTTAGCTTAATCCCCAGATTTTTGTGTCTGAAAGGGTTAATCAATTTCTCCCTCAAATTTATAAATATTATTTTCTATTTTAGGAAAGTTTTGTTTTAATCAGATATTAATCCCGAAACGAGTATCAGTTCCGGTACCGGTTCCGGTACGTACCGAAATGAGAATTTCGTTTAATGGTTCGATTTCGGCTTTCAGTTTATTTCGGTTTTCGTTTCCAATACGGTATTTAGATTTTTTCCAGTACGTACCGGTACTAAATGGTATAATTTGTTTTAATATTCAAAAACTTGAATTTTTTCAAGATACCAAAAAATTAATGGATGTACAACAAAAAAATTGTGTTCTAAGAAAATGCCACATAAAAACGTTTTTTTTAAATTTTAATACCGATTTCTAGCCTTCTTTATTTTTGGACGAACCATTTCGCTAAACGCTTCTGTCCTGCTTCCAATGGTATTCCAACACTCAGAAAACTTAGAATTAAGCAATTCTCTTTTTTATGTCGCCCAGACAAACTCATCAACTTGAAAAAAGGGCTGTTCCAGCCCCAAAGGGCCATGCCGAGCTTCTCTAAATCTCTTGGCTAGAGTGTCTTTTAATTTTCTCTCAAAAGAAAGGTACCTACAGTTTTACGCCGAGTCTGAATTAAGAAACTTCATTTTTAAAAGGCAAATTCAAATTTTTCTAACATTTCCATATTTAAGGGAGAAGTTTTCTTAGAAATTCTTTACATCTGATTAGAGGGTTTATAATTATAAAAAAAAAGTTATTGCCGCTTTATAGAACATTTTTTCCAATATCCTTTAGATCTTACAGGAAGTATTTTATTTTAGTTTTGCTTTAAAGGCTAATTTCTTTAATGTAAGACTTTTTCTGAGTGTATATTTTGCCATCTTACCAGTTAAAATATATATTTGAAATAATAATAATAAATTAATAAGATAAATCATAAAAAACCAAAAAAGTACCGGAATTAGCGTTTCAGTAAGGATCTGGTTTTTTTCGGTTCCTATTATAACAAATAACGGGTTTCAGTTCTCAAAAGAAATTTAAAATCTATTCTGGTTCCGATAACGGTACGTGGTTTAAAAAGGTTTATATCGGTTAAAGGTTCTAGTTCTAATATTATTCCCTGTACTTGGTTTCCAATAAAAATTTTGATTGTAGTTTATCAAAATTTATTAAAATGTTAAAAAAAAATCTTAAAAGGTATTTGTTTTGAAAAGGTGTTTCTTATGTTTTTCCTTACACTAGGTAACATGGTCCCGTTTTTAGATACCAGTGAAATTAATAATTAACTCGAGCACAATGAAATGCTCTCTCTTGTCTACAAACCGCATATTAAAGATGATCCCTGCACACTCTGCGATATGCACACGAGAGAGGACAAAGTTCACTTAAACGCTAGGTGGCCCATCCTTTACGAAATCAGGGTAAACCATCTAGGAGGGGCTCTTTAATCAGAGGAAGATGTCATCGGCCTTTTTAACGAAAAAGACTATAGAAAACTGGTTTCGTTCTCCAAATGTTGATCCACTTAAGGAAAAGTTGCCCTGTGGATCCTGACAGGGATAAAGACACTGCAGATTTCGGAGCCACCTGTATAAGATGGGGATAACAAACACTCAATGATGAAAAAATGTATATTTTGCATATCCATTAGAACTGGATAATATAATATCATTTCATCCATTTGAGATTTAATAATGTTAAATTTATCCTAATTTTGCATTCAATGAAGCAGAAAAATCTTAAGGATATTATGCCAAATGTAGTATATTTTGTCCTTATTCACTTTGAATCTTATGCAAGACCATAATTTGAGAATCCCAAAATTGGACTAAAGACGATGTTCCATGTTCATTTGGTATCGCTTAGCCGAATGTTCAATAGCTCAAAGCGCACTCGGTAAACAGTTTTCCAGCAGCGGATTGTGAATGTCCATCATTACAGCCAAATTCCCAGCTAGATGAAAAGAGTGAGTCACATAAAAGCGCCCACGGCACACAATGCTGACGATGACGAGATGATGAGCAGCGCAGCGCACAAAACGATGATGCACAAATCCTTTAAGAGCGGATTTGGTATATTTGCAAAGCGTTGGCGTAGGGGGGGCGAACAAAACGGACAAGGCTTAGCAGCTGCGGTGGGTGGCAATCTGACAATCTCCCCAAGAATTTTCTGTGGCCAGGAGTGAACCGACTTCAGGCTTAAGACAGGGTGGGCTTTAAAAAATATTGTAAAATAGATGCGAAAACAGATCCATGAAAGGCGCACGCTGTGGCCCAGCGGGGGGTTATTCGACGCGGGCTTTGGCCGATATGACGAGTCCATACCGATTGTCATGGCCCTAAAGAGGACAGTGCAAAGGAAGTGTTGTATTTGTAGTGCACAAAACTATTTGTTTTTTGCCCGCTGTGCGATGCTGTGCACAAATTTCCGCAATTCCGTAATCCGTAATGGTTATTGGAAACGCAGCCAGAAAAACGGCCAGCAAATATTGACATTGTCTAGCTGGGAGCATGGGCTAAGCCAAGAAACAACATCTTGCCAAATCCTTTAATAACGATAAACGTCCCCACACATGCCCCATCCGTATCCGTAGCCACTTCCTGCCCCCCACTCGGCTTTTTATATTGTGCGCCATAAACTTTTATTATGCCTTAAGGTAAATTATTTTATTTATTTTTTAGGCCTGTCGCCAGCCACACACGCAACAACAACCACATTCTCGGCAAACACACAAACTCGACAATCGCCCTGGTCAACGCATAATTCTGCGTTATTTTGTTGCCACGCGCCTCGCCCCAAGCGCCACCCACAGAGCAGCCGCATCCCTTTTGGGCAGTAGCAAAAAAAAATCGCAACAATTTGTAATGCCAAATATTTTATTCATTCTACGATTGCTGAGCCTCCCTCTGGGCCCCATTCAAACATACTTACGGACATGCTCGTACATACATATATAAATAAATATTTGTGTATTTATTTTTTTTTTTTTTTGTGGCAGTGCCAGCTCGATTAGCTCAACAGGTTTCGAAACAGCAGGAGGTCAGGACCACGTGTGGGGACATTCGGGGAACAGCTGTCCATGCATACAAATGCAGGGCATGTCACTGACATTTGTAATGCGCAAAATAATGCCAATTTGTCATTTAATCACAGTCTATTTGCATTTAGGTGAATAATACACTTAATATTATTTTAAATATTTGCCAAAGACTGGGTCCATAACGAAATTGAGTCTATACTTTCTATTGGAACACAATAGACAAATTCAACCTTAAAAATAGAGTAACATCGGCTACGCCGATGTTTTAAATACCCTTGCAGTTTTAAAAGGCTACCATTGTTTAACCAAAAGTTTTCTCACTAGAACTAGTTTTTTTGACCGACCATTCATCCGATTTTGATGAATTTTCCCAGAATTGAGTGAAGGGATATAAAACTAATATATACCAAGATTGGGGACGCTACGATGGAAAACAAAAAGTTTTCTCACTAGAACTAGTTTTACTGACCATTTATATGGCAGCTATATGCTATAGTCATCCGATTTTGATCAATTTTCAGAATTGTGTAAGGGATAAGAACTAATATATACCAAGTTTGATGACTTCGATGGAAAACCCAAAAGTTTTTCTCCCTTTAGAACAAGTTTTCGGACCGATCGTTCCTATGGCGGCTATATGATATAGTCATCCGATCCGGCCGATTCCGACAAATGTGCAGCCTATGTGTATTTAAAGACTTTTTGCAAAGTTTGGTCAAGATAGCTTTAAAACTGAGAGAGGAGATAGCATAGAAACAGACGGACGGACAGACGGACAGACGGACATGGCTATATAGACTCGGCTCATGCCTGATCAAGAATATATATAAGTTTATGGGGTCCGGAGATGCTTCCTTCTATGCGTTACAAACATCGTGACAATTTTAATATACCCTCTGCAAGGGTATACAAAAATTAAAACACTGAAACCATTTTGAACCATCGTTCATTCGATTCAGCCGATTTCGACATATTAGTAGTTAAAGAGTCCAAATTGTGAGTGAGGAGTAAAAGATCCTAATCAATAAGTCAGAGGATTTTTTATTATATTTTTATTGTTGTTAAATCTTGGCTTAATCGAAAACACATCGCTGATGGGTAAACACATGTAGGAGATAGTGTGATGATTATATTACAAAAGTACACACACAGAACATTTAAGCACTATCGAGAAATCTGCGGCCTCAGTTACCAAGATTTGAAAGCAGAATAAAGCATAATATTATTTACCAGGTTACAGTTACAGCTTTTAAAAAAAATACACAGTTCATCAACAGTTTCCTAATTATAAGGGAAAGTCAGTGCGATAATTGAAAATACGCCGCAGAAAAAATATTTCTACGGACAGTTTAAAAAAAAAGAAAACACAATATATTTTTTTACACAAAAAAAAAACTATAAAGATTTTCTAAAAAAAACTTAAATGTAATTCCTAGCAAATTCCCACTCAATCGAGAATCATTTGTTTCGTAATTTTCCGGATAAGGGCAACTCTACTAGTGAGTGATCCAAGTGTTATTGCTGACCATGAAATACCATGATTTTTTTAAATTTTGTTAAAGTTTCTTATGTCTTTGGGCTGAAAAATTTATTTAAAAGTATAATATAGTATAGTAATAGTATTCAAACTTGAGATAATAATGCTTTAAAATGGTAAATAATGACATAGTAAATTTTTAAAATGGAAAGACAAACTTCTATCATATATATAGATAGTAAAAGGCAAGGCACTTTTGGAAGGTGTCGTTTATATTACAATAATAATAAATGTTAACCAGTCGACTACTGGTGACGCATCCAATAAGCAGTAACAACAAAACTAAAGCCAAGTCAAATTTTAACGATTTATCATAAATAGAGGCAAAATGCTTCAACGAGCTAAAGCTATGAAAAGGTTTGAAACAAAACGTTAGGTTTAATAAGTTATTATATAAAATACACGATTTTTTTTTAATTGTTTATTGCTTTATTCCTAGTGCTACATGCTTAGCATAATTTATCCTTACCAAGTCACAAAATGTTGAATCAATCTGATTAATATATGTACTTATATTCATGTATAATGCATGTATTGAAAATTAACTTCGAAATTTTATATTATTATTATAATTAATTTTATAAATTTATTATGTTCATTAATAACTTATTTTCAAATAAGTGTACGCTACTAATATTCTTTATTTCAATTGGTAATAGGATCAGACGCAGAGCAACGTATATAAAAGACATGAACTTTAATGAACTAGCTAATCTATGTCTTTGGCCAACAATGTTTTTGGCCCCTTTTGAGGAGAGGTTAATAATAGTTGTTCGTGCAGAGGCCAGAAAAATTGCTCAACACTTTCAAGTTATTAGCAAAAAAGTAATGTCGATCCCATGAAAAGTGACAACCAAATACGAGTTTAGTTCTGTTTTAGGTTTTCTGTTGCCCGGAGCGGCCCAGCCTGACTCAAGAAAGAGGTTATTTAAAAACCTTTTATTAAATCATAAACTATTCATTGTAACATACAATTTTAAAATTAACATTAAATTAAAATATCAATATTACGGTGGCTGACAGAGTGCAAATTGACCCCAAATATATGATAGAAATTGAAATTTGTATATCTCAGAAAATAAAATAAAAATAAAAAATAAAGCTGTGAAATTGTAGGAGGTATTTTATTTTCTACTGCGTCAGCCTGGCTAAAATTTTAAACAATCTTGATCTACACGCTCCAGACCAAACGAGTCCACACTGAAATAATGGTAGCTCTAGCTCTTTTAGCCTGGGATTGAGGTGCTCATACGGACAGACGGACAGGCCTTAATAATCTCGCCTGTTGATGCTGATCTTTCCCCCACAGAATATGTATTTATGCGGTCGAGTGTGCTTCCTTCTGCCTGTTACATTCATTTCAAAGAACTGTTTAGCCTTTTACACTTCGACTAAAGGTAGAAACAGTTTCGCCTTCCACTTTATTTATTTGGTTCTCTGCAAGAACACATTTTTATTAATAATTGACGAAGTGTCCTGTTAAGTGATCTCTATCAGACAGAGCAATCTGCACTAGCAACCAGAGCCACTTAACAGAGTAAAAAAGAAAATAATTTACTATGAGGGAAACCGGTACTGCTTTATTCTTTCTGTCTTTACTGGGTCTGATCAAAAATATGTATTGATTGGGACTTGAACTATTAGCAAAAATAAAATTTGAAAAAAAAACTGATCGTTTAACTCGCTTACTAAGGAGCGACTTATCTTTATAAGCAATTGGCTGCACTAATCAAATATGTAAGTCTTGAATTATACAAAACTTTTTTTCAGAAACTAAAATTAAGCCATTGCAACAATAACAAATTGAGCCTTAAACAAAATCACGTATCTGAACGCAAAAGCCGATGCGTTGCCCCCTTGACAAATGCAAATGCATTCATTGCCTTCCCTCTCTATCATAAATCAAAACACCACAACACCGACCCACATCATTTGGCCACACGCACTTTGTCTGGCTGCAACTGCAACAGCAACTTCATAAACGCATCAACACGCTGGCAATACATGCCGCATAATGAACTCAAAGTGGAGGCGGCACGGCGGCAATTTGTCTATTATGGCGCATTGATTAGCGCCTGCGGCCCCCTATTCACACTTGCGGGAGGCGCGTCCGGCACTTGGCGGGTCGCTGTCGCTGCACAAATGCATGCAATGCCACATATGTCGTGCTTAATTAACCCCGAACAATTTCAGTTTCCGGACACACACAAGCACTTTGACTGCATTCATTCATACAAAAAGGCACGCGCATAATTCCTATAGTTGGAGGCACCCTACCACCACCCCATGCCCATGTCCGTGCCCCCACCAACACTCTCACGGTGTGGTGCCGACGACAGCACAGTGACCCAAATTAATCTTACTCATTAGCAGTGGCAACATCAACCGGCAAGTGCAAGTGTATAGCGGTAGCCAACTTGAAGTCGCCTGACAGACATGACGACGACAACAGCCACAAGGGTGAGTGAGTAAGAGGGTGCGGGTAAGTGTAAGGGAGGACTCCCTAACAGCGCCTTGACTTTGTCTAGGCTACGCGCAGACAGTGGCAAAACTTTTGTGACGGCTGCTGGAGCGGGAGAATGTTATGTCGACAGCCTTTGTTTTTGGCATCTACGAAATTTGAGGCGTGAAAAATGAAAGTGCATGAGAACTCATGCAAGTTTTCCTGAATATTGAAAGAGCACAAAATTCTATTTAAATATATAAAATTTCTATATAAATTCTAGGAAATAATTTTTGAATGAGTGCATGACTGTTTTTCTATACAGACCAAGAGATCCAGAACCAGCTCTATTCAGATTTATGAGGCTTTTTAAATTGCACCTTAAACCGAACCTAATAAACTATTAGCTCTTTTTGAATAAATGTTTGGTTTTAAACATAAACATATATCAGATTCTTTAAGAACTTAAATATTTTTCTACACAATTTGACTTTCGAAATAATTTAAAATTATTAAATACATAGTTGCATAGTTCAGTGAATTTTCGGTAAAAAATTTTAAATTAGACACATCCAAATGTGCTTAATAACATCACTTTTTAAAACTATCCAAGACGAATCGAACCGTTGATTTAGGATCATAAGCCACCACGAACTCAAACGTTATCCGTTTGAAAATATTGAACGGAAAAAAAATCAAAACGGTACGTGTTTTGTTTATTTTATCAATGTGTCTGATTAAGATATTTTTGAAAGTTTTGTATAGGCTAAATCAAGCTTTTAAATGCATTTTTTTAAATTTGAAATTTATACCGAGTTTATTTTTCTAACCGAGTGTTCAGGTATTCAATAGCTCTCTGATTTCGTGATGATACAGAATTCCTGCATCTGCGTAATATACTTATTTATATTCAGGCCTGTTCTCGTTCTCGAATACGATCAATCGAAAAGGGATGAGAGAATTTGGTTTATTAATTTTGCCATCAAGACAGTTGAATACAGATAAATATAAATTTATCTTTCAGAACCAGTGTGATTCCGGGAAAATAAATAACTCCAAATTTTCAATCCAAAAAATTAATTTCAGTTTCATAGATAAATCATTTCTGAGATATGGCTCTAAATCAGTTTTAAACTTCTTTTTAAGACTGGTTCAGTACCGGTTTTAACACTGACTTTATGTTACCAACTCAATTCCCAGTGTGTAAATTAATTGCTTAAATAATTTTTGTGAATTGGCCCTAAAAGCACTTTTGAAACAGTTCAGTCCGGCTTAAACCGGTCTTGAAACAATACATTTTCTTACTCCATATTATCAACCTACACAACAAACTTCAAGTTCCTAGTATAAATAATTTCTGAGAAACGCCTCCGAACCACTTTTGAACCACTTTTTAATAATGGTTCACAACCGGTTTGTCTTCGGAAAACTAAATATCTGAATATTATCATCCAAAACTCCAAATTGTAAGTTTATTGCGTAAACAAATTCTGAGATATGGCTCTTAGCCACTTTCGAACCGCTTCAATCTGGTTCGGAACCGGTCTTAAAACAGTGAAATGTTTAACTTCATATTACTCACCTACACACAAAATTCCAGTAGTTTCAGAGATATAACTCTGAGCCACCCTTTGAATCGCTTTTAAGACGATTTCAGCGCCTCCTATCGGGTCCAATTGTGAACGTAAACCATCAACAGACCCACAAAAATATTCACTGAAAATTTCATTCAAATTTTAGGAGGAGTTCAGTTACAAAAGCTGGAACAAAAGAAATCTGTATATTTTGAAGATAAAATATATATATATTAAGATATATTCTACTGGTTTAATCAGTTGAAGCGTAATTTTGCAGGTGTATACAAATTTCGACACAGTCAAAGTTAGCTTTGCCTTCTCGTTTTATATTGCTTTATATTGCTCTCATAAACTTCTCTTGTTCGCAATCCGAAGTGGAGTGATTTAAAGGACTTCTTTAAAATACTTTTTTTTGTTTTGGTTCGAGGGGTCAAAAATGTAAGAGGTTTGGTTCATGGTCCAAATCAAGCAATTCAAAATGCTTAAACCGAACTGTTTCTTTGGGGTTCCGTTCCGGACCGGTTTACAGCTTTATCGATAATATTCAGAAGGGTTAATCATTCAATAATGAATAGGTTCACGCTATCCAAACTTATTATCAAAATTTGAGTTTGACTGTGTACACTCTAAGAGCTTTTTGCTTTAATCATAGTCGTCTTTTCAGCGCCTAATGAGAAAATCCGGGCAGTCATTTGAATGATAACTTATTTAAATTTTAAATTACTTATGTATCAAATACAAAATTTTTAAATAATTTTGTTAAAAATTGTTATTTTATTCCATATTAAATTTTAATAAAATTTCCTAATAAAAGTTTTTCGAAAATAAATAATCCTTTGAGTCTTTTTTAAGTGGCATAGTTGAACTAAGTTTTATATCGCTCAACAGAATACTACATACATACAACTACAATTGGTAAACAAAATAATTCTCACTTTGGGTAATGGAAAAACAAACATTAAATCTGCATCCGCGGCCTTGAATTGTATAAATCGTACTTACATAATTATTAACATAATTATCTAGCAGCAGCAAATATGAAGTTTGGGGAGGGGAAGGGAGTCAGCCAACTAAAGTAAAAGCCCGCTAAGTGGCCCGGCCGCACTAATTGTGAGTAACACGTTCGCGTTTACAAAACTTTCCGAGTATTTATGTCGGAAAACACCAAACAGCCTGGCCAGGCAACCGACCAGACAAGGCCTCCTCTTGGATCCAGACACACAGCCAGCCAGCCAGCCAGCCAACCATGCTTAGACATTAAAGTTTGGCGCGCCGGTTTAATAGACCAAAAATTCATTTGGCCAAAGTTTAAAGTGTTGCCAGTCATTAACACGACGACGGCGGCTGCTGCTGCTGCAATTAAAGCTGCCACCTTGCGAGTTTAAACTTAAATTTGATTTCTTCCATTTCTTATAGCATTGAAAATCAATAAATTTCAACAACAAAAAAAAAAATAATAAGAAAAGAAAAACAACATTCCAGCCATAGATTTGCCCGGCTAGAGCAAAAAAAAAAAAAATCTCTTTGGGGATGTTGTGCGTGAAACTGCCAAGCGACAAAGCAAGCCAGAAATCGCCCAGCCAAACATCCTTTTGTCAATACGACAACAAAGACAAAAGTCAAAAGTGCAAAAACAAAAGCAAATCACAAAACACAAAAAAAAGAACAAGCGCCCCCAAAAGTCAAGCGCATGCGCCCACCAAGCGGCAGGGGAAAGCATCATGGCCCGTGCTCACAACTGGGTTAGCCGGGGATGGAGCATACAGGAAATGCTTTTACATATACAAAACGTAACGATACGCTAAAATGGCCATTCATTTCTCCTCCATTTTGGAGAAAATTTCCTACCTCAGCGGCAGCAGCAGCCGCATTTGTCCAAGCCGGAGCAAATGATTTTTAACAAATTTCATTAACATCAGAGGTCCGTAATCATTCAAGCATCGCGTTTCGTAACAGGGCCAGGCCAGAGCTACGACAAAGCCAGTGCCACTTCAATTATATCGACAGTCACACATTGCACATTGCAACTCCTTGAACCGGCACCGGCAGCGACTCTCGCGAAGATTCACCCTTTCATGTCAACGCAATAAATTGGCCAAATATTTCGTATTGTGTGAGTGTTAAAGTCCCCTTATCGCGGTTAACGAACAAATTATGTAACTCCCAGTACGTGTCAAATTGTTACACTAAAAAAAGCTAGACAAAATGATCGATGAGCAGCACCCAATGCAGATTGGCATGTGTAAGTATTTGGGACTAATGCCAGGGACTCGCCAAAAACCCGTCGGCATTTCTGTGATTTTTTTCTTTTTTTTTGTGTTTGCCGACGGCTTTTGGTGGGGCTTTAAGTTTTCCTTGCACAGAAATACTATTACCTTATATATATTTGAAATATAACTGACATTTTTGGGACCTCTATAGTTTTCATCCTGGCACCAACAATACCTCTAAGTAGGCAGGTTATCTCCTAGTTCCATCTTCAGTAGACCTTGCTATCCTCTGCAGGTCAACAGATGGCCCACTTGAAATATTATTTAAATTTGCCTACAACAATCCCAAAGGCCAAAGCCAAGCTTCTCTGCACCCTCTTGGGTTAAGTGCTTTTTAATTTTTGCACTAGGAATGGATATTTACAGTTTAACAACAAATCCGAATGGCATAGTTAAAGATATTTTTCTATGGCTTCTTAACTGAGCAGCTGACGCCAGTAGCTGGTGAAGGTGATGACTATGTATAAGCATAAACCTTTTTTTTTAGATAACAGAAGCTCGGTTTGAACAAAGGCATCAAACCGTAACCTTAAATAAAAAAAAACCGACTAAAACTCAGAACCAGTGTTGTAAACCGGTCCGGAACTAAACCCCAAAGAACCAGTTCGGATTGGGCTTTTTGAATTGTCCGAACTGAACCATAAACACAACCGTTTACATTTTTGAACCCGAACCGGTCCATTTTATACAAAAAATAAGGTTCGGTTCACAATAATAAGTCATTTTATAAACGAATGAAATTCTTAATAAGATTATATAAAAAGAAATCTTGAAGAGTCACGTTGTTTGATTGAAAAAAAGAAAATAATGTCAATAATGTTATAGACTCCTTCGAAAATTGTAAATCATTTGGAACGGATCTAAAACTAAGACCTAAAAAAATATTGCTCTAACTTAGTTCACGTTTAGATCAACTTCTCCAGGAAGATGTAGTGCCCACACAGAAAAAAAAACCCCGAGATATTCTTCTTTGGCTCGGGTATGTTTGTTTTTAACTTGAAATATGCTCTTTTTAACAACACACGGGATTGATTTTAGTTTTATAAATAAATCGAAAAAAAAAAAATATCCTTTTTTGTTTATGTGAACCGTGGTCCGAAACAAAGCCTAGAGTTCAGAGGTTAAAGAAACCGGTCCGCCACCCGAACCCAAAGATTATTCACGGAATCGAACCTCAAAACCGAAACTCCTCCAAAATTTTGTCCTTGTTTGGAACAAGATGCGTAACCGAAACCGATTTTTTTGGATCCGAAATAATCGAAGAACCAAAACATTGTACCGGTACAGTTTCGGTTCCACGTAGCTTTGTTATTCAAGTTTTATTGCTTCAATCCGGACTTTTCCTAACTAAGAAAATGTACCTAAATGGTGGTCGGTAAAGTTCCCATAATTGCACACAGTGTATTCGGTACTCCGTGAAATACCAAATATATCATCTAGCTCTTACAGTTTTACAAGTAAGAGTGGGACATTGATTTTCCGGGGAAAAGTATATTTTGCTTTATTTACATTCTTTTTAACTAAAATTGGATGATAAAAGTTCGGGTATTACCCACTCTGTCTAAAAATTATACCGTAATACCGATATAAAAACCAAGGTACCAATTCGGAACCAAATACCGAATTAAGCTAGAACCTAAACGTTATTTGAACACACGACACTATTTCTAAAAAATTTACCTTTAATAGCGATCAAGAAACATGAAAGCATAACGAACTCTGTTAATTATCCCTTGCAAAAATATATTTATTGTTTTATCAGAAGATCGCAATATCTAAGACTAGGTAAATCCGACAATATAAAGTAATAATATTTTTGTTCAGAATAAGGTTTTAATTTGGCCATGCCTGTCTGTTTCTACGCAAAATGTGCTTCTACCTTTCTTGGTAGCAAACTCTCAAAGCCTCTCAATAAAAACGACGAATGAATGAAATAAATTGTAGTGATTCACAATTGGACTCGGTCTAACTAAGTTCTTATAAATTCGTGACCTTCCGTATCTGAAACGTAACCTAATCTTGTTGAAAAAAATTTACCTTATATCTTCTTTTTGAACTCAAAATAACTGAGTAGAATTGAATCGGTGACTCGTTTAGTAAATTTTCGTATAGTTGATATTGGGGTTCTGTATATTTTGTTTAACGAAATGAAAATGCTCTCTAATTTCTCCACCATAATGCTTATCGCCGTATTTATATAAAAAAGAAATGCTAAGCTAATTCAAGTTTAAAAAACATTATTATAAGTACGTGTCGAAATTAATTGTAATCACAACAAGAACGAAAGTCTTGGAATTATCGCCAAAATGCCTAAAGCAATCCGAAAAGTATTATTTTAAATTTAAAGAAATATAAATAGTTTATATATTGATTGTTTATAGTTCAACTAAGTACAGTCAAACTTGACAGAGAATAATTAAGAATTAAAATTAGACAAAAGGTTATTCCTTACATCTAACAAAGATGAGTTTAATGAGAAAAGATGGTAGTACTTTTTGTAATTAAGACAGAGGTTACGAAAGGGTTCGTAATGAGCAAAGTTTGTGAGACAGGGATGTAAATAAATCGGGAAATAGCAGACCTCTAGAGTCAACTTCCCCTGACAGTAGCTTGTGAAGGAAAAGTACACTAAGATAAATCCTGCGATTATTGAGGAATGTTAAATCCAATAAGCGCCGTCTATGCTCATATGAACACTCAGAGAAAAAATCGAGCAGATCGTGCTTGATATCAAGCAGATTTCGTGTCAGAAGTTCGGCAAGACAGAATTTTCTTGGATTCAAGAAGAAAATACTGAAATCAGCAGAATTTTCAAGCCCGTTTTTTTGTCTCACCTCCCTTGCCACCAAACACACAAAGTTTTCTCGATTTCAAGCAGATTTCTTCTTGAAAATTCAAGACGAAAAAAAACTAAATTGAAGCCGATTTCAGTCTTGCCGAATCGTGCTAGATTTCTCTGGGTGTAGGTAGATGCTTATTTGAATCCCAATTTAAGCTACGAAGGGCGAAAATTGGAAACTGTTTTTGAACAGATTCAAGTTGGTCCCAGGTTCAGGTTGGACCAGGTTCTCAAAGGTATACCATTCGTTAAAAACCGACGAATGAACTGAGTAAATTCGTTCTTAAAATGTTTCTTGAAAAATAACCGACTCTCTTTAGCACTGACCTTAGGCACAACATGCTAACTTGGTATGGCGGTGGAACTGTCTAAGACTCCTGTTAAACATAAAATCATGAAAGATGGTCTAGGCCTGAATCCCAGAGACATAAAAAAAGAAACTTTCAACAAAAAAAAACTTGTTACTCTACGGCATTCGATTAAGATAATAAGGAAGTGCGGGGGGAGGTAAGGAATACAATTCTTTCCGATCCTATAAAAATACCAATTCTCCCAAAATAAAAATTATTATATTTTCAGTTTGACAATACATGATTTTAAAAAGATTATTTTTAATGGTTTAAACATTATATCAATATATTAAAAACCAACAATTTTGTTATTCAAAATTAAGATCTTGACGCATAACAAGAGGATATAGTTTTCTTGGATTTTCTAAGGAAACATCAAAGTAAATAGCTAATGACGCGTAGACCAAACAAAATTAACTTGATTAATGGATTTTCCTAAAAAGCTTAAAATTTCCCTCTCATCTCCTATTAGTGAAAAGTCACCCTAAAGTTAGTTAAGGGTTGTACGTAGATGGCTCTTTTTTGCGGTCACTTACGAACTGTAACTGACCTTTTGTCAAATACTTTTCTTTTATGGACTTTGTCCTCAAAAACTCACAACTGCCAGCAGCAGAGACACTTCAACTACTCAAGTCCAAATGGACTTGACTGCCTGTCCAGCCGTAAAAATCGCAACATATTTTTCAGTGTCGAACAAATTTTGACTTCTGTCAAAGATTAGGACAAAACAAAGCATTTAAGTTGCAATTGCTGGCACAACAAACTGTCTTCAGCTTCATAATTTTCTTTGTGTGCCCAAATCCGATTAAATAAAACGTCGACTGACAAACGGCGGCAGCGGCAGCACACAGCATCCTGGCAAGGGTTTCCGCCGACTGCCAACATATGCCGCCAGCCGCCGTAACCAACATAATGAATCCCTTGCCACTGCTAAGCTAAGCCAGCGCATATTTTGTATATGGATGAGGCTGGGGCTGGGGTGTCATAAACCAAGGGGTGGAAATCCTTGTTGTTTATTCATTTAAATGCCCCGGTTAAAGCGCACGCACTACTCGTAAATTCTTTTATAATTTAGTTATAAGCATAGCGAAAAAGGCATCCTGGCAGGGTGGTTCCTTTTCCCGCCCCCTTGATTTTCAATGCACATTAGAATCTAATTATAGCACAAAAAGAGAGGGCACCGTGGCTATCAATGCCGGATTTTGGCACTTGTTGTCACAAATCCGCTGATCTTAGGCGCCGACATGTCCGGCAAATATGTTGGAATAAATTCTGGATATCACAAAAGTGTAACAGGTGTGGCCACTGAGCCGCTTACGATGACAGGCCATGTTGAGTAGCTCGTATTGTTCCCAAGTGTTTGCAGTTAAACGGAGCAACGGAGCAACAAAGTAAATCCAATTGAAAGCGGAGAAGGGCTGCACGATATTCCAGTTGCCATTGACAGCTGACAGCGAGACGACAGTCAGCTTTGTTGATAGAAAGTCATCGGTCAATTTCCAGTCTCAGATGGCAGCATTGACTTAGTTATCCTGACAAGTGTACCAACTATGTCAAACATAACATAAGTACAATGCTGTTTTCCAAACTAACCTTGAGTCGAATTGAGGCCTCCTAATTGGAACTGGATAATGTATAAAAATTCTTCTTGAAAATCACAATTTTTGTTTGTTTTTGACTGGGAGCAAACCCAGCTTCCATCTAAATACCAGCTTAGACATTCGCATATTTTTATATATTTATTTTAAAATTAAAATGCGTTAATCACTAAACCTTAGTTTTCATTTACCATTTTCAGAGAGGTTACATTTTTTTTTCTTTTTCAACCATCAAAATCCTTTGGTACTAAACTCATTCCTCATTTTGTCCCAACTATAGTAATTATTCGGATTTAAATTGTTCCCAATATTTATTGCCCGCACAAAGCAAATTTGTTAATGTAAATTATGTCGGCATAACTGAAAAATTGCAAACATATTTGTGGCATTTAAACGAATGCGCCAGATAATATTTTTGTGCATATTTAATGAAATTATGCACACGTTTAAATCACTTAAATGCGGAATGACAAACTCACACACACACTTCTGCAAAGAAAGTCGGAGTATCACAGTGGATGGACCATGGATCCAAATTCAATTGTTATGTCATTTACTTAAGGGGGAAGTCTGCTGTGCCAAGGGAAAAAAACAGGCCGATTTTTCGGATTTTTTTCCTAGCAATCTATGACTCGTACATTAAGTTAAATTAAACCGTTATTTTTATTATATATTAAAGTATTAACAAAAAAAAAAGTTTTAAGTCTAAATATTAAAAATTCCCGTCGTGACACTCCTTAAAGCTCAGGACCGTTTTTTTAGGTGCCTGAACGGTGTACATGAAATCTCAGGTCCGGGTGATCTTAAAGAAAAATCAAAATATGGTTACCATCTACATAATATTGACTTTCGTCTGACCAAGGATTTTGTCGATTAAAATGTTTGGCGAAGACAAAAAAAATTCTTAAAATGTTTTTATATTTTTTTGCTCAAAATTTGATGTTATTATTGTTTATAACAATTAACCATAAAACGATATCTACATGTATATAAAAAAGCAAAATTTGTATTTTTTATATAATAAAAACATTCTACTACTATTACTATAATAAAGATGACGGTTTAATTACATTTAATGTACGAGTCATATTTTGTTAGGAAAAAAAAAACAGAAAAATCGTCCAGTTTTTTCCCTTGGCACAGTAGACTTCCGCCTTAAATAATATAGTTTGTTTCTTAAAAATTCCAAAATTGAAATGCAATAATGAAATGCAAAAAAAAAAGGTAAGCGAGTGTCCAGACTACAAAATACCCAGTAGCCTTGATTTTGTGTGTAATCGTTCATTTGCTTGCAGAGGATTCCTAGCTGTTTGTGAAGGAGCGGGTGGTAGGTATGCCGGTAATAATATCAATATATCGAAACATCAATATTTTTGTAGGAAAAATGATATATCATTATTGGGATATTATACAAAAGCAATATATCGAAAATATAAAATTATAGTAGTAGTACAACTACTTCCTTGGCCTAGGCCGTTTGCACATTTATATAATATTACAATTATTTGATTATTTAAGAGCAGCAGTAAGATAAGACGCAAACATTATTCAGTTTCCTCCATTTAATAGATCTGTAGCGTTTTCTAATACAAGTGACCTTCCTCCAAAGAATTTGCATCTTAGTTCTCCAAGAATTGGGCATACTGCGAGGAAATGGAAAGTATCTTCCGGTACTTTCATGTTGCATAACGTGCAGTTCTCGTCACTTATATGTGGTCTATAGTTAAGAGGCAGCATCGCGCTTGGAATAAAACCTTTATGGCGTCGATCGAAAAGCCATTTCGAAAAAATTTCACTGACCTAGGTTGAAGTTAAAGCCTTTATATAAAAGTCAAGTTTCGCTTCTTCGCGCAGTATCTTCAAAGAATTTCCGCTGGGCTTTATCAATTCTTTCTAGTGCAATATCGTCTATTTTTTTCCATCCAGCAACGTCTTCAATATCACAAATCAAACTTCTAGTCTGGAAAATTTGTTGCCATTCTGCGAACCACTGCGACTTGTTCTTAAGGATTTGTTGAGCGAATCATTTAGGGAGTCTATTTTCAGGTAGAGTTATGATTTTCCTTAGGTATTGGAAATTCCTGTCTAAAATAATGTGGTAAAGTGTGGGTAAACCAGCTTCCGGTGTGTCCCAAAATTAACTGAACTTTATATTTAAATCATACAACATGCAGCGCCAGCTATTTAACATTTGCAACAATTAAAACATACATTTATCCTCTTTCAAAATCTGACGACAGATGTCAAAGTTTCAGCCATATTAATAGAAGAAAAAGAGTGCTAGTGGTACAAAAACAATGTGGAAATGGAATTAAACTTTGAAAAATATTCGCTGAGACATTGGGACACTGTTAAACCTGAAGCAGGAAGCAGGAAGACAGTTGTTTTTTGCACGATAATGCACCACCTCACAAGACCAAAAAAGTTAATGAATTTTTCTGCTACTATTTTCTATTCCCAAATCTCAAAACCATGTTTAAAGAAGCATTTTATGATAATATCCCAGCCAAGGTACTGAAGAATCTTCCCAAAGTTGTATTGAGTCAAATGGAACTATTTTGAATAAATAATAACTTCCAAAGATAATATAATGTGTATTTTATTCTATATCCAAAAATATTGGTTAGTTTTGGGACACACCGTTTACATACAAAAATCTGTGTGTGCTTTTTGCAATTTTTTTAGAGTGCCTATGACACTTGACGCGTACGGTCACTCTACGCTTGACCGTCATGCATAAATTGGTGTGGGTTCACACACAGCCACAAGCACACTCCATCATGCAAAAGTTATCTGTCTCACTCTTGTGCAAAAGCTTCGAGTTTACAAATTTTATTAGTTGGTAGTCTTGTGTCTATAACCTTACTGATTATATGAGGGTAAAAAAAACGTAGCAAGTCTAGATAATTTGAAGTTAGGTAGGTGCTAATCCCCTAGAGCCCCCATCCCTAGCTACGTGCCTGCGCTCAGAACTTGTTCATCCAGACGCAGCTAAGCTAAATTGCTCATATTGATCACATGCTAAAATGAGCTTAAGCTATTATTACTCGTGCATGCAAATCTCTCGAAAAATTTGTCGGTGCCAAAGGGATTTTAAATTCTTTTTTTGAAAATCTAGTTTTAATATTTCTGTATCAGGATATGGTCTAACTACAATAATTGGGTTGCGTCTCTCGCAAATTATTTATACCAATTTTTATTTATATTTAGTTTTGATCTTTAACATGAGTTGGTAGAATAAAATTTCAAAATATTTTTGGGCCCATCATTAAAGCTACACTTGGCAACCCTAAACACATTTTAAGCGTCAATGCTTACTGAGGTTGGTTTTGTGTGTTGGCTTTGGTTGGTTCTTAACAAAATACGAGAGGCTTGAAAGAGATTTCTGTGGGCCCAAGAAAATGAAATTTAGTTGGAAGAGATTTCTGTGGCAACCTCGTCCATCTCTTATAGTGTCTGAGTTGGAAGAACAAACCATAACAATCATAATAAACTATAAATATTTTCTCTATTTTTATGTTTTTGGTTTTGTAACCAATTGTCGCTTTAATACCACGTTAAAAAAAGTGAAAAACAAAATTCACTAAATGTCACGTTTATGACACTTCGTGCAAACGCGTGTCTGTCCAGGACTGTAAAAAAATCGGAGTCAGCAAATATAAACAATTTCTTTAAAGTAAATAAATTTAAAAAAATGTTGTAAAAAAAATCATATTTGATACCATAGTGCAATGGTAGAAAAAGAGAGCGTACATATACAAAACACACGCCTGCTGGGACACAAATTACCGTAAAATTTCAACAATTTGCCATAAATTGAGACAACAAGCAACAAAAAGCCAACCAAACCAACAGAACAAATACCGCAAATGTACAGTAATTTTTTGCCACCATTTCGTACACTCGCCTGGGTTACGCATACGCAACGTGGGCTTTATTTTATTGTATTTTTTGAGCGTGGAATTTCGAGTACAAACAGACAGACACACACACACACACACAGAGGGACGGACAGACAGACACGCACATATTTCGTCGCTGCAAAAGTCATTTCAATAATTGCAAAACCACAAATTTACTACAACTCGAAATGGTCACAGTCAGCCATGCCAGTCTCTGTCCACGCAGAAATGCAGATGGACCAAACCGCAAATGCAAATCCCGTTTGGGGGCATAGTTTTTGCCGCAGTTGTAAATTTGAGTGAAAATAAAAATAACTGAAATGTTTCTCATTTGCATGTTGCCCCGGGGGGCTGGGGGTTTGGGTCACACGACACGACCACAAAACCAAAATAGTTCCAATGGACATGAAATGTCAACAGCAGCAGCAGCACCAACAGCAGCAGCATCAGCCACAGAGCGGAGGTGGAGCCGGCAGCCTCAATCAACTGCTGTTGAACGGAAATGAGCGCATGTTAACAACGCCGACACCAGCAACAGTCACAGCACCAACAGCAGCAGCATCAGCAGGGACAACAGCAGCGGGGGCAGCGGCAACAGTAACAGATATAGCTGCCTTTCAATCCGCAGGCGAAAAACCAGGGGGAGCAGTCCACCACAATGACAAAATGGCGTCACTCGGCCGAAATGTCAACGGAAGTTGCAACAACAACCTCAACAAGCAGCAGCAACAGCAACAACAACAACAGACGCTGGCCATGACAATGGCAGTGGCAGGACAGGGTCCTGGTCCCCCCCAGCTCTGCCATCGCCTGGCTCTGGGTGAATGCAGCCTCAATGGGTCCTTTACGGCCCCAGCCCCGCCCACGGCACCAAACACACCGCAAGCGCCTCAAATGCTGCAACAGCACACGGGAATGGGCCTGGGTATGGGACTCAACCACTGCTCGTACTGCTGTCAGCCAATTTGTGATCGCTACATCATGCGCGTGGCGGACAACTCCTTTCACGAAGGCTGCCTCAAATGTACCGTCTGTTCGCTGCACCTGGTCCACTCCTGCTATGCCAAGGATGGCAAACTCTATTGCCGCCTGGACTATGAGAGGTGAGTGAGTGTGTCCTTTACCCCTAGAGAAATGCTCTAAATGCTCCATCTTCACACTTCACACAGACTCTACATACGCAATCGTTGCCTTGGCTGCGGCCATCGAATCGCCTCCGATGAGCTGGTGATGCGCTGCCACGAGAACGTTTTTCATTTAAAGTGCTTCGCCTGCGTTGTATGCGGCGCCCTGCTTAAGAAGGGTGAACAGTATGTGGTCAAGCAGGGTCAACTCTTTTGCCGCTTCGACTATGAGAAGGAGGTGGAAATGCTGCAGGGTTATGGTAAGTCAAGAAATTAAAAAGCCAGCATAAGACAATTTCTTAAATACATATTTTTACACAGATTTCTATGGCGATGACATGTTCCCGCCCAAGTTGGATGGACGGCGTGGTCCAAAGCGGCCGCGCACCATTCTCAATACCCAGCAGAGGCGCGCCTTTAAGGCCTCCTTCGAAGTGTCACCCAAACCCTGTCGCAAAGTGAGAGAGAATTTGGCCAAAGAGACTGGTTTAAGCCTAAGGATTGTGCAGGTAGACAAGATGTTTTATTTTTTGGTATTTTTAAAAAACATATATATTCTTCAACAATAGACCTATTGTTTTGATACCCTGTAGCTGCAAAAGGTAGAGGCACAATAGTTATTAAGTTAGGCTGCGTTCACCTACGCTGAGACATTAACGAGTAGGCCTTCTTTGCCTTGTTTTCAATGTCAAATGACAAGCTTTTCAGAATGAAACAAAAAACACAAGGGCCTACTAGATTATCGTGTCTCATAAGTCGAACAGTGTGAACCCAGCCTAACATATCTGTAGGCAGTTAAAGTTTATGTTAAATTTTTTTAAAATTTTCTTTCACAAAATTCGAAAATTTTTTGCATACCGTAATAAGTGAGATCATATCAATATCAATCAATCAATTTCGAACCATTTAAGAACCAGTTTGAAAAAGGCTTTCACTTTAAAAAGGATATAATATCGATCCGAATTGATTTCAACTAAATCAAGGCCCAATCAAACCCCGCAGATCTAGTTCGAATCGATTTTTTTTAAGTCCCTTAGACAGGTCCTTAAAGTCCCTTCCTTATTGGAAATCCTTGTGTATCCTGTACCAGTTTTAGGCAACGCTCGAATCCAGAGAACACCACAATAGCGTCAAAATTCGGCTTAAGATTCTTAAGGGGATATTGACTTTGATTTGCCATATAATTTGGTTGGTTGTGGGGCATTGTTTAGCGTATTTGCATTCAGTGCAGGAGGCTAGAGTCCAACTCCACCTTGGAGCATCACATTAAATGTTTTTTGCATATTTTTAAAATATTAAAAGTCAACTTGGTGTCAAAAGCTTAAAGGCGGAATGATCTCCACGCTAAGATAGCACCCAGTGACAAGCTAAAGTTGACTTATGACAACGAAATTTCTCTTATTGCAAAGGTTAAATAGCCTATAGTGTTATCTGCCAGATCTGAAAACGGCCCTAAGTGTAGTGCCAAACGATCTGTGTGAATGCTGCTGATCACGTTTGCGGTCAGTGCTGCCCAGCGTAATTATATGATTTGCTTAAAAGTCGACTATCCTTCAGCGACGTTTCTACTTGTTTTGTGACCCAATAAGGCAGTGGCTGGTAAGGGCCCAGACCATAAATAAACAACTTTATCTACTTTGGCGTAGAAGAAGTTGCAGTTGGAACTTGTGCCACGTGACCAAAACGGTCCTAAATGAGCTTTTTTCGTGATTTTAGACCGATTACAGGGACCGAAACGGGCATTAAAAACTCTGCCGCTCCCATCTCTACACGTGACTCTAGTTACAGCGCAAAACGGAAGGTTATGACTCCTTTTAAATAGTTTGTACGTGACTAAGGGTATTCCCATTGTGATCTGCTTCGTGAGGAGCTGGTTGATAGTGCCCTGTCTAACAAGTTTGTCTGCTGAAACGTATCCCTCAATGTTGTGGTGTCCAGGCAACCAGATAAGGTTGATAAAAAGATACCGAGCGATCTCATTTAAGGATCAGCGGCATACTGTGAGCGTCTTCATTGTTAGTGTAGAGGTAGAGTCAAACGTACACTTAAGTTAAAAATAGAGGAAGCTGACAACGCTGCAGTCTAGATCCACGTTAAAAAACAATTTGTATGAAACTTGGCACATAGTATACGTGTGAGTCATAACAACGCAAGTCTTTCTCCTTTGCCCTCTAGAAAACAAAATGTCGATAAGTCAATTTGAAATTTCGTTTGGTAACTTCAATAACCATCGTTTAAGTTAACATCTCTTAAGAACGGCCCCTTTCGTCAAAAACCGAAATGAATGTACGAACGATCGGTTTTCTTTCTAATAACAGCAACGTTAAGCAACGCAATTGTCAAAATCTGGATCTTCTATCGGGGGTGTCCTAGAAATGTCCATTCAGCTGATAATTACGATATACGATTTGTGTCCGATACTAGATTAGATGATGAAAGCTAAGCGATTTAAAAGCGGTTCCTCTATGCCAAGTAGATTTAATTCGTACGGTTTTCCTTCCACTTAATCTAGTAAGCGTATTATTTCTTGTCATTTTACATATCAAATCATTCAAGTTTGTTTTGAAATGCAGTAGTTTATACTAAAATCTCTAGAGATTTTCAGGACACACTTAAATCTTTTGCTTGATTACACAAGGCAACAAAATTAAACGTTTTTTCAGTTAAGTGAATGGGAGGTAGTTATTCTTAAAGATTTTCAAGTTCTTAACGCGAATCTGTTTGCCAAAATGCTCCACGTCAGATTTTTTTTAAATTTGAGCCTTCTATGATTTTATCGTAAAGTAGTATTCCTTAGCTTTAAAAGTACTTATCCCGGATAATTTTGTGATATTTTTAAACGAAGTTATTCCATTTTGAATGCATGTGTTAGAATTTACATAATGCCTGATTTAATTTTTTTGTCTAAAAGTATGCTAAGCTAAAAACAGTACATCGCCTACCATTTTTTAAAAAAATTATAATGAAAGTTCTCGACGACACCCATAGTATACTTATGGGCATGGGAATTTTTCGTCGGATCGAATACTTGTATTCAAAATGATATATCTTCGTTAAAAAAATCACCGAATTGTTTGGGATAATTTATTTTAAAGCTAAAGAATATATATTTCCGATAATGTAAAGGGGGGTTAAAACAAACGTGTAAGTTGTCCACAAAACATGCCTTAAAATGCTCAAAAAAGTCACTTTTACCAATTTTTATACACTTGAAAAGTGTATATTAATTTTGCCCAGAAGTTTGTAACGCATAGAAATATTCATTCCACCCAAAACTATATCTATCGACACGGAGTTCTTCCGTCCGTCCGTCCGTCTTTCTGTCTTCTTGTCTGTTTCTACGCGAACTAGTCCCTCAGTTTTAAAGCTATCGGCGAAATTTTGCACAGCTTCTTTTACTGCACGCAACAATATGTCGAACCGGATCGAGACTAACATAGTCCATAGACGATCGGCCAAAAGTTAGTGAAAAATTTTTGTTTTCATCGTAGCGTCACTAATCTTGATTTGTTTTATTGTTTCCACATAATTCTGAAAAATGTATCAAAACGTCATAGCATAGCGCATGAACGGTCGTCAACTTAAACTTTTTTTTTTCATCGTAGCGCACTTCTTGATTTTATATATGCTTATAATACAAATTTATCAATCGGACATGCTCCTGGTGGGTATAAATTTTTATTTTCCATCGTAGCGTCACCAATCTTGGTATATTAGTTTTATATGCGTCAACACAATCTGGAAGATTTTATCAAAATCGGAGACCGATCGGTCGAAAATGTGTTTTTCTAAAAAGGTTTTTTTTTTTTGTTATCAATGATTTAAAATTTTAAATATATTGATATCTATATCCTCTATTTATTTTACCGTTAATCAGTTGGAGTAAGTTTTTCAAGTGTATTAAAACTTCGGTACAGTTTTGCCTTCTCGTTTTATTTAATATAACTCAACAATATGCAACACCCTCTAACAGAACCTGATATTTACTTTAGTTTTGAACTAGTCCTTAAGTAGTTTTTAGCTGAATATGGTCCTTTTATGTAATAATCTTCAATTATGTTTATTCCGTTTCGTAGGTTTGGTTTCAAAACCAACGCGCCAAAGTTAAGAAGATACAGAAGAAAGCTAAACAGGAGCCGCCTATCAAAGGAGCCAGTGACTCGCAGGATTCACAGGAGTCTCAGGATAGCAGTGTGGCCACCAAAATAAAAGATGAGGCGCAAAGCGACAGCGAATCCCAGTTGGAGTCACCGTACTCAACGACCTCCGAAGGATTGGCCAGACTGCGCTGCACCATCAAGGACGAGCAAGAGCAAGTGCCCTTTAACTGTATGGAAACAAACAAAGGTGAGCCTCAGTTAAATCCTTATGACAATTAATCAATATTAATCCGCTTCCAATTGATTCGCAGAGAACTGTAACAAGAATAGTGAACCCATTCTAAACACCATTTTGGGACTGAGTTATGCCACCTTTCAGCAGCTGATGGGACCCTTCACACAAACGCCAATGATCAATCCCATTGATCGGCTTTATAGCATGCAGAGCTCCTACTTTAGACCCGAGGAATTGGGCGCCTACGGCGAATGCGGTGGCAAGGAGTCCATGGACTAAACCTGCCCTACTCAATTTTAAGCCAAAATCAAAATTAGACCTTGTAAAAATAAAAAGAAAATGTTAATAGCGGACACTCTACACTGCAGCACGTGCGCCTGTTCTGCAGGTGCAGCCTTGAATTTGTTCCACTCAGTTGACAGGAACAAAGCATTTGATACAGCAGTCGCAGTCGCAGCCACCCCGAGAAATGGGCGTAAAATGCCGATTCGTCAGGCATTGTTCGATGAGCCCCGCCCACCCCACATACAAGCGACCCTGTTGACAGCGGCTGGCTGTCAGTGCCGCAAGTGCAGCCAAGTCCACCGACCCGAGCCCAAGCAGGGCTGAAATTTACGTTATGTGTGGCATGCGCTTGCTCCGCCAGACACAAACGAGGCAGCCAGACGCCAATGGCATGCGAGTAGTCTTACTCTAACGCAGACAGTTTAGAAAACATTCGCAAAATCGATTGATAAAGTTTTATGCTTTTTTCCCTTAATCTTCATAAATCGAAATATCGTCTTGCTAATAGTTTAAGCTCTCTAAAGACTTTGCCCCATTAGGCAGCCAAACTTTACTTTGAAAGAAAAAACCCTTTAATGCTTTCAGCTATGAATACCAAACTTTTTGGAGGACTTAGAAGTGACATAATCAAATTTAAGCCAAATCGATTGACTATATTGATTTAAGATGGTTTTAATACTCTGTAGCAAAATACCTTAAAATGGTTTTCCCCACCGTCGATAGTTCTCAAGATAATGCGAAAAGGACTTGAAATTTTCAAAAAATCATAACTTTTGAACGGTACATCGGATTAAAACGATCCAAAGACCAATTTTTGTAATTTTCGCTTAAATTTAAAAAAAAATATATGGGACAACTCTAAGAGTTATCTATAGACGGGTTATTGAAAAAAAAAATCAGTTTTTATTCTTTTTCTTGGAAGGACTAATCGATATTCTATCCGAATATTTTTTTTTTCCGATTCTGAATATATGTATGTAACTTGAAAAAATTGTTTCAAGATGGAAGACAGCGCGAGTGCACGAGAATATTTTTTGTTTTGTTTTAAATGTTGCGATTTCGCTGTTATTTCAATCAAGTTCACATGCGCTTTTCGAGAAAAATTATAAGATAACTTTTAGAGTTAACTAAAGCCGGTTTTAAAAAAAAAAAAATATATGATGGATTTATATATTCTATATATAGTCCTTCTAGGTGATAGCGATTAATAATTTCTTGGAGACAAAAAAAAATTGGGAAGGCTGAATTGATATGGAATATCCCATATATTATTGATCAGCATCATCAGCCGAGTGTCCATACGTCTGCTTTGCCTTCTCGTTCTTCTTATAACTCACCGCACGTTCATCCGATCGATAATCAAACTATAAGTCTAAGTGACGGAAGCTCTGGGTTCGATCCCGTCTCGGAACATCTAATAAAAAGTTTTTTCTTTACAACTTTTACGCATCCGGTCATCTTCACCAGCTATTGGCGCCAGCTGTGAAGTAACTAGCCATGAAAAAGCTTCTCAAACTTTGCCGTTCGGATTCGCCGATAAACTGTAGGTCCCCTTTCTCTTAAAAAGCACACAAGCCAAGAGATTGACAGAAGCTCGGCTTTGGGGTATGGGGCTGTAAATGCCAGATATTTATATATGGTATAAAAAGTCCGAACAATCTATGAACAATGTTATAGGAGATATCAGGGATTTTCATGGTCACGCTGAATGTTTCATGTTCACGCTGCTCATTTTGTATGGAGCAGCTACGAACAGCTGTTTAACGAAATCAAAAGCAAATCAGTTTCAGGAATCCCTCTAATGTTTTTGGCAATTCTCAAAATTTTAATTAAATTTATATTTATGCTGATTATAAAACACTAACTAGGCGTAGTCCAAATTTAAATTTGATCCGGATAATGTAGGAATGTATGTAGTGTCTTAAATATCTGAGCGAGCTGTACGCAGTGTCACACCTCTTAAAAAATTAAATATAAAATATTTGATAAAAAAATAAAGTTTGTCGCAATTCTAAAAATTTTCAATAAAATTTTATTTTTGCTGATTATAAAAACTAAGTAGGCTTTTCAAAATCCAAATTTATTTCAAAAAGTGTATTGATGATGTATGTAGTGTGCCTTTGTGTTAAATGTCAAACTGGAACGACCTAGTCCACATCCCAGCCTCCTTTTCAAACTGAAATGACGTAGTCCAGATTTCAATTCGATCCGGATATGTAGCCTACTTTTTAGATATGTTGTATGTTGTAGTGTACTTTTGTAATGTATGTATGTGTATGTATATAGTGTGCCTTTGTGTTATATGTCAAACTGGATCAATTCGATCCGGATATTATGTAGCCTACTTTTCAGGTATGTAGTGTACTTTTGTACTTTTGTAGTGTATGTGTAGTGTGTATTTGTATATGTAGTGTTCTTTGTAATGTATGTGTAGTGTATTTGTATATGTAGTGGTGTGCCTTTGTGTTATATGTCAAACTGGAACGACCTTGTCCACATTCCAGCCTCCTTCTCAAACTGAAATGACGTAGTCCAAATTTCAATTTGATCCAGATATTTTTTTTTTTTTTTTATGACCATGCCTTAACTGGGATTCGAACCCAGACCGACTTTTCAGCTGCTAGTGTCAGATGGACACTAGCTTAACCAACTGAGCTGTAGTCGGCGGCAGTAGGAGTCCGACTAAGGTTTAACTTAAGTTACACCTAGAAATTCCAAATATCTAATTCAAAATCAAGGCCTACTACGATTTGAAACTAAATTTTAACACGAAGTTAAAAAAAAAAGAATATAGAATTGCCTGGTTCTGAATTCGAACCCACTTGCGTCTCCCTACTTATAGAAATAAAACGGCTCGTTTTAGCCAACTGAGCCACTGACGTGGGAATTTTCGATCTGTATTAAGTTCTACTTAAGTTACAGGTAGATTGAGTTAAAAATCAAGGCCTACTACGATCTGAAACCGATCTTAAACAAAAAGCAAAAAAAAAAAGAATACTGAATAACGGCTGGTACAGAATTCGAACCCACTTGTGTCTCCTTACTTATAAAAATAAAACGACACACCTTAGCCAACTGAGCCACTGACGTGGGAATTTTCGCATCGAATTAAGTTCTACTTAAGTTACAGGTAGATTGAGTTAAAAATCAAGGCCTACTACGATTTGAAACCGATTTTAAACACGAAGCAAAAAAAAAAAGAATACTGAATAATGCCTGGTACAGAATTCGAACCCACTTGCGTCTCCTTAATTATAAAAATAAAACGGCTCACCTCAGCCAACTAAGCCACTGACGTGGGAATTTTCGCATCGTATTAAGTTCTACTTAAGTTACAGGTAGATTGAGTTAAAAATCAAGGCCTACTACGATTTGAAACCGATTTTAAACACGAAGCAAAAAAAAAAAGAATACTGAATAATGCCTGGTACAGAATTCGAACCCACTTGCGTCTCCTTACTTATAAAAAAAAAACGGCTCATCTCAGCCAACTGAGCCACTGACGTGGGAATTTTCGATTCGTATTAAGTTCTACTTAAGTTACAGGTAGATTGAGTTAAAAATCAAGCTTTGATTGAACCCAAATTCGAATTTCTTTGGAGCACACAGCACAAAATAGAAGCTGCCTAGTTCAATGATTCGACCCACTCCAGTTTCTAAACTCATAAAACGACTCACCTTAGACAACTGAGCCACTCTATTGAAAATTTTCGCTCCGTTTAATATTTTACTTAAGTTACAGGTGGGTTGAGTTAAAAAACCAGGCCTACTTAGATTTAAATTTTGGAGCACAGTCAAGCACAAAAAAACTATACAGGGTTGAGCTAAAAAGCAAGGCCTACTCGGACAATACTGCAAAGCGTACGTATTTTTGCAAGGTTTTTGAGACCTAACAGAAATACAATAAAAACTTTAAAATCCTTTTTTCAATTTTCAAGCCATTTCCCACGACTTCTGTTCCCCATAAAAGTTTAGATATTTTTTCAAATTTTTCTCACCAAAAATTGAAATAATATTTAATACCGCTCGCTTATCCATTCTGATGACTTTCTGCTCTTTTGTGCCTTGCGCCCCTAAGTAAATAAAAACAATGATTGCATTTATTTTGTCAAATTTCGCTTTGTTTACACAGCAAATTGCCTTCACTTTGTCGTTTGCGGAAAACTGTCAATTTTATGTGAATTGGTTTTATGATTTTGCTTTTATTGAGAGCATTCAATGGGTTTTTGATATTTATTGTATTACCCAAAGGGCAAAAACAATTTTCTGTCAACCATTTTCCAAAACTGATGCAATTTTAAAAGCCTTTTATTGGCGGGCAATAAAAATCAATAAGCGATTTGGGAAAGCTTAAAAATTGTTGTTAGATTTGCATAAAGTGGAAAATTCTGTGAAGGAATATATATGCATCACCATCCACAGATATAACGTTAATTAATTATGTAATTTACACATTAACGAGCAGAACAAGATCGTGCTACTTGGTAAATTGTCACAAAGTGTAACTCTCAAGGACGTCCGGACATTGGGCAAACAAGGACTTGCGGTGCTCTTTGGTTAAGGCACTTTTTTCATACGTCATTTGCTTTGCCATTTTTTTCCAACATTTCGTGCACTTGTTTGTCCTTTGTCAGCGTTTGATTAATGACGCGGATGCCGAGATCTGGGCTTTCTTTTTTTTTTTTCATGCTTCCCATTCACGTTGTAGAGCTGGGCCGAGTCTATGTCGCTGTTTGTGGTGGTGCTGATGATAATGGTGGTGGTGGTTTTTTTTGTTTAACTACTTTTACATCATACCACCCCGTGACAGAGCCATAGCTATGGTCCAGGCGTATCCGTGTTGCAATTGGGGTATAATCTGGTTAGCAGCGATGATGACGGACAGGGCAGGGAAGAGATGCCGGCGACCTTTAAGCACAATTGCTGTGGCTAATGTGACACATATTGTGACAAATTGCATGAAGTTGCTTCGGCCGGGGTTGAACAACGGAGACAGGATGTGTAAACACGTGTTGCAGTGCCTTTAAATTCAATTAGGAGACCAAGTTATCATTCAACTACCACTTTGATACTGAGGCCAAAGTTAGTACCTAATAAAAAGCTTTATTTAAATTCGGTTTCAGATCGTAGTAGGCCTTGATTTTTAACTCAATCTACCTGTAACTTAAGTAGAACTTAATACGAAGCGAAAATTCCCACGTCAGTGGCTTAGTTGGCTGAGGTGAACCGTTTTATTTTTATAATTAAGGAGACGCAGGTGGGTTCGAATTCTGTACCAGGCATTATTCAGTATTATTTTTTTTTTGCTTCGTGTTTAAAATCGGTTTCAGATCGTAGTAGGCCTTGATTTTTAACTCAATCTACCTGTAACTTAAGTAGAACTTAATACGATGCGAAAATTCCCACGTCAGTGGCTTAGTTGTGTGAACCGTTTTATTTTATAGCTGGGTTCATTCTGTTTTTTTTTTTTTTGTTCGTGTTTAAAATCGTAAGTAGGCCTTGATTTTTAACTCAATCTACCTGTAACTTAAGTAAAACTTAATACGAGCGAAAATTCCCAGTCAGTGGCTCAGTTGGCTGAGGTGAACCGTTTTATTTTTATAATTGGACGGTGGGTTCGAATTCTGTACCAGGCATTATTCAGTATTTTTTTTTGCTTCGTGTTTAAAATCGTTTTCAAATCGTAGTAGGCCTTGATTTTTAACTCAATCTACCTGTAACTTAAGTAGAACTTAATACGATGCGAAAATTCCCACGTCAGTGGCTTAGTTGGCTGAGGTGAACCGTTTTATTTTTATAATTAAGGAGACGCAGGTGGGTTCGAATTCTGTACCAGGCATTATTCAGTATTCTTTTTTTTTGCTTCGTGTTTAAAATCGGTTTCAAATCGTAGTAGGCCTTGATTTTTAACTCAATCTACCTGTAACTTAAGTAGAACTTAATACGATGCGAAAATTCCCACGTCAGTGGCTAAGTTGGCTGAGTTGAGCCGTTTTATTTATATAAGTAAGGAGACGCGTGGGTTCGAATTCTTTACCAGGCATTATTCAGTATTTTTTTTTTTTGCTTCGTGTTTAAAATCGTTTTCAAATCGTAGTAGGCCTTGATTTTGAACTCAATCTACCTGTAACTTAAGTAGAACTTAATACGATGCGAAAATTCCCACGTCAGTGGCTCAGTTGGCTAAGGTGAGCCGTTTTATTTTTATAAGTAAGGAGACACAAGTGGGTTCGAGTTCTGTACCAGGCAATTCTATATTCTTTTTTTTTTAACTTCGTGTTCAAATTTGGTTTCAAATCGTAGTAGGCCTTGATTTTGAATTAGATATTTGGATTTTCTAGGTGTAACTTAAGTTAAACCTTAGTCGGACTCCTACTGCCGCCGACTACAGCTCAGTTGGTTAAGCTAGTGTCCATCTGACACTAGCAGCTGAAAGTCGGTCTGGGTTCGAATCCCAGTTAAGGCATGGTCATAAAAAAAAAAAAAAAAATATCTGGATCAAATTGAAATTTGGACTACGTCATTTCAGTTTGAGAAGGAGGCTGGAATGTGGACAAGGTCGTTCCAGTTTGACATATAACACAAAGGCACACCACTACATATACAAATACACTACACATACATTACAAAAGTACACTACATACCTGAAAAGTAGGCAACATTACATAAGTACAAAAGTACACTACATATACAAATACACTACACATACATACCTGAAAAGTAGGCAACATAATATCCGGATCGAATTGATCCAGTTTGACATATAACACAAAGGCACACTATATACATACACATACATACATTACAAAAGTACACTACAACATACAACATATCTAAAAAGTAGGCTACATATCCGGATCGAATTGAAATCTGGACTACGTCATTTCAGTTTGAAAAGGAGGCTGGGATGTGGACTAGGTCGTTCCAGTTTGACATTTAACACAAAGGCACACTACATAATCATCAATACACTTTTTGACAAAAATTTTGATTTTGAAAAGCCTACTTAGTTTCTTATAATCAGCAAAAATATAAATTTAATTAAAATTTAAAGAACTGCTACAAACTTTATTTTTTTTTATCAAATACAAAAAAAAATATCACAAATTAATTAAATTATTTAAGGTGTGTGACACTGCGTACAGCTAGCTCAGATATTTAAGACAACGAATAGCTAAAAATGAAGCGCTTGTAGTGCCATAGGTTATGCTGCGTTTACACTGCGTCACAAAGCTTCAAAGAATTCTAGAAGTTTTTCCTTTACTTGTTGATATTTTCTAGTGGGTATGTCTGCCTTTCAATGATTTCTCGAAATCCAAGATTTGGCTTCTTATCAATGGATTTGATAACCTCGTTAAATTGGTTGTGTTCTCATTGGATCCCACAATTTGACAATCGAAAAATTGTCTGATTGGCAAAAAATTCAAATTATTTATTAAAGGTGCAAATTAAAATTTTAAAATTCCGTAGCGACCCTTAATTTTTTTTTTTTTTCAAAAAATGTTCATAATTGCTATCTTACGTAGGACAATAAAATAAGAAGGTATAAAATAGGAAGGTGCCAAAGGCTGGGTTCACACTGTTTGACGCAGCTTGGCCGCACTCAAGCGACTTTCACATACACACAATTAAAAAAATACAAAAAAAAAAAAAAAATTTTACATGGGTGACAAAAATTTTGTGGTAAATATCTATTCTCATTTTTTGCTTACACCAGGCAGCTGAAGTAAACATATGTTAGTTACAGGCGTGGCAAAAATGCTCGTGTTAGTTACATGAAAAAAATTATTTTTTCCATATGTAAATTTTTTTGTTTTCATGTCTGAATATAATTATTTTTACAGCTTGCATATTTTACTTTGAGTTAATATCATGCGTGTAAAGAAAAATGTGTGTTATTTTACGAACAGAACCTTTAAGAACCGGTTCGGTTCGGAACCTTTAAAATTTTTGTTCCCTCGAACCTGAACCCAAACCGAACCAATTATTCAAAAAAATTGGTTTGGTTCTCAATATTATGTAATTTTTCAGAGAAAATTATTTTCTTAATATGATTCTTAAAAACTTAACTTAAGTAGACTCTCCGAAAGACTACAAAGAAGAGAAGTTTATAAGAACAATTGGAACCAATAAACTAATGCCAAATCTAAAATCTATCAGTGATTTTCGAAAATTGTCCAAAAAAACATAATTTTGAAAAGGTCTTTAAAAAATATTCCACCAACTTTGTTGTACGAGCATATTTATTCGAAATTGTTTAAAGTACAAGGTTCGACTCCTACTTGGACTTGAATTAACTCAAACAAGGCTCTTTTTTAAAAATTACTTTTGTAGCCTAAATTATATTATGCTATTATGTATATGATCAAACCAATTAAATCGTATAACTAAATCGTAAAAACAAGCTTGGATCCAGGAACCGGTCCGCGAACCAAAACCAAAGATTCCACACTGTTTCGAACCTCTTTCCAAATTTGGAATAATCAAATCGTATATTTCTAAAGTTTTTGGTTCAACTATCTCCTCTGGTTATCATAACCATTAAAAACCCCTCCCTCTCAAATTCGTAGACATAATGATTATTCATTTGAATCTCTAGTGGCAACTGTTTTAGAAAATAAGTGGATTTTTCCAATTAGAACCGGTCACAGACTTTAGTGGCCACTTGGGCCCCGCTGGGCCTATTAGAAACTCATTAGTTGCCCGTTTGGGCCAAGTTTTGAACTAATAATGTGATTGGCCATGTGTCTGTTGCCAGCTCAATTGAAAGAAATTTTCCAATTTAATGGCAAAGTGCGCGCCAGAAGAAAACTGTGTGCCATGTGGCTGCTGGACGACCGGTCGGTGGCCAATTACAAAACCAATCTCAATCTATGACATCAAGTAGACAAATATAGACTGTATATAGTCTATGCCTATGCCCATTTGGTATTCAAAAACTGTGCGTCTGTGCGATTTGACGCATATTTGCCAGGCACACAAACGGATTCACTTAGATACCAATGTACATGAGTATTTGAGGCGCAGCCTGTGCTCAAAAGTGAGCAAATGCACAATTGCTTCATTTCGTAAAAGGCTTTTATTAAACCAGAAGCAGAATCTAACCAGTAGAGCTAAAACCGTAGGCGTCTGGGGTTGGAGGCTGTTGCGGCTGGAAGGCAATCGAAGTCGATGTGTGTGTAAGTGTGTGTGTGTGCGTCTGTTTGCGTAGTTATGGTAAATATTCATATTTGTAGCGTGTGCGCAATGTGTTGAAATTAGCATTTATGAATTTTGTGCCAAATGTCGAACTCACAAACAGACGGCACGTATGGCGCTATGTACAACTACAACTACATCAAATGACTTGGCCCACTCATTTACCACCCACCATTCCACTTGGCTGTATTATGCGAGAGATTCTTGGTTATGGCTTTGTGGCTTTTTGGGCCAACGGCTCACTTTTAGTCGTCATTGGCCGCCCATTTGCATTTAGATTGCGGCACAAAACCCCAAGCCAACTGTGCCACAACCAAGTCCTTTGAACTACATGCGGATCGTACTTACTTTGGCCAGAAACAAAAGGCCATGAGTGACATCTGTGCCTGATGTTTGCTGCCTGACAATTTGTGTACCTCCTTGCGGTGAGAGAAATGGTCAGAGTGCCAGTTCATGTTCATGGACTTCGATTTACATAATTACAGGCGAACAATTTTACTGGAGGGGTGGACAATCAGAGTTCAAAAGTTTGTAGAAGAAAACTTGCATAATTGTAAAATTGGTAAATTGAATAAGTTTATATCGCAAAAGTAAATGAAAGTATAGATAGTTATAGATATAGAGAGAATGAAATGATTGCAAAACTTAATAAGAAGACATTCTTAAAAAATAGAAGACTAACATCGGCTGCGCCGATGTTTTAAATACCCTTGCAGTTTTTGAAAGGCGCTACCATTGATAACAAAAAAGTTTTTCTCATTAGAACAAGTTTTTTGACTGATCGTTCCTATGGCAGCTATATGCTATAGTCATCCGATTTTGATCAATTTTTCCAAAATTGTGTGGAATCATAAAAAATTTATATATGCCACGTTTGGTGACGCTACAAATGAAAACAAAAAAGTTTTTCCCACTAGAACTAATTTTTGGACCGACCGTTTATATGGCAGCTATATGCTATAGTCATCCGATTTTGATCAATTTTTCCAGAATTGTGTGGAAGCATATAGAACTAATATATACTACGATTGGTGATGCTACGATGGAAAACAAAAAAGTTTTTCTCATTAGAACTAGTTTTTGGACCGATCGTTCCTATGGCAGCTATATGATATAGTCATCCGATCCTGCCGATTCCGACAAATGTGCAGCGTATTTGTATTTAAAGACTTTTTGCAAAGTTTGGTCAATATAGCTTCAAAACTGAGGGAGGAGATAGCATTTAAAGGCTTTACTACCATTATCAAATCCTTAAATGTATTTTATGACATTCAGGAAAATGTGTGAAATTTTATATCGCCTTCTGCTAACTCTTAAGTGGCAAAAAATAATCTTCTGGTTGCATTTTTGCACCCAAGACTTCGATGACGAAGATATGTTAATTAGTCTTCATCCCTTCACATGTTTACGCTTTGTGTTTAGCCGATTGAAAATTGCTTCGTATGCGGAGCAATAGCCGTATCGAAATTGTATCGTATCGACAAATTTTTGACAAGACGATGACGCTACGATGACGATACGAGCCGTGTGCGGAGGGCCTAACTCGTGAACATTTTCGTGCAATCATTTTTCACAACTTTCGACGTGGATAATCACGACAAGAGTGCAACGATGAACTTGAATCTTTGTATGGCGATGAAGCACCATCCTATAGCACTGTGAAAAATTGACGCTCGCTCGAAGACGAAGGTCGTGAAGGTCGTCCAAAAACAGTCGTTGTGCCAGAAAACATTGATGCCGTGCGTGAACTGATAATGCAAGATCGTCATGTGACATATCGTGAGATAGAGGCATCCTTGGGCATTTCTTCCACCAGCATACATTCGATATTGCATGAACACCACCTGTGCGTAAAAAAGGTTTGTTCAATTTGACAATCGCTCAAAAAAAGGCTCGTGTGGATTGGTGCAAAGAAATTTTAAAAAAATAAAATAGCGGTGTTTCAAAAGACGTTTATAAGATCGTCACAGGTGACGAATCATGGATCTATGCTTATGAGCCCGAAACAAAACAGCAATCGACCGTGTGGGTCTTCGAAGACGAGCCAAATCCAACGAAAGTCGTTCGTGGAAGAAGCACTTCGAAGCAAATCGTCGCCTGTTTCTTCGGTAAAACTGGTCATGTGGCGACTGTACCGCTTGAGCAACGTAGGACGGTTAATTCTGAGTGGTACACTACAATTTGTTTGCCTGAAGTCTTCGGAGAAATTCGAAGACTTCTTTTTATTCCCGCACATCAAGGGTAAAATGCGTGTTCAACGATTTTCTTCGCCAGAAGATGCTGTTGAAGAGTTAAAAAACCATGTTTTGGAGGTGCCTCAATCGGAGTGGATAGCTTTGAAGATTTTCTTTTCAGATTTTAATCGTTGCTGAAAATATGTCAGTTGCTATTCTCTCTCGGCCATGCTGCATAAAATTTGAATTGCAAATCTTGGCAACCAAATCAAAAAGCCAACTATATGTAGCCTTCGCCTTCGCCTCATCCAACCCACATCTACATTTTCATCATGGCTTGGGTTTGGGCTTCTGACAGTTGACATAAAGCAGACATCAAAGGGGCGTAGTTCAAGACAATGAATGTTTAGCTAGAACCGGATGAAGATTGACTTTTGAACTAGATGCTAACAGTCAAGGTGTTGCCATCGACGCAAATGCAAATGAGAAATATAAAAAAATGCTTAATATGTAAATGTTGTGGAAAATATTCAAAGGGAAACATTTTCATAGTCATAATTTGAGCACAAAACGCAAAATCATGAACGAAAATGCATTGCATATTTTTGCATATGACTGGAATGTTTTTATTATGCTGCCCAATAAAAGCAACAAGAAACCAAACATCAAATGGATGACTGCTGTCTGTATAAGTGTGTGTGCTCAAAGTCGCGTGCATGTATTAAAAATATCTTTTAGATACTTTAGCAGCAACAGCAGCAAGCAACTTCAGTGGCTCAAAGCAAGAAGTTGTGCTCCGAAGTACTAGAAATCGGCTGCAGTGGAACGGAATAAGATGTTGGCTGCCCGGCTCCTGCTGCCGCTGGAAAAAATGTTTTTATTACATTTCGCGCGCGTATTTTACGCTACTCACGAAATACTTGAAGCCAACAAAAGCGGCAGCAACGGCAACAGCAACGACGGCAACGAAAACCAAGTCAAAATAAATAAATATCAAGCAGCAGCGGCAAAAAAAAAGAAAGAAAAGGAACCAAGTATAATTCCAGGCGCAGCAACGGCCACTCCCTCTGCCCACCCTCCCTCCACCAAGGCAGTCACACTCACGCACAAAGCCGCGCGCATCAAAGCGTATTCACAAGTGGTCCTTTGCGCTTTACTGATTTCCCAAAGGCTAAAGGATATTTAGCCAGCAGTCCTTCGACTTTTTTTTTTTTGTGGGCCACAGCCAGCCCCGGCACTGAAGGAGTTGTCTAGGAAACTTTTCTGCGAGCTACTCAAGTCGCTGCTCAAGTTGTTGGTCCTGTGCCCAACGGCGCACGCGAATACACCAAGTACAATGAAAAAAAAAAGAAAATCGTCAAAAATTCCCGGGAAAAAAATTAAATAGAAAATTGAGAAAAAATTGAATAAAACGTAACCAGATACTCGGGAGTATCTTCTCATCTTGAAGGTGGAAAGAAGAAAAATGGTAAACGGTGAAGTTGACGACATTAGAAATTCACTTATGTGCATATCGTTTTAAGTTTCATGAAAGACCGGTAAATACAATTATTATTTTGGGGTCGAAAGCGATTTGAAGAACATATGGGTATAAGTCAACTGAGTCCGACATTACTGAACCCAACCTCGGCATACGTGTATAAAAAAATAACTTTTTTTAAATGAAAATGAAAATGTTACGAAATAGAGTTGTTTTATAAGTTTTATTTTTTGCTTGTTTTTTTTTTATTTGTCCTTAAACTTCGGATTCTTAAAAACAATATGTCTTTCTTACAAGACTGCAAACCCAAGCTCGAACCAATCTTTACCAATGTTTTAGGTTCAGAAATTTGAGGTTCAAGGTTTTTGTGTTAAGGTTTTGGTTCGAACCTTTGGTTAGTCCCAAGTTTTAAGAAATTATGATACAAAATTAATTAATTTGTTAAAAATATAAAACAATGTTCCTAATTCCCGTATTTTTGTTAACTTGAATATACAATTTAATTTATTTTCAATTAAAGTTTATTTGTAGAAAAATGCTGGTTCGAATCCCGGTAATGGATGGTCTCTTTTTTTTCTTTATCTTTTTTTTACGCTTTATTTTTATGTTTATGATTCTACTTTAAAATACCGGTATACAAACTTATGCAAATGTTTGGTTGTCATCCAAATTTTAACATAACATTAGAGTTAACATGTAAAGTTAATATTGATGGAATGTTTTGTAGTGAAACAGCAAAATTTGTTGATGTACATATATTAAGCATGGGAACTAGGCTATAAGACTTGTCACTTTTTTTTTAACCCAACCGGATGTTTTGGTCGGAACAGGTTCAACTATTTAACTATTTTTTTCACAAGAGGTTCGTTTTACAATACAAAAAAAGTCGGTTCACAGCCCTGCTTTCTAACTTTACCTTGCCTGGGATTTGAACTTAGAACTACACTATAAAAAATATTTAAAAATTTTAGACATTAAATGACAACTTAACGAGAAGGCCAAATCTACCTTCGACTGTGCCAAAGGTTTAATACACTTGAAAAAGTTTACTTCAACTGATTTAAGGATATAGATATCAGACATTACAATTTTAAATCATTGAGAATAAAAATTTGATACCATAAAAAAACTTTTCTTTGTAAAACACATTTTCCGACCATTCGGTCCTATGGCAGCTATATGCTATAGTCATCCGATTTTGATAAATTTTGTCAAAATTATGTGAAAGCATTTAAAACTAATATATACCAAGATTGGTAACGATACGATGGAAACAAAAAAGTTTTCTTTACTAAAACTTGTTTTTTGACCGGCCATTTCTAGGGCAGCTATATGATATAGTCATCCGATTTTGATAAATTTGTCCAGTATTATGTGGAAGCATGTAAAACTAATATGTACTAAGATTGGTGACGCTGCGATGGAAAACAAAAAAGTCTTTCTCACTAAGACTTATTTTCCGACCGATCGTTCTTATGGCAGCTATAAGATATAGTCATCTGATCCGGCCGGTTCCGACATATTAGTTGCGTGCAGCAAAAAGAAGACTCTGTGCAAAACTTCAGCTTTATAGCTTTAAAACTGAGGGACTAGTTCGCGTAGAAACAGACAGACAGACGGACGGACGGAATTAAACTCAGCTCGTCGTCCAGATCAAGAATATATATAGTTTATGGGGTCAGAAATGAATATTATATAATATATATATTATATATTTATATATAATTAATATACACTTCTTAAGTGTATAAAAAGTAAGTAAGAATAGCACAATGCGATGCTCTGGCAAGGCGTAGACTTAAAAGTCTTGGAAAAGACAGCCTACATCCCAACTGTATTAGAAACCTAGACCCCACTAAAATCCTGGCATTCGTACAGGAAACAGGGCTGCTAGGGGAGTTGTAAACTCAGCAGGGGGCACAATAGATCATTACTGGTCGCAGTGCATTATATCCCCAACGATAAACTAAACTAAAGTAAGAATTTACCATCTAGTTTTAGAGCGAAGCTCGCTAACGGACGATCGGCTGGGGGACCAAAATGAGAAAAATTTTGACTTTGATACGGCAGCTTTTTTGCGGGATACCGTCTTTGTTTCGGTGTTTTGTTTTTACTCGTGTTTCTGTATTTGACATTTGTCAGCAGCGCAGTGCTACTTACTGAATTTTAAAAACGAAAAATATGAATATTGTACATAAAGGAATGAACTTTATTTTAACAATCCAATGTATAAATATTCCGACGGTTCGAAGTATTTATTTTGAATTTTTCAGAATTTTATTGTCTTAAAACAGCTATCGATCCAAAAATTTTAGCTCTTCATTAATAATACATCATGAGCGCAAGGACAAAACCAAAGATAGAGAAATCATTGTCATATACCTAACTTTGAATCTGCGTACCAAAAATGTAATTTCGGTCAATGGCCGCTGCCCATGGGAATCTGGCTACGCCCTTTGATCAAAATCGGAGAACTATCTCGTATAGCAACCATACAACCTGATTGGTTTCTAAATTGGTCTGAGTAAGAAAAACTTTTTAGTTGTAAAAGGTAGAATCGTTGTATAAGATAAGAAATCGGCCCTAAATGTAGTTCTCTATAATATATTTTAGCCTAGTATAGAGTTTATATATTTTCAAGATGTTTGTCGGTCTCAAACTCCACCAGTTAACCAGCTTGTATGTCTTTTTTTTAACAAATCTTCCACCACTAGACCTTCTATTAGTCAGTCACTCAATCTTGATGGATGCAATTCAAAATGCAATCAAGCCAACGGAAAACTGAAAAGCCCTTCAGCAGACTTGTCGCCATTTAATAAATATTTCCTGCAGCTACTGCATCTTGTCGTAGTACCACTGAAGCCGTGTCCCCAACTCGACGCCCTTTTGGAATCGCGGGTTTGGTTGGCTTTGGTGTTTTTTTATTTTCTGCATGCAGATTATGTTTTCATTAAATTATGGTCGCTATGGTTACTTTTATACCAATCCAAAGCTACTTCAAAAACGAGAGCGGTGCGTGCGATACCCAATGCGACCCCCACGCGGCACCCCAAAAAAAAAAGAAGAAAAACGACGCAAAGAAAAGAATGCGCATAATAGAAAGTAATGTGTAGCTGCTGTAGCTCTCGTTAAAAAAAAAGGAGAAGGGGGGGGGAATATGGGTAGTTTATTTTTATTGCATTACGAGCACCGTATTCCTCACATTCGCATTCGTGCATTTACATGCAACGCGTTCGTGACATGTGCGAAGCAGCCAACGAGACGAAGCGGAAACGGAAGTGCCATCTTTTTGACTCAAAATTCACGTCAAAGCAAGTGTGTGTGTGTATTTTAGTGCGGCACGTACATTTATTACTTTTTTGCTTTTCCTTCTCACTCACGACGAGTCGCAGTCGCCTGCACATGCATGCAAAGCGGTTTCCATTTTTTATTGCGAGAATGTAACGTGCCGCATGCGAATTGCTTGCTTTTGCCTCAGTCACTCTGGTCCTGGTCTCAGCCTCGGCAGCCTTTTTGGCACCGCCATGGCTTTTAATGTTAACTTTTTTTTATTTTATTTTGCCTTTGCCCCACTTGCATAGCGAAATATGAAAAATATTCGTAATAGAGTTGTTTGAAATGTACAATAAGCATTCAAGTGGCTTCGGTGGATGGTGGGCAAGGCGAGGAATGGGGAGGGGTGCCAAAAGAAGGGTGTGCGAGTATGAAAACTGCCGCTAATGTGGAGCCTCTTTATTGTTAACGAGCTGAGTTGAATGAAATGGGCAACATTAACGATTCATGCGATGAAAAATAATCAACCTATAAGAGAAGGATCTTAGCGAGTGTTGAACTTTATTAATATAGTATTGGGGAGGATGGAGTCGTCTCGTAGCTTGCTTATCGTGCGAAAAGATCTGACCAGCACTTACTTGGGAGTGTCCAGAACCGATTCTTTCATGTTCGACTCAAGCAGCTCACAAACTTCTGTCTTTTTCAAGGAGCCAAGTATCCCCTAAGTAGCCGCAAACACCCATTCTAAGGTGAGCTAATTGTTAGAAGTCGAATCAAATAACATTAGTGATCAATGACCATGACACTTGCACACAAACCATTAGAGGTAGCAAGCTGATTTTTTAACAATAGCTTCATCTTATTCTGAAAGTGAGTACTAAGGCGGGGATTTTGGAAAATTGCGCCGGGAAATGTGGAAAACTAACAGAAAACTGTTATATGAATCTTTTTTGTTTATCATCCGATCAACTCTAAACTTATTTTTAAAAAATCTGAATTAAAATTCAACAATAACTGCATACTAGTTTTCAGGAAAATTACATCCTACATCCTAGGTTTAAAATGGTTTAATGGCCGAAAGTTTAGTTTCCAAACGCTTAGCTCCAAATTCACTTTAAAAGCTACACATAAACAAATAAAATTTTTAAATTTTGGAAAACCTACAGAAAAAAAGAAATTATGATCCTTGATGATTTTCCATCCTTGGGACTGGATATGCCATATCCTTTTTTTATCTAAAAATATCCATTTGTCTTTTCCTTTTATTTAAAATTATCATTTTTAAAATATCCTTTGTCTGTAACAATATCACCAGATTAGAAATCCTTGATCTGGGTTCCAAATGATCGTTATCAAGATCATTTTCATCAGATTCATATCTAATTGATCTTTTTAATATTTTTCTTTTTTATATCCCATGACTTTTAAGATCCATTTATCTTAAAACCATATCCAAATAATTTTTAGATATGGGTTAATATCCTTTTGATCATAATTTATCCATTTAATATCTTGACTAAATTTCTAGCCCGACTTATGCAATCCATTTGCTATCCATCGTTTCAGAAAGCAACAAGAAATTGTTTAAGATTTTTATTCAACAGTTAATAAACATTACCTTTTCTGAAAAAAACCCGGGAACTGGAGATTTATACGAATTTGGAAAACAAAGCGAGTGAGCCACCGCTATTCGCCGATGGGAAAGTTTTTAACGCCCTCTATAATTATTTTTTTCTTTTTTTATTCTTTTCTTTCTTATTTTTTATTTTCCTTTCTTCCCTTCTCTCTTTTTTTTCCTCTTTTTTTATATCCCCTTATTAAATTTTTTTTTCTTTTTATCTCGTACGATATTTTCTTCTTAAGGTGTACCTAAGTTTGCATACAATTTGTATTCTGCTCATTTCTTAATCTTGTCTTCATTTTCATATTGAATTATATTAAATTTGCGAGTTATTTGAGTAGCATATGGCTATAGATCATGATCATGAATGATTGAAAAAACGGATAAAAACAAACATTCGATAACATTTATATACAGTAAGTCAAGAAAGTTTTGACAAATAAAAATTCAATTTTTATTTTTTCTTATCCTTTTTGAAAAAGTGATGTCCTTCTTGATTTAAATTTTTTAAACTAAATCTTAAATATAAGCTTAAACCAGACACAACAAAAACAAACAATTTTACGCCGTTTGCAATTAACTATCCAGCACTGTATAAGCTAGCAGCTGAGATATGTATGTGTATATGTGTGTAAAAAAAGACGGCGTGCCCACATGCATAGAAACAACGCTTTTTAACTTTTCAACAAACACAAACACACACAAAGATAAACTCGCACTATTAAATACAAATCACTTACAGATTAAATTAGACTATAATATCTTTATCTTCTTTATCGTTTTCTTCAACTGACACATGCGCCCCCTTTAAGTTTGTGGTACCGCGGGGGGGCGGGTGGGTGGTTTTTTTTTTCATACATGTCTGATCTCCCTATGGGTTTGGTTTTGCTTATTTTTTTTTTGTTTTTTTTAAATGGACGGAAAACTGTTGTATAAATCTCGTATGTTTTTATTCGATTAGCTCCAAACCTATTTTGAAAGTTCGACATAATAAAATATTAACGTCGCGATTTTCACATAGTTGAAAATCCGGAAAATTGGAGAAAAATTGTTCCCCCCCTGGGTGGAAAATGGTTTTAGCCATTAGCTCCAAACTCATTTTCAAAACTAAACATACACAGATATGAAGTAAGCAACTTTCAAAATTTGTTAAATCTTAGGAAAATGGTCAGAAAACTCGTGTATGAAACTCTTTTGTGTTTCATCTAATCAGCTCCAAACTTATTTTCAAAGCTCTACAAAACAAAATGTTAACATCGCGTTTTCACATTTTGGAAAATCCACATAATTGGCGAAAACTTCTTGGGAAAAAATATTTTTGTCTTCCATTCGATCGAGCTTAACATTTTTTTCAATGTTCTAAATGGAAATTTCATTAAAATTGTATTCACTATTGTTGGAAAATCCAGCCACCAGCGTGAAAATAATGGATCGATTTTCAATTTTTGCGCGATATGCTTCAAACTCATATTCCAAGCTGCACATACAAAAATATGACAAACATCGCTTTTAAGTCGGAAAATGGGCATATAACCTTTGTATGAAACTCTATTGGCTTTCATCCGATCAGCTCCAAATTTTTTTATAATATTGAAAAATCCGTAAAATTGGCGGAAAATGGTTTGAAAAAATGTTAAGAACTCATTTTCCGACTTCGCAGTGTGATTTTAAAAAATTTTAAGATAACGTTCTTATTATTGTGTTTTATAGGTCCGACAGAACAACAAAAAAGTTACATACATCAGTTTTCCGACAATTTCCGGACTTTGCAGGCGGATTTTCAATAATTGGCAAACCGGTTTCGTATAATTAGTCTCTTATTACGGTACCTTTTACAAGTGCGAGCGAAGCCGTGAGTATAAGCTAGTCTCCTATATGTATTGTCTTTGCTAAGACTTAAGGGGGTCTTCTACCTTTGAAAATATTTTTTTTTCGATTTTTTTGTTTTGCCTAATTATAGCTTATAGCTTCCCCTTTCATCCCCATTTAAACCGTTTCACGAAAGTACGTTTTGTGACCTGACAGCCATGATTGCGCTAGTTCTACTGAACCGATTTTAATCAGACATGTTGGAATCTACGCAGAATTGATGTAATTCTGGCCCCTACCTCAATCATGAGGAAAAACATTTTTGTACTATTTTTTTTAACACTAAATAACTAAATAAAAACCCTGGAAAATCGAAAATATGATTGAGGTACGGACCAGAATTAGATCAATTCTGATCATAACCTCATTTACAGATTTCATTTTCGATAACTTGGTGTCCCGGAATCATGGCTACCACCTATAAACCTTTTTTTGGGAAACCATATTTGGCAAGCCGATAACTTTTTGAACAACCCTCGAATTTCAAACATTTTTTTGTTATTTTATAATATAGTTAATGGGGTTAACACAAAGCAGAAACACTTGATCAGTGTATCAGCTTAATAAAACTGTTCTTAGTTTTTCGACCATACTTATAGGCGGTCTTGTTTAATTGACATTGTGAAAGCTTTATATAAATATCACTTAAACACAAAGAGAAAAATAGGAAAGCGTAAATTACTAAGAAATATATATGATCAGGATCAAGTTTTTCCTGAACCGGCGAATGATTCACAAAAAAAACAAAATTGAAAAAGCTCCTGTGGTTTTCTCTTCAGAACTTAAAAAAAAACACGCAAAAATCACTGTTCAAAGGTAGTAGACCACCCTTAAGCCTGTTTGGCCAGGCAAATGCTTAAGGATATGCTTTGACTATGTATGATATCTCGGTTCCCATTTGCGTTACTTTAAATTTTTATTTTGCCCCTACCATAGAACAAAAGTTTTGAACTCTTACGCAGCCGTCAGCTTTTCCAGCTTGAGCCGTCAGCACGTAAAAGATTCTCATCAAATTGCCGTTCGAATTTATGATTTAAATAAATGCTCACTAAAGAGAAGCTTGGCTTGATCCTTTATGCTGTGGTTGTCAGATTTTATGAATGTATATATAAGTCGATTGTTCAGATGCGATTTGAGAGCTGTTGTGTTTCACTTTACTGGCCTTAGCACCTGATTTTTCGATATTTTTTACGGCTGACTGATATGCAGTTCAGGTATTTTATATATCCTAAAAGGAATTTTGAATATACTTTAACTTGTTTTTTAAAATCACACCAATGACTGAATGATCTCCACTGTAACCGTTCACTTCCCATTCCCTCTTGGATATAACCAGCCCACTGCCATCCATCAACTCGCACTGCTGTTGCATCCATGCCACCTCGCAGTTACCAGCAAGTATGAAAAATTTCTTTGTCTGACGGTGCGAGTCCCCTCGCATGATATACGAATATGGGGAAAATGGAGGCAAAATTTTTAATAATTTCTGCATCTTCAACACTTTGAATAAAAATTGTTGCTTTGATGGCGGCGGCGGCGGCAGCAGAAACGTAACTAACAATAAAACTTTTTTAGCGTGAAGCTCTGGAGGAGACGACAAAAAATATGGACACATATGAAGTCATAAAGTCATATTAACACGTACGAATGCGCACAGGATATTAATGTGCAGTGCTCAAACGCAGAAAGGAGGAGGGCATAGTTTTTATGCGCCAACTTATGGCTGACTTCAATGTTCATATAATTTCATATATTGTGGTTAATTTTTGTTACGTGCAACGGCTGCAAAAAGGCCAAATGTGTTCAAAATTCGTTTTTTTTTTTCGTTTTATTCCTGTGCATATTTTCATTTTGAAACCGCCACAAACTAATTTCATCCAATGTACGAACCCAACAAAAAAAAAAGGATGCAATGCGCCAAAAACTTTATGAATTTCGCCAGCTACAGCAACAACCAATGCCATTCGCTGACCACAGCACAAAAATTGCAATAAACAAAACGCATGCGAAATTGTTACTTTGTTTTTGTTGTTTTTAACAATTGCAGCCTGCATAAGAGTTGAGTTTTTCGAATGCGGGCAAACACTCAGGACAGAGACAGTGGACCCAATATGAAGGGAACAGGATGGGGTATATGTGGGCTGAAACTTTTCAATCGTTGGCAGTTGCGCAACGTTACCCGAAAATGATTTTGGTCAAGTGGTTGAGACATCGAGCAGCATTTAAAACTCGAGCACACGCACACATCGAGGGATGATCTAGTAGTTTTATGATAAGAATTCTTAAGACCAGAGAAATAAAAACATTAAAAAAAATAATTTTGACCAAGGCTACGAACCCCAGAAATTCTGAATAATGTTCGGTCATAAAACTTAAAGAGCGGCTTGCAATTTTGGTTTTGATTCGAACCATTGTTTGAAAATGGGCTTGTTCAGCAGAAGAACTTGCTCCCTGATCAAAGACAAATTTCTTGATAATTTTCGTAGCCTACTTTTTGTGTTCAATATGATATTAACATGGAGCTTTTTCAAATGTCAATTTAACCAGAACCCCTAAAAGTATGCTAAATAATAAGATCAGTTTTAAAGGGGCACACCTAGTGTAACGTCCTAAAAAAAGGTGATTTTTGGGGATTCTTATAAAAAAAACTACTTTATTAATTGTTTCAAAATTTTTAGAGTATATTTATACATGTTTAAAGAAGCGAAATTTTTGAGAAAAAAATTCAATATTTTTTAAGTTATACACGATCTCCGACGGCGCGAAAAAAAGGTCCTGCACTGCTGCAGTAATTTCGGTCGTCTTCGTGGATGAACTTTAAAAAAAATCAAAAACTCGGTAAACTAGAAGATATTGTCCGTACAAAGACGTACAATCAAAAAAAATATAAAAAATTGACAAAATGGCGGTTTTTTTTTTAATGTCGAATTTCACCCAACATTTTGGTCGTTTTCGATTTTTGATTAGATAAAAAAATCGATAGGTCATGGTATGAATAACTTTATAAAGAACATAAAAAAATTCGGTAGTGATCGGATCATTTGTCTTTGAGTAAACACTCTAGCTAATTAAAAAAATGCTATTTTGAAAAAACGCGTTTAAATACGCTAATGAAACTGTCTAGTTACCTAGCGGCTTCTCTTTAAGTGGCTATATCTCAAAAACTATTTGAGATATCAATTTAAAATTTAAATACGTTATTTTAAAAGGTGTAATCTATCGAAATCGATTTTTTAAATTTCACACTAGGCTTACCACTTAAGCTGATCAGTGATCAATCAAGTGTTTCTGCTGAACGCGCCCAATGTTTTCGTTGAATTTCAGACATTATTTTCTTAATATATGTAGCGGAAAACGCATCCAATATGCGGTCACACTCCAAGTCATTTTGCATTGTTCTTTTATTCAAACCAGGGTGTCAAACCGGTACTCGAACCGGAAACGAAAACCGAAAAGAACCGAATAAAACTCAGAACCAGAACCGTAGCCGGAACCGTTATTATTTATTTTTAAGAACCGGTATTTCGGAAACTTTATTTTTGGAACCGAAAAGAAACGGTACATTGTACACGTACAGTTTCGGCTCTGAGATTTTTTTTTTGTTATTTCAGTTTGATTACTTCAATCAGGGAATTCCTCAGGATAAACCGCTTACAAAGTTAAGAAAACCTACTTAACCCTTCTGTTAGGTTGGCATATAATTAGGTTAGGTTAGGTTAGGGTGGTTGCTGACACACTTAGGCCATTGAGTTGGCCCGTTGTGATGCCGCTTGCGAACTCTCTCCGCATCCATTCCTCCAATTTGTGGGGCCTTATTTGTTCAACTTATTTAGTTCCTTTGCTGTAGGAACATATTATGGGGCTAGGTCCATCCTGATGCATTTATGAATCCTGAGATTTGGCTTGAGAATATGAACGAGAGTTCGGAAATATAAGTTAGGAAGTATGAGACTAGAAATTTTTATAAAAATTTGTATAATAAAAAAATTTTCATAACAATTAAAAATTAATTTTTATTATAAAAATTACAAAATAAAAATTAATTTAAATTTTTATAATAAAAATTAGTTTTAACTGTTATTCAAAAAATTTTATATAAAAATTACCATTTAACTGTTAAGACAAAATTTTTATTTAAAAATTATAATATAACAATTTCAAAAATTTTTTGTGATAAAAATTGCAAATAAAAATTTATCCCATTTAAGGACTCGCCTTTCAAAATTATAAAGATTCATGTACTCCATTTTATCAGGGGATCCATATTTCGTGGTATTTTTTTTCACTTCCATAACTGTTATTTTCGGTCCCTGGTTTTAACTAAAAATACGTATACGCCTCGTAAGCAATACTAATAATTTCAAGAATCTAATGTCTTGATTCTTGAAATTATTTGTGTTGCCTACGAGGCGTATGAGTATTTTTAAATTACATTATTCTACATTACATTACATTACATTACATTATTTTACATTACATTATTCTACATTATAACTACAAAAATATATATAGATAAAAGGTAACACTACGTATGCGTGATAACCAAAACTTTAGAGCGCGACAAGTCAAATTAAAACTTAACTTTTTGAACTTATTTTTTTTACCACACACTGAAATCTTTCGAATAAAGGGACGGCAGTATGACCTTAAGTTTTCTATAAAAAAAAATAAAGAACGCTCTAGTGAGCATAGTAAATACATATATGAAACATGATGAACATGTTAGACATGATTTTTGAAAATTCACCCACAATGTCGAAAATTGTGTAGCAGGGGTGTGTTTAGGGCCAATCTTTATATATGTGCCGATCTAAATGAAATTCGTTTCGTATGCTTTACGGTCCGAATAGATGGAAAATAAATTTTCTTATTTCGGTAAATTAACCTCCAAGGTCGGAAAATTATGGTGGATGGGTTTATGGCTAAGCGTTAAATATGTGCCGCTTTGTATCAAATACAGAGCTTTATGGGAAAAATAAATAGAAAAACTATTTTTTTATTTCGGAAATGTAAACCCGAAGTTAGGAAAACTGTGTGCGTTAATTGATGTGTTCATGGCCAATCATTATTTTTAATCATATTTGATTGCAATTCGCTTTTTTATAGATGGAAAAATAATTTTCTCTTTTCGGGAAATCCAACCCCATGGATCGGACAATTATTTTTAAGCAGATCTGAATGGAAATTCGGTTTGTTAGCCTCATTAATGAATTTAATGGGGAAAATAATTAACCAATTATGGAAAACCACCCCAAGGTAGGGAATTGGAAGGTGCAAGGACAAATCTTATTTTGCAACGCAAGGCGGGGCTTTTAATAAAACTGTTGTATTTGAGCCTATGATTTTTTAAATTGATGTAAATAAATTGAAAAATGATTTCCAATTCGAGTGTTAAGTAGATTTTATATTTTTTGTGGATATACTGATGGTGGCGAAGCGAAGCGCTGGATCTTATAGTATTGCATAGCTGGTTCCGATATAAGTATAGCCCATATATTTAGAAAGAAAGTCCCTTTAACAAGTATCATCCAGATAGCTTTCAAACTGAGGGAGAAGAAAGCATAGAAACCAGGGTTCGTAAAATAACACACATTTTTCTTTACACGCAAGATATTTACAGAAAGTAAAAATATTTTCAGACATGAAAATAAAAAATAGAAGGCTAACATCGGCTACGCCGATGTTATAAATACCCTTGCAGTTTTTGAAAGGCGCTACCATAGATAACAAAAAAGTTTTTCTCATAAGAATTAGTTGTTAGACCGATCGATCCTTTGGCAGCTATATGCTATAGTCATCCGATTTATAAGAAAAATTTTTATGCTATAGTCATCCGATTTTGATAAATTTTTCCAGAATTGTGTGGACGCATATAAAACTTATATATACCTCGATTGGTGACGCTACGATGGAAAACAAAAAAGTTTTTCTCACTAGAACTAGTTTTTGGGACGACCGTTTATATGGCAGCTATATGCTATAGTCATCCGATTTTGATAAATTTTTTCAGAATTGTGTGAAAATATATAAAACTAATATATACTACGATTGGTGACGCTACGATGGAAAACAAAAAAGTTTTTCTCACAAGAATTGGTTGTTGGACCGACCGTTTATATGGCAGCTATATGCTATAGTCATCCGATTTTTATAAATTTTTCCAGAATTGTGTGGACGCATATAAAACTAATGTATACCACGATTGGTGACGCTACGATGGAAAACAAAAAAGTTTTTCTCACTAGAACTAGTTTTTGGTCCGATCGTTCCTATGGCAGCTATATGATATAGTCATCCGATCCGGCCGATTCCGACAAATGTGCAGCGTATTTGTATTTAAAAACTTTTTGCAAAGTTTGGTCAAGATAGCTTTAAAACTGAGGGAGGAGATAGCATAGAAACAGACGGACAGACGGACGGACGGACAGACGGACAGACGGACAAACGGAAATGAACTCAGCTCGTCATGCTGATCAAGAATATATATACTTTATGTGGTCGGAAATGCTTCCTTCTATGCGTTACAAACATCGTGACAATTTTAATATACCCTCTGCAAGGGTATAAAAATGTTACATAAGGAAAAAATCATTTTTTCCATGAAACTAACACGAAAATTTTTGACACGACTGTTTTTAACAGGTATATAATGCAGCCCAAATTATTGACATGCCTGTTAATAACAATCGCATCAAAAATTTTATTTTCATGTCTGTAAATAATTTTTTTTTACATTGATGTTATTTATCATGGAGGGAAATTAATTTTAGTGGATTTTACGAACCCTTATAGAAACCACAGCCGGAGTCGCCATCTTCTATGATTTACAATCACCTGGACAATTTTAAAATACCCTCTACGAGGGTAAATAAATATTTTAAGCAATAAAACATTTTTTAAAATTTACGGGACGGCACAGACAATTTCTGATTTGAAATTCCAATAGTCCCGAACACAACTTACCATTCTTTGGCCAGCCCTCGTTTGCTGGCATACTTGCATAAACACACAAGCCCACAAACTGGACCCCCACCCTGTCCAGTTGGAGCCTAGACCGCGAGGACACTTATACGATGCACAAGTGGCGATGCGGTGGCAGTGGTGCCAACTGCAGCATGACCAACCAATCGCCATGGCAATAAATTGTTGGCCATCCAGGGAATATGCTTTGGGGAGGGGGGAGGGTAGGAGTGGCCAACTTAAGTTGAAATTGGTCAAAAGTTTAACATATTTGCGTGTATGTGCGCAGGAGAGGTGGCGGCGCAATGCCCAGTCTGGGCTTTTGTCCTTTTGGGTTGCATTTTTCGGTAAATAAACGAGTTGCAGCATTTTCGAGTGCTGCTCGCGGCCACATCATGGTCGTTTTGTGCTCAATGGTCATTGAAGGTACAATGGCAACCACAATACCTTTAAATAATAATAAAAATAAAAATGCTTTATGCTTAAAACAAAAACAACTTATTCATTCAGTTTGAAAATAATAAAATTATAAATTTAACAATATTAAATAAATAAGACTTAATTATAAATTGTAAAATAACAATCAACAATTGCGGCTAAGCTTTTTATGTACATTTATATTTAATTCACATTCTTCACATTATTCGACTTCATTTAAATATTTGCACTAAATTATTAGCTAACAGATTCCATTTGACTAAACACTAGACTTTGTGCTTTTTTTTTAGAGTAAAGGTACACATTAATGTTTCTTCTCGAGTATGTATTCAATTTCATAAGGAACGTTTTACAACTAAGGCCTCAAGGCAAAAAGGCAGAGCCTACAGTAGCATGGCATCCGGGTTAGTTTTGAGTATTCTTTCTTTTCTTTTCTTTTTCTTTGGTATTCGATTGAATTAAACTAAAGTAATACAAAGGCAACACACAACCGTAGGAAAGCATAGGCAATGCTTTATGACTAGCACTTAAGAGCTAGGGTTCGTATTAGGGCGCAGACTTTTTGCTAGGATAAAACACAAAAGAGATTTTCAAATGCACAGACGAGTATGTTTCAATTTACCATTTCAAAATCAATTCAAAAAATATTCTGCAACGCTTAGGTAGGTTCATATAGTTTACTTAAGAGGAGTTACTAATAACCTCACTCTTCAACTCCTTAACACCTTGTTATCATATCATGACCAACTAATTTACCCTATCAATGCAAAAACTATCGCCAAAACATTTATATATGATGTAAAAAACTAATTTATTATAAAAGAAGTGATTCATTTAAAGCAAAGGTGCCCAATATGTTTACTCGCAGGGCTCTTTTGTTCTTGCTTAGCTCGCGAAAATAGACGCGAGCATACGAACTCATAATCAGAGCTCGCGGCAAACGCAAGCCTTGCTTCTGTTTTTATTTTTGGTCTTTTGGTGCAAAATCGTTTTTTTTTTCTCCTCTCTCTTACTGGCTGCTCAAAGAACTAGCTTATTTCGAAGTCAACTTAAGCCAAGTTCACACAGGCAAATAATTTGCCCAAATTTTATTGAGGGTTTGGCAAAATAGTCCTAAATGGAAAGTATATTAGAACAGATTATTTGCGGGTGGATGCATAGCTAAGGTCGCACAGGCAAATAATTTGCCCAAATTTTGATGTAAATAAAGCTAAATAGGCAATTTTCCGACACTTTTTGGACAGATTAATTGCATATATATTCATATTTTATGTTTTAAGTCCAAAAAAATCTTAGGTACTCGCGATTAAGAAAAATTTTTATCAAAATATGGGCAAATTATTTGCCAGTGTGAACTAAGCTTAGTTGTTGTAGAGGAATGACACTGCTCTTTTATATGCTTATGGTGGGCACCCCTGATTCAAAGATATTTATTTCAAAAATTAAATAAAAATTTTGATTTCTATTATATCACATATCATTGTTATAATTATATAGAAGAATCATTCGATGCATTTATTACTTAAGATTATTCCGGGTGTTCTACAAAACGATCCAAATCGTATGTGAATTCTTGTGGATTTTGGGTTGCAATCGATTTGTAGAACACCTGGGTATATCTTTTAAGTAATGATGGTAACTGCAGCTAACAAGTTCCATTCGATGATATTTTCGATCATTTCTAGAATTTTGTTAATTATAAATCACCCATTGATTGATCTTTTGATCAATTTAATAAGTGATCGTACCTACATATGATTAAGTCTTTCAATAGCGATTAAGTTTTGCAGAATCACTTGGAAGATCGGATAAATAATAATATTAAAATTTGGTGTTATCCTTCAACAACATACTTTTTTTCGATCAAACATTTCAGCGATTTAATAAATGGTTAAAAAGGTCAAAGTTCTATCTCTTCATTAGTCTTTACAAAAAAAAAATCCTTAAAAAAAAACTCAAAAATCAGGGCGCCAATCCAGAGGATTCCACGATAAAGTTACGTCAAGATAAAAATCCTTGCCTTAATTGCCTTGTGTTATATTTTGAGGGCACATTTTAACCCAATACTATGCTAAGTGGGCTTCTGTAGTCAGATGTAAACAAGAAATGTAATCTAACACTAGAAAGCAGTAAAGCGTACTCAGCTTACTAGCATAAAATATGGTTTCATTCAGGTGTGTCCTGGAGATCTCTGTATAAAACAAGGCTGCAAACCTCTCAAATTTTGGAAGAAGTTCGTTTTTGGGGGTTCGAACCCGTGAAGAATCTTTGGGTTCGGTTCGCGGACTGGTTCGTGAAACCCCAAGTTTTGGTTTGAACCTATAGAGGTGAACCGTCACTTAGACAAAAAATAAGTTATTTTTATAATGCATTTTTAAGTTTTAATTCGAATCGGCTAAAAAAATTTTCCAAAGAAATTATGATATACTAGTTCGGACGACTCGATTCTCATTTGTGTAGATTTTTGGAATAATCATTACATTCAAAATCAGAGGTCGCAAAAAATTGCTAAAAATAATCATGTGTTTTTGAAACAAACTTTCAAGACAAGAATTCCGGGATGGAAAAATCTATTTGTACTTGGTTTGAAAAAATTATGGAATCGACCTATATCTGACATCAGTTGGGATATTTTGGATTTTTTTGTTTAGATATTGTTTGTTCCTGAATCTGTTCGTTTCTTTTAACTTCTTGGATTTGTTCTTTCTAAACATTAATGTGGAAAACGCTCGTATAAATGATATTTGGAACAAGTTTTAAGACCTTTTCAAATATGTATGTTCTCTTGGACAATTTTAGAAAAAATCTTTAACATCATTGATAGATTTTTTATTTAAGGCCTATTCTCAGATGACATACATTTTTTTCGGCACTAAGCTTCATATAAATAAGACAGCTGTTTAAAAGCATGCCGATTTCAAAGCTCTACAAAGTGTTTCTATTCATATGAAGCATTATGACAAAAATAATTTTTATGTCATCTAAGAATAGGCCTTTAAATGTTAGTTACTTTCTACTGTAGTCAAAAAAATGAACCGAACCTTTGATATTTTAATAAGTGGTCCGGTTCTGGTTTAGGATTGAGTGGTCCAAAATGAAAATTGTTCGATTCATAGTCCGGATCGGGCTCATCGAAAAACCCGAACTTAACCGGTTTTCAGGGTTTCGGTTCCGGACCAGTTTGCAGTCTCGGTATAAACTATTGAATTTCAATCTAAACTTAAATGACTTTATATGTGAATTGATCGGAATAAGTTTGGTTGCTGGGCTATCAGACATTTCGCGTTTGTGGATACTATTTTGTTTTAGTTTCTTCGTAAGAAATTTTTAGTTTTCTAATAGGAGCATGTTTTTATTTTTTTTTTATCCATTTCTGGACTTCAATAGAATAGCTAACTCGTTATTTATGATACAAATATTTTTCCAAACTAATTTTCAAGATTGAAAATAATAAACTAATTTTTATACGCAATTTAAAAAAAAATTCTTGCGAAATATTTTTGAAAAGTTTTTTAGTTCTAATTATGATAATGATAGATCGTAGTTCTACGGGTTTATGCATTGAGTAAGAGGTAAATTAGTTGGCTCTGTTATTCATACTTTTTTTGCACAAAAAAATTTAATTTAAAAATTCAATTTTCATAAAGTGAAAAAATGAGAGTTTAGATGATATTAAACTATCGATTTCTCAAGTTCCTGTTAAAAGTATTCTAAACAAGTAGAATTCTGTAGACCTACCGAAACAATCGACATGTTTTAAGTTCTTGGTAATACTTTTTCATAACGCTTCATGCATGAGTATTCTCTAATCTCTTAAAGTGCTTTAACCTAAAACTGTTACCACTTACTTAACCTTTACGAACCCTGGCCTGAGAGAAGGGTCAACCAATCAGTTGAATTTACTAACTAGTTAGGTAGATAGTTGAATGAAGCGTTTTGAGAGCTGTCCTTTTGGCTTGTACTAGCTTTTACTGTATGGCACACACAGCCGATGCTCCTGTATATTGATTATTTAGACGACGACGCATACCCTCCAAATAAATATCACGACTGAACAGGCCAGCAGCCAGGGGTATGCTTTAAGAGACAGAAAGAGAGACAGTTTAATAAATTTTCGTCCGGCCACAGTATAAAGACTTTACTCACGCATCAGTTCCCGCTCGTATAAGCGTGCGAAATAGCGCCCACACAGGCTTATGATCTGATGTGGTAATCGATGGCACCGAGTCATACAGCAGGCACTGCACAAAGGGTTGTGTGGGTGTCGATACACCGGGCACTGTGCTCTGTCGCCGTATAACCAAACCCTGCATCTGACGATACTTGTAGAGTATACGATCCGTATAGGCCGGCGCACGCTGTTTCGAGGAGGTATCAAAGTTTTGACTACCTGGATCATATTTATAGGTAGGTGGAAACGTTATATTTGCCTCCATAAAGCCACGAAAGGCCGCCCCATCCGCCAGCACTGAGGTTAGTTGATCTGTGTGCATATAACCATGCGGCAGGTGTGAGGGTAACGGAAACTTGGTATTCTGTATCCATTCTAGTAACTTTTCACGCGGTTCGGCCAGGCGAAAGTTCAGATCACCGCACCAGAAGACATTATCGAAATTTTGCGTCACATCCTTGTTTTTGTGTCGCAAATTGGGAAGATTTCTGGGTAAATCTAGAGCATTAATAATGCGTTTGACATCGGATACACGTTCCTTCACCTTTTGCTGGTGTGCAGTCAAATGGGAGGTCACAAACAGCATGGAGGTGCCAAAGAGACAAAAGGATATGGCCACTGCACCTTTGGTGCGAAAAGCAGAACCTGTGCGCACAGACATTGAGGCATCCTCCGGGGCGGAGCAATACCAAATGAGATCGCGACGCATATAGACAGCCAAGTGGAGGGTACCCAGCGTAGTTGAGTGGAACAGCACATGGGAGGGACCCAAAGTTTCCTGAAGTGTTACCTCCCACTCAAAGCGATCCGGACTTGATTCCTGAGTGCCCACCACCACAATATCCGGCACATGCTCCACATTTGCTGGCAAAACAAAGTCGTTCATTTGTCTGAAAAAAAATAGTTATTTTTCGCTGTAAACTAGTGTAATTGGAAAGGAAATAAGTTTTACCACTTACTTGGGTGGACAGTGTCCATTCATATTCCAAGTGCCCACAAAAATGGTGACCTCGTTCTGTGGCAGAACACGACTCAGTTCGCTGGGACCCAGCAACGAAGAGGAACCCAAGCGTCCATCCAAATAGCTACGCTCACGCACCTTATCCGCTGGTATCAGATTCAAGGCATGCGCAGCCACCAAGGCCTGACGTGCCAAATTGGAGCCGGAACCCTGACGCTGTAGGCTCATATTCTCGTGCGACATAAAACGCTTGCCGGGCTGCTCCCGCTCGCTGGCATCCAGCTCATGACCCTCATCCGGCTGTGTGGCTATATTTGGTGAAGACATATGCTGTGGCGTGGTGGCCCGTTTGATGTTCAGGGCCTCGTCATCTGCCGACTGCAAAGGCGGCAGCTCCTTTCCAGGTGGATAGAGTTTTAAGCGCAGGCGAGAGCGGCAAGCTGATACCGCAATGGGACGTATGGGTGCCCTTTGCAGGCTGTCACTCTGGCTCGATATATTGGAGGGTGAGGCAGAGGCCACAGCCGCACTACTGCAATGGGCAAAGAAAGTTTTGCTGGCCACCGGCGATTCTGGTGCACTGGCACACTCGCTGGAGGGTCGCGGACGCTGAAATGAGGTATTGCCTTCGCTGGAGTTTAGTGAGCCCGAGTTGTTGTCCACCATGCTCCAACTAAGCGAGAGATTATCCTTCCTTAGTACATTCGAATTGGGATCGGGTATGGAATTATAACGCACACTGACCGGCGGCGTTAGGGGTTTCTTTTCAGCCTTACAGCACAGGCTGAACTGATGGCTAAAACGATTGTGATTGGGCGAGCGATGTTTGGGTGATTTACGTCGCATTACCACATCGGCGCCGCCATCGCTCTGGGAACCACCATCGCTGCTGTAGCGATGCGTGTGTCCTTTGCTCTTTGAGATCGGCTTACTGCGCCGATGGAAGCTGATTAGGCCACTGTGCGATTTCTCCAGCGGCAGAGTTTGGCTTTTGTGATTGCTGTTCACATGATTTGAACCCGATCCCGCTTGACATTTGGCAAAACTCACATCGTACTGCCCACAGGCGGAATTGGGGCGACGCTGTCCACTGGGTGAGTCGGGTGTGGCGGGTTGAGGTTCCACTTTGCTCGGTCGTTTGGTAAGCAGTCCGAAGAGCGAGCGTGGACTGTTGCTGGCTGAGTTGGTGATACGCTCCTCGCTACCGACGCCAGTGCCGCTACTCTGATGATGCATGGCGTCCTCAAGACGTTACCTGCAACTGTGCATACAAATGGGAGAATTTACATTAACAAAGGTATCATAAAAAATAATATAATAAGAGACTTCGAAAGATAACTATTTACGCTCTTTAAGCATTTTCCACTTACATCACGATATAAACCGAATGGCAGTCTTTTCCAGTAGCCTGGGACTCTTTGTAAAGTAAATGTGCGCTTTATAAACTATTATCACTGGGATCATTCGACTGTGGCGCATATTGTGTTGTGCTCGCGGCTCGTTTTTCGCGTCTATGGCATTGTTGACATCTATGTGAATCGCCTGCTATATTAATAGTTGTGCCGGACTACCATCCCAGACGACGTCATCGAGTGCAAATGACAATGCTAACTAAAAGTGACGTATCCAAATCTGGCGCTAATTGAGCTGCTGTGACTGCGACCTCAGCCCATGGGGACTGCAAGAGAATCAACATTAAATGAGTTAATCATTTCGTGTCTTTGTGTTAAACTCACCTGGGATTAGGACTAGAGATTCCCCTGGGCAGGCAAAACAATGAGCACTGGAAATAAGGATACAAAAAAAAAATCAATATCATGTACGTTGCTCCGGCAATGCCAATACAATTCAAGTGGGGGATGTGGGTGGCAAAGGGTGGAGGACTACGTAACAACATTGGCATGCTGAGGCGCCCACGCAGCAGACTCACACACGCAGACGCACACACACACACGGACATGTATGCCCATTGTGGCGACGACGACATTATTTCATTGGCTCTTATGCTCTGGGCACGAGAGATTTATAATTAGCTTTGGTTCTTTTGTTGCCGCCAAATGTTTGCCTTGGACTACAACAACAACAACAAGCGTCGCACCAAGTTCAGGTTCACGATCAGGTGCGGGTGACATTAGGGTAATTTACCGTAATTTTTGTTTACCTGTTAACACCGCTAATGCTGCTTTCATTTATGTAATATGTCATCTACTGATTCGTCTACATTTGAATTGTTTATTTCTACTAAAAATCGGCAAATAGAATGCGAATATTTTGACAAGTGTTGACAAAGCGACCAAACAACCTCTGCCCGCACACGGTCACACGACGCAGTGTTGGTAAACCGAGCAGGTGTATTTATTAGAGATGTGCATTCAAATGTTTTCTCGTGAGTCATGAATAAGTTGGAGTTAGTTCAAAATATATGTTTATTTTTTCCCTTAGAAAAATAAATCTAAACTCAGTCGAAATTTGCCTGCACATAAATAAGTGGATATGCTTTCTTAAACCTTATGATTCATTTGTTTTTGGGCATAGATTTTTATTAAAACGAATAAAAATAACGTTAACGGTATTGGTAAGACTTTGTCCATCGAATTTTTTTCGGTTACGATTACATTAATGCTTTAGTTTTAAAATTTTGTTGGCTTCCGTAACGCTTATGATTATTGGTACAAATTTGTTAAACATACATCAGTTTCTCTAAGAATATGATTTGAATTTTTAATAAAGTTTAAATCCGAATCATGAAAAAAGTGAAACATTCTACATTCCTCTTCGAAAGCAAATCAGTTTCAGGAATCCCTTTAATATTATTTATTATACTTCAAAATCATTTTCGTTCAAAAGATATGATTTTAAGAAAATTCGAAATTTCATAATTTTTGCGAGCTAAGAAATGATGGTATGTTTATATCGAATGTTCCATGTTCAAGTATTGCAGTATTTGGATCAAATGAATAGATCATCAGTGAAACAATCGCCTATTTTGGGAACCCTGAGAAAATCTCTAATTTGGAAGGGATACAAAAATTGATTGAAAACTAAGCCAAATGTATCAAGCTTAAAAAACTGTACTCAGGTTAGGTAAAAATTTATTTCGTCACCATCTATCTGTGTATATACCGATAAGCTCCAAACTCATTTTCAAAGCAAGCAAGCATATAAAAATATACAAATATTTGGAAATGCCTACCCCCATAACCGGAAAATGAACGGAAAACTAATGTATTAATCTCTTAGGTTTTTTTATCCGATTAGCTCCAACCTATTTCGCAAAGCTCTACATAACAATATATTTACAACGTAATTTTCAGAAAATTCGGATAATTGTCAAAAAATAGTTAATAAAAACCATATGATTTCCATTCCATTGGATTCAATATAATTTTTAAAGCTCTATATGAAAATTCTATAAAAATTTTATTCAATTTTGTTGGAAAATCCATCCAGCAGCTTTTAAAATGTTGGGTTGATTTTAAATTTTTGCCCGATTAGCTTAAAACTCATATTCACAGCTACACATACAAAAAAGGATATTCATGTTTTTTCAAATTTCGGAAATCTACCCCGAAAATTTATTGATTCACATTCGATCATCTTAAAACGTATTTTCAAAGTTCTTCATAACAAACTATTTCTAACGGGACTCAAAAATTTTGGAAAATCCGAACAATTGTCCGAAAATGCTAAGAAAAAATTAAAAGTTTTTAATCATGTTCATGTTAAGTATTCATTTTCTGATTTCGCAGATTTTCAAAATATTAAGATAAGTCCGAAGTCCGAAAGAAGAACAAAAAGTCGCGTACATCAGTGTTTAGTCATTTTTCTGACTTTGCAGATGGTTTTTATATAAATGGAAAGCCCGTTGCTTATAGTTGGTTCCCCATTGGGGATCTTTTGAAAGAAATGTATATTTTTTTATTGAAACTTATTTACACAAGTGCAAGCGAACGAATTCGGTTTACTCTAACCGAAAACCAGAAACCAAATTTTTAAAATCCTTTCCCAGAATTATTAACCGCATAAATTATAACCATTTTCCCTTAAATCAATTTCAAAATTTCTAACTATCGCTTGCGTGTCCAAAAACTATCGCTTGTTTTCCACTATTTTAAAAATTTATAACACTTTAGGACAGTGTAGGGCGCGTTCGTATAGCGTGTGCATAGCAAAGGCCGCAGTCACAGCGACGCGTCGCGACGTCGCTCACCGACAGCATACGAACGTTTCGCTGCTTTCGATTTCGTATCGGTTGCCACGCACACATGCATAGCAAAAATATGATTGTATTGTATGCCCTACACTGCTTTAGGCCCTCCAAGCATTTTTCACTTACATCAAGCGATGAACCGCTATGTCCAAAAACTATCGCTTGTTTGCCATCTCTAAAACTGTGCAATTTTTTTTTTGTCTTTGGTATTTTTGCGCTGTCGTTTGGCGGTCACTTGTCATCAGTTCGTTTTCAGTTTCCAGCGCCGCTAAGAACTTGGAATTAAATATTTTTAAATAATGGCAGCTCAAACTATACTCTTTGATTTTACGCTGGACAAGGATAAAACTGTCGATGCCCAGCAGCGACAGGAGGTGGCAAAAATTCTGCGTCACGAGTTGGAACATGTTTTCCCCCAGCTGGAGCTGGCCTTTACCATGGAGTCGCCGGAGAATGGCTACTTTTCGGTGCTGCATGAGAACAAGGACACCATAATCACGTGCCGCATATTCCAGCACGGTCTGTTGACCATCAATGTGGAGTACTATTTGCCCGATGGCAAGGAGCCCGCTATATCCTTTGATGTATGTAGTAGTAGTAGACTCTTAGATAACCGACACCCACCGACATTGACTAGCCACCATCTCCTTTATTTCAAACATTTCTGATTTTGTATGTCTGGTGAAGAAGAATGGGAGGGGGAAGAGCTTTTGATACAGTAAAATTGATTTTCCGCACATGTTTGCCAAACTGCAAATGTATGTGTGTGTATGTGTGAATGTGTGTGATGTAGGAGGTGTGTCAACTGCACTTGACCGTTTTACCGCTGCTGTTGTTGCCTCGGAACTTGGTCAGGGTCAGTGTCATTGTTGTGGTAGTGTCTGCAATCTCTCAACCCCATGTTCAAGGCCTACATTGTTATCTAACTGCAAGCCAAAGTGAATTTAAGTAGTTAATCATAATTTACTTTAAGAGCTTAATTTTCCTCGCTATCTCCCACTCTCTCCCTTTCTCTCTCTCTCTTCGAGCGCACGTGGGCGCGAGTTCATTGATCGGAATTAGCTTTTGCTTTGACAATTTCACAATGTAGATGTTTTTGATTATATTCTATAAATTTCGCAATATGTACTTAATTTTGTATGCATGCATGTGTGTGTGTGTATGTATTTTCCCCTTTTTCATTTCGCTCACTTTCCTTTTTCATAGGCATCAAGAATTTCAACTAAAAATAGTCCGTTTTGCTGGGCTGGCCTAAGCGGGGGGTGCCCCAATAGTTTTGCCTCTTAGGATGGGTAATGAATGCAATTTGCGGTTACATTTTTTTAACCCTTAAAGCCAGCCTACTAAAAGCTCTGAACCCTGATTGATGTATTGTTTTAAATCGTTTCCATTTTTGCAATGATCTTTGAGATCGAGAGCAGTACACCAATTCCTTGCCAGAAATATCATTTTTAGTAAAAAGCAAGCTGCAATTTTTAAAAGATATTCTTTAAAAAATTAACTTAATGTACCTTAAGTAAGAGCATTTGAAAATCCAAACCAAAGTTGTAAACTTTTTTCAATTAATTTTTAAAAATGTTCATTAAATAGAAAGCTCATTTTTTTATACATAGAAAAAACATTATGTTTGACCGCCTTTGCCCATCTTTTGGAAGGCTGGGAAGCTTCTCATCCGTTATATCGGCCAAAAAATTTTGAAGATTGATAATTTGATTGATAATTGATAATTTGATAGTGCAGAGTCGGGGCTATACAGTGGATGTGTTATCACTTCCCATTTCAGCTTCGTTCATTTTGGACGAGTGACTAAAGATGTATGCGGTCGAGCTTAGAGATGGGTGTGGGACGGAATTCTCGCGGGAATCCCGAATTTCACGAAACGCGAATCTTTATTTTCAGTAGGAAATCACATTAGAATTATATAATTTAGTCATTATAAATTCATCTTGTGACGTCCCTAAGATTTTAAACTATTTCTGACCTGCTTGAAGAAGCATTTCAATTAGGATCCCTCGATAATTCCATCCCGCGCCAATCTCTAGTCGAGCGTAGTCATAATAGAAAAGGTCTCCTTTGGGTTTGGCTGTTCAGGGATGCTTCTCGTAGATTGTTTTATCCAATTCTAATGATTTACTTCTGACAATTTATTATAATATTATTTTCAATAATTTGAATAACTCTTACAATAATTCTTACATCATTTTCCGTTAATTCTTGAAAATCTAAAAAAAAAATTGCATACTTGTAGGCTGACTATAATAAGAAAAATTTTGAAATAGTAAAACATTTTCACTGCGATTCTTCGAAAAACAAAGCAAAACCGCACGAAAGCGCATACCTCTTGCTATAGTTAAATATTTAAATATTTTAAATATTTTATATTTAAATAATAAGTCATGTTGCAGATGAATAAATAAATATCTGTCTTTACAGTCCCAAAAGGCCAAGCCGAGCTTCTCACAATCTCTTGGCTCAAGAGAACGGGACCTATACTGTTTAACGAAAGGCTGGTTTTAAAGCCTTGAACTTGCAATTTTATTTAAGGGTTCGCGTTAATTTGTTTTATATATATTTCTGGTTCACAATGGGTTCCGAACCAGTTAAAACGCGGCCCTAGCTCAGAAATTATTTATGATTTTAACTTTACATTTTATGTTTAAGTTGGTAATAGGGAGTTAGATATTTTAACGGCTTAAGATTTTGGTATTTTTACTAGGGCTGCAAACCGGTTTTGAACCGAACCGGTTCGAACACGGGACTCCGACTTTTCTTTTACTGTGAACCGAACCTCTTTTAATAAAATTGGTTCGGTTTAAAAAAAGTTACAAGTTTTAGTTAAGCGGCCATTTTATTGAAAAGAGAAGTTGTATAGACCAAAAATTGCTCAAAGAAATAATATTTATAAAATTTAATTGAAATTAATTGAACTCGTATGTTCGAGTATACAAAAATTAAAAAAAATCAGACATTTTTTTATATTTTTAACAATTTAATTACTCTTCTTTACAAATTTGGTAAAACTTCGGACGAACCAAGGTTCGAACCAAAACCTTATCAGAAAAACCTTGAACCTTTTTCTGAACCTTAACCATTAGTAAATGTTGGTTCGAACCCGCAAACCGGACCTCCAAAAAAATGATTTGGTGAATTTGATATGAAGTTCGATAATTTCTATATATATATAAATCTCTTAAAAACTCAAGAACAGCTCGATTGAATTGGATATTTTTGCATGATTTGTTCGTATTGAATCAGGGATGGTTTAGATGGAATAAAATCGGAAAAACTCTAAGAGCAGTTTTAAACTGGTATATGTACATTAGGGCGAACTTTGTTTCCATACGATTTTTGACATTTAAATTTCTTTGCAGCTCTTGGCTCAAAAAATGCAGTATATTTGATAAAGAATTTCATAGAAAACCAAAATTGGATATTTTAAGTTTTCGCGAAGCTCTGTGGCTTTAAAGTTTCCAATTTCCCCTTAATTTAGCTTTTAACTATTTTACTTCTTCAAGACTAGTTCCGAACCAATGTGCACCTGTTCAAAAATGATTGAGAGCCATTTCTCCTTAATTATTTAAGCTATAAAATTAAAACTTGGTGTTTGAGTTGGTAATATGGAGTACGACAAATTTTTGGAATTTGTTCTGTAGATTAGGAAAATAGACTTAGACATTTTACTGATTCAAGACCAGTTCCGAACCAGATTGAACCGGTTTAAATGTGGTTCAGAACCAAATCTTAGAAATTATTGAAGCTACGAACTTGAAATTGGTTATATGGGAACAGACATTTCACTGGTTCAAGACCAGTTCCGAACACACTGAACCGGTTCAAAAGTGGTTTAAAGCCCTATCTCAGAAATTATTGAAGCTACGAACTTTGGTGTGTAGGTTAGTTCGATAAAGACAGATCTTTCACTGGTTCAAGACTGGTTCCGAACCTACTGAACCGGATCAATAGTGTTTCCGAGCCTTATCTCAAATATGATTGAAGCTATAAACTTGAAAATTTGGTGTGTAAGTTAGTTATATGGGACTAAACATTTTACTGTTTCAAACCCGGTTTCGAAACTGTTAAACCGGTTTAATAATGGTTCAGAGCCTTATCTCGGAAATTATTGAAGCTACGAACTTGAAAATTGGATTGTAGGTTAGTTAGATAAAGACTGATTTTTCACTGGTTCAAGACTGGATCCGAACCTGCCGAACCGGTTCAAAAATGGTTTAGAGCCCTATCTCAAAAATTATTGAAGCTACGAGCTTTAAATTTGGTGTGCAGGATAGTTATAAGGGGATAGTTATTTTACTGGTTCAAGACCAGTTACGATACCGCTGAACCAGTTCAAAAGTGGTTCAGGGCCTTATAAAAGAAACTATTTATGCTATGAACTTGCAATTTGTTCTGTAGATTGGTTATAAGGGGATAGTTATTTCACTGGTGTAGGTCCAGTACCGAACCAGAGTGAACCAGTTCAAAATCTACCATAATAGAGCTATTTCTTCAAAATTATTAATGCTATGAATTTGAAATTTGTTATGTTGATTGGTTATATGGAGTTAGACATTCTACTAGTTCAAAACCAGTTCCGAACCAGAGTGAACCAGTTCAAAATTTTTTGAATTTTGTTCGAAAAAAATCTGTGAATTATTACTAGGACCCAAACAAAGCCAGATATGGAGCTAAAACCAAATATTCTTTAAAACTAAAAATTTTATTTAATTTTCTACCCATTTTCTTAATCCATTTTACGCCAGCATTTCATAGTTATTTTTCAATTTTTTGATTTCAATTATATATTTCCCCCCGTTCGGTTTGTTTACATTTTGATCAGCAAATATTGAAGTCAAATACAAATTACAATTGCAGACCATGCGCACAATGGAATTAATTTTACGGCAAAAATTAGATTCCGACCGGTCCAAGTATTTGCCCCCCATTAAACGTGGTGGATATATCGATATATACATGACTAGCTCAGGTTGGTCGTTAACATAAATATATCTAGAACGCAACAAAAGTTTAGTTTTTGTGTTCCCTTTTCTATTTTTTTTTTAAATTTTTATTGCTAGTTCCAAAAAATATACTCGTACTTTTCCCCATGCCGACTTTTCTTTCAACCAAAAAGCCACTGCAGAAACTTATATAATCCTGATGCAGTTTCACTTGTATCTAATTTCAAGTTAATGCCAATTCATGAACATTATCCAATTGGCCAATTGCACGCAAAACCAAAAGCCAGCAAAAACCGAAACAAGCCACGATTACCAGTCATGATATACAAATATATATATAAACCTACCTACCTACCTAGCCGTTACTCTCTCTCCTAGTAAAAAGCCATTTAATTTAGGCAGTTCTTTTGCATGCTAGTATTTCCACTCTTATTTTTGGATTATATATATATATATTTTTTACATTTATTTGATTTACTTTATTTATTTTCATATTTCCCATATGATCATCAACAAATCATGGACAAAAACTGCAAAAAACAAATTTAATGCGAATTTTTTATACAATACATAAAAAATAATGTCAATGTGTAAACCGATTGAAAAATTGTACTTACGTCCTGTTGCGCACATGTGTCACACCACCGCCCCCCGCCTCTCTCTCTCTCTCTCTCATAAACATGAAAAACCAAACCAGATTGGCAAGAGTCTGGAAAATGCCCTAGCCGTGAAATTGAAAGCCATCAGGGGCCAGAAGCTGCCTGTCCTGAAGCGCGGCGATGTCGCTAGGTATTTTCCATCATCAGGTAATGTACAAACTTCTATATATATATGCATATATAAAATATATATATATATAAATGTATATGGAAAACTTATCATAACTCATAGTTGAGTCGCCAGCATGATCGAACTCATTTCAGTCACATTTTTTTAGGTGAAAGAAAAATAAAAAGAATCAACAAATCAAATTTAGTTTTCTCTCTCTTACACAATTAAATTTTTTAATTTTTTTTGTCTTTATCTGTTTTGCATGCTGCCTTTTTCTTAATGTTTAAGTATTACTTATTTATTCTCAATTAGTTTACCATGAATTTTTCTTCTTGATGTTTAATCGTTGTCTTAATGCTTTTCCACAGATGAGCGCATCATTGAATACGATATTGATACTCTAGTCTATGAGGCACGCTCACCGTTCCAGAAGATACAAATTATGCACTCGAAGACATTGGGCAATATGCTAATATTGGATGAATTGCAGAGTAAGTGCAAGTAAATTTAGAACCATATTTCCCCAGAGATAGAACTGGAAACAAAAATCTACCAACAGGGAGAACGAGCTTTCCATATATACTAAGAAGAAGAAGAAGGCACAGGAGCGAGGGAATCTTCTCAGAAGAACAGGCGACTCAGCTCTCATTACGTCTAACGAATTGAGATCTATGTAGCATCTTTTTTTTTCTTACACTTTGGCAAGAACAGCATTAGGACTACGATAACAGTCTTTACGGGCACTGCACCGTAGGTAATATGGCCGTCAGAATGCACCCACAACGACTTCTTTCGTAGCTGTAGGAATAAGGTGAAGATAAAAAGCATCCAATACCTTCTATGTGACTGCCCTGCACTTCTTAGGAAACGCAATAACTCCCACAATTTTGAAGATAGATAGTTCAAACATTCTATTCATATATTCTACTACTCATTATTTATCGACCGCAATACATCGTTTTTCGATCAGATGGACGATATTAGAGCTATACGTAAAAGAAAATTCAAAGGAACGACAACAACAACACCGCAGCGATTGGTAGAACTTACGAGAAAGAGAGAGCGAGAGGGCAAAAGCTTACTGGTAATTTCCCAACTGGACTTTGCTTGACGGCAGTAGCTAATTGGACTGCGCCGCTCTCAGTTTCCCCCTCCCTTCTTTACCATAGATATTTGTGTAAGGAGGCAAAGACTAAGTATGAGAGGAGCAATGCAATTGAGATGGCCTGCGGTCAGAAATCACGCATGATTCCCGCGTGACTAATATAGTAACGTTTATGTTAATAGGAAATCATATACAAATTTTATAATTTTAAAAAGAAGAAAACTCCTTTGAAACATGGAATGAATGTCTTCCTCGTTCTGACCAATTTTACGAAAATGTTCTCTTTATTATTTACTTTATTATGAGAAATGTTATGATTGCCAAAGGAATGGAGTTTCCGGCTTTATATGTATAATCAGAAATCACATTGAGAGGAAATGTGCTGGTGGTTTATGTCCGCATTATTTTAGCTTTTGCGAAATTGAATTAAACTCTATAATTATATAAAAGCTTAAGTTATATTGTTAGACATTTGGCAAGGCTTAACATACATCCGTTTCTTCTTCATCCTTGCATCCCGTTGACGATCATTGATTTCGAAAAGAAATGTTTCGAAAGTATTTTCGGCTTCTCACAATCGGCGCATCTTTTATTCGAAAGATTGACTCCGTTTGGTGTCAAAGTTTGTGAAAGAATAAACCATTACCATTCCCAAATGAAAGGCAGTCGGATATTTTTCCCACTTGCCTCGTGCCCAATTTTTGACTAAAATCCTTCGGTTTGGATCCTTTGCCGGTAGGCCAAGACTTTCTATCAACAACGCGGTCAAGTCAGGCCAGTTTCTCCATTGAAAATAGCATATTCGTCTACTGTGAGAGCTTAAGCCAAGTATAATATTATTTTAAATAATTGCACAGTCAAAATAATTGTGAAGCATTGGATCGGTGAAAACTCATATCGAAAATGGAACTCTAGTTCAACATATTAGGTTTTACGACCTCAAGAAGGGTTTTTTGGATTCATCGTCAATCCCTTTTCCAAGCACTTTTCGTAACCATGAAAGAGAACAAAAGTTTTTCAACAATAATCTTGATGGAAGACATAAATTATTGTCAAATCAATTTTCCATCAAATTATAGATTCAACTAAACCAATTAATTTTGGTGGAGGTCGGGTTGACGGTTTCATACCAAAATATACCCATGGGTATGGTTCGAAACTTCGAGGTTTTTTGGTTAGGTTTTGGTTCGAACCTTGGTTCGGCACAAGTTTTACATAATTAATATTTTCTTTTGAAAAAGAGATGGTCCGGTTTGGAATTTCATTAATTTACATGGTTCGGTTAATAGTGCGGTTCAAAAGGCAAAAAACAAACGTGAACCGAACTGGTTCTTAGGGATTCGGTTCTGGACCAAACAAATTTAAAAACCGGGATGAGCGGCATCGGGTCAAAAAAAAAAATATTTTTATATGAAACAACCTAGTATATAAACCAAGATCTACTTATTTATATGTAGCAAATTTTCTATAATTTTTAAGTTCTCCAATTTGACTCTCAATTTCGATTTTTTTTTTGCAGATATTGCCGAATCCGATTTAATCTACACAGAGACACTGATGGGACGCGGCATAGAGAATTACGAGGGCAAGGAGATTTGCATATTGGGCGGCGGTGATGGTGCCCTGCTCTATGAGCTACTCAAGGAGAATCCCAAACATGTGGTTATGCTGGAGATCGATGAGCTGGTCATGCAGGCCTGCAACAAGCATCTGAATAGTATTTGCGGTGATGTGCTGGAGAAACGCAAGACCGATCAGTACGAAATAGTGGTGGGCGATTGTGTGGACTATTTGAAGAAGTTTATAGCCGATGGACGCAAATTTGATTATGTATTCGGTGATCTAACCGACATACCCATATCGGGTGCACCCGTGGGCGAGTGCTGGGACTTTATACGTACCATTTTTGAGCACTCGTTCAAGGTATTGAAGCCGGATGGCAAGTACTTAACTCATGGCAATGGCACCAGTTGCATTGAATCATTGGAGCTGTTCGAAGAGCAGCTGCGCTTGCTCAAGCCCAAGGTGAAGTATACGACAACAAAGGCGTTTGTGCCCTCATTCATGGAAGAATGGCTCTTCTATCAAGTGACCTTCGCTTGACCAGCTCAAGATGAAGCCGAAAGTAAAGCGCGACGACTATGGGACAACGGTGAAGGAATACCACAAGCAACAACCAGATGTCTCCCAAATGCTACTTCCAGCACGCAAACTATACACACACCCGCAGCACACAACGTAGAACCTGAGCACGAAGTGAAGAAGCCGCTCAAATTGCACTGTTACACCATTACCTGGCATGGAGAGGCAGCGCCCAAGGCCAATCCCAAGCCACATCGTCGTCGTCAGAGACGCGTGCACTATCACCATGCGCTGGTTTCCTAGTGGAGGCTTGGAAAATCGAACAAACAAAACGACGCCAAAAAAACAAACCACACCTTACATTAGCATCACCAACAACAACAAGCACTTCCAATGGCTGTTACTTAAAAAAAAACCAAACCAAATACTTAAACCCAATTCGTTTAATTTAAGTTAGCACTTAATTATATATTTTTCTCAAGCTCGCTCCCCTTTGATTTCAAAGAAAAAACTTAAAGTTAAGTCGTAAAAGTACAACCTTTTGAATGAGTATAGTTAAGGGCAAACAAAATGTTATGTATTCTCTCTTTCTCTTGTGTTTAATTAAATTATGTCTAAGCATAAAATGTTTGTATTATCAGATAATATTTATATATATAGTGCCTATATTTAATTTCCCTCCCCAATTTACGATTTTACATTTACGTATTTGTAGCAGAAGGTGCTAGCTCACTTATGTTTGTGTGTTCGATGAGTGTGTGTGGATGGATTTGTAGCATTCAGCACCATCCAAATTATTGCTGTAAAACCAACAAAAAAAACATAAAAAAAACAACACTTGATTTGTCTTAAAACAAAGTGCTTAAAAAGTAATAAATAGTCGTATGCAGAAGTCTAAAATTTTTTTTTTTAAATTGTGTACAATTTATCAGGAACATGACCTGAACCTTAACGGATAAATTTTTACTTATCAAACCAGAACCTGAACAAAAGAAAAGAATCCTAAATGAAAGCTTAAAAATATATTTTTTTAAAGCGAAGCTCTTTAACGGACGTTCCGGCTGGGGGACTAAAACGAGAAAAATTTTGACTTTGATTTCTTTGCGACAGCTTTTTTGCGTGAGATTTTCTTTGCTTCGGTGATTGGTTTTTCTTTGTGCTGATATTCGTTTGCATTAAATATGCACAAGCCAGCGCAACAGTGCACACACATACCCATACAGTCGTCTGGGATCAGGGATCTCGGATCAGGAATCTGCGATCAGAAATCCGCAATCAGGAATCTGGGATCAGGGTTCATAGATCTGGGATCAGAGATCTGACATCAGGAATCTGGGAACAGGGATCTCGGATCTGGAATCAGAGATCTGGCATCAGGAATCTGGGATCAGAATTCTGGCATCGGGGTACAGAGATCTGGGATCAGGAATCAGATATCTGGGATCAGCGATTTGGGACCTGGGATCAGAGATCTGGCAACAGGAATTTGGGATCAGGGATTTGGGATCAGGAATTTTTGATCAGGGTTCAGAGATCTGGGACCAGGAATTTGGGATCTCGGATCAGATATCTGGGAACAGGAATCTCGGATCAGGGATCAGATATCTGGGATCACCGATTTGGGAACAGGAATCTGGGATCAGAGATCTGGCATCAGGAATCTGGGATCAGAATTTTGGCATCAGTGTTCAGAGATCTGGGATCAGGAATCAGATATCTGGGATCAGCGATTTGGGACCTGGGATCAGAGATCTGGCATCAGGAATTTGGGATAAGGGATCAGGGATTTGGGATCAGGAATTTTCGATCAGGGTTCAGAGATCTGGGGCCAGGAATCTGGGATCTCGGACCAGATATCTGGGAACAGGAATCTGGGATCAGAGATCTCGGATCAGGGATCAGATATCTGGGATCACCGATTTGGGAACTGTGATCAGATATCTGGGAACAGGAATCTGGGAACAGGAATCTGGGATCAGAGATCTGGCATCAGGAATCTGGGATCAGAATTTTGGCATCAGGGTTCAGAGATCTTTGATCAGGAATCAGATATCTGGGATCAGTGATTTGGGACCTGGGATCAGAGATCTGGGATCAGGAATCTGGGATCTCGGATCAGATATCTGGGATCAGCGATTTGGGATCTGGGATCAGATATCTGGGAACAGAAATCTGGGATCAGAGATCAGGGATCAGATATCTGGGATCACCGATTTGGGAACTGTGATCAGATATCTGGGAACAGGAATCTGGGATCAGAGATCTGGATCACGAATCTGGGATCTGGGATCAGGGATCTGGGAGTGGTAAACTATTTTCCAACACAATTTTATATAAAATAATTATGATAAAATAACTTACATTCTTATGCAAGAATTTTTATTTTGATTCTGATTTTTTTTCGTAAAGAGCTTCGCTCGTACCGTGTGTTCCACGATACACACTACTTTTTATACATTTTTTTTAGGATTCATCAAGTTAATATGCAAATTATTTTGGACTGAACCGCCTTCAGAACCATCTCCATCAATCTGAACGCAACGATTTCGTGTTTTCGAACCCCTTTAGAATTTTAAGAGGTTTACATATCTGCATTGAATTTCATTACAATTTTTGATTATTATTTTAAAATTATATAGCATTCTCTCCTCTACTTTTGTAAAGCTTCTTCAAGAACGACACACTCAAAAGTCTGTTATATTATTCAAAATTGGTTCCAACTCTGTTAGCGATGGGATAACTGAATGTGACAAGCCAATCGATAGTTGTAGGTGAGTCTCCGGTACATGCTTATTTCGATAGTGCGGAGAGGGAACAGATTTAAATTTAAACAGTCTTTATATCTTTGATAATAGCATATATATATTTGATGTAAGTCGATGATGTTTTATCGTAGAGCGCCCCTTTTTACTAACTATGCTTGAACAGGTTTAATCTTTTATCGAGCTAGGTATTACCCTCTACCATAAATTATTTTTTGGCGCTCACATTGAACTCACTGTGAAGAAAGCCATGGGTACTCTAGTTTTTATCAAAGTTTAATAATCCTTACACAACCAAGCTCTTATATACATCTCTCGTGACGCCGATAATGGAGTTCGGTTCCTGTATTTAGAGTCCCCAATCGGATACTCTTTGTAAGCATATCGAATCAGTCCTGAAGCAGTTTCTTTTTTGTTTTCCATCGTAGAGTCACCAATCTTGGTATATATTAGTTTTATATGTTTCCACACAATTCCGGAAGATTTTATTAAAATCGGATGACTATAGCATATAGCTGCCATAGGACCGATCGGTCGCAAAATGTGTTTTTTGCTAAGAAAAGATTTTTTTTTATAAATTTTAACTATCAATGATTTTAAATTTATAAATATCTGATATCTATATCCTATATATATATTCTACCGGTTAAGTCAGTTGGAGTGAACTTTTGCAAGCGTATTAAAACTTCAGTACAGTCGAAGTTAGTTTTGCCTTCTCGTTTTCATTCCGAGGGAAATAACAAAATTTTACATTGCAGTGCTTAGGCCATTTAAAAAAATATCCGGACTTAAAATTATCGGTATCAATTCACGTTTCTAAACTGAGAAATCACTAGTCTTTAGGCATGGCTGTAGTTCTGATTTAAAGTTAAGATTCTGAACCATGTTATAAAATAAAGTTTACGGAAATGGCCGTTAATTGAAAAATTCAGTGGTTTCGAAGAAGGTTATTGTGAAAGAATACCCATATTTTGACCTAAACATGCTCCATTACCTGGTTAGTTTAACGCCTTATGCGAACCGATCGGTTATAAGCTCTGATACGGTTCAGTCGTTCACAATAGACATGGAAATTGTAGTTATTTGCAATGACATAGTTCATATATTTTTTTGTTTGGATAAAACCGAAAAAAATTTTGATCTTAAAAGATATTCACTTTATCAAAATGTGTTTAAAGCAAAAATGATAGAGAACTTTATTTAGTGAACTTTTTTAAAAAGAAATAGTTTTGGAAAAAAAAATGTTATACAAATTTTGTATGTTTAAAAATATTGGAGGAATGAGTTTTTCACGAAATATTCATTCAATACGCACGACTCACACGCGATTAACAAATCGTTCACTTAATTCAATACCGGCATAACTCAAAAAACTCGATTTTTGAGTTAATGATGCAGAAATCTTTGCCTTTTCATAATCTATTTTTGTATAAAATTTTTATATAGCTATCTCATATACTCTCCGCGAAGAGCGACTTAATTCAGTTGAGCCATCTTATTTATGGCACCCAAATTAATATTTTTTTCTTCAAAAACATCATAATTTAAAGTAAAGATAGGGTTTGTTTTACTAAAATCCTTAAAGGACTATTTGAACTCGATTTTCTATTTAAGACTTATTATATATATAACATTTTTCTAGTTAGATTCGAAGTTATAGGTTTTGTAAGGGTAAAACACATTAAAAACTTTAAACGCAATTTTCTCGAAATCAATTTTTTTGAGTTATTCCGGTATTGAATTAAGTGAGCGAAATGTAGACAATCACAATTATGTCGTGACACATTTAAAATCACCTAACACGCGCATCTCTAGCAGAAAGACCTACTACACCTATCGATGGCAACTTATCGATAATTCGTGCCATCGCTGACCGCACGCTTAGAGGTGGGAATTGAAGTTGAACATTCAGTTGTTACGTTACCTACTCAAGCAACCAGAACAAAAATTGCAAAATGGATCGAAAACTGCACAGCGGTATCCACCATTCCACGCTGCGATTGCTACAGGAATCTGGCTGTGAGATATTGCCGCACAATTTAATGTATCCCGTGTTCATTGTCAGTCATGATGATGACATTCAGCCCATAGCCAGCATGCCAGGTATCTCACGTTTTGGTGTGAACAAATTACGTGAGCATCTGGAGCCGCTGGTACGCAAGGGACTGGCCTCGGTGCTGCTCTTTGGCGTGGTGGATGCCAGCCAGAAGGACGAGTTGGCCAGCAATGCGGATTCGGCCAAGAATCCGGTGGTAAGGGCATTGCCCAAGCTGCGTGAATGGTTTCCTCATTTGCTCATAGCCTGCGATGTGTGCATTTGTCCATATGCCTCGCATGGCCATTGCGGACTGCTGGGCGAAACGGGACTGGAGAATGCGCCCAGTATAAAACGCATAGCCGAAATATCAGTGGCCTATGGCAAGGCGGGGGCGCATATAGTGGCTCCATCCGATATGATGGACAACCGGGTGAAGGCCATTAAGGAGGCGCTAATTGAGGCTAATTTGAATAGTGTCTCGCTGCTGGCCTATTCGGCCAAGTTTGCCTCCAATTTCTATGGACCATTCCGTGAGGCAGCACAATCGGCACCCAAATTTGGTGATAGACGCTGCTATCAGCTGCCCAGTGGCTCACGCAATCTGGCCATGCGTGCGGTTGAACGAGATGTAAGCGAGGGTGCAGACATGTTGATGGTGAAACCGGGCATGCCTTATCTGGACATACTAAGACAAACCAAGGATACATATCCATATCATACACTCTATGTGTATCAGGTATCCGGCGAATATGCCATGCTCTATCATGCCGCCAAGGCGGGCGCCTTTGACTTGCGTGAGGCGGTGCTGGAATCAATGAAGGGTTTCCGACGTGCGGGTGCCGATTGCATTATCAGCTATTTTACGCCCTACCTCTTGGATATTATAGAGGGTACCAGGTCGGCGTAAGCCGCCGTAGAGTGTCCATTTGATTAGCTTTAAGTAGAAAATTTATATGTTTGCAATTGTTCAAGGTTTTATATACAATCATTTTATGTCCAATCATCATTATTTTGGTTTATTTTTTTTTGCCTGCTGATAAGCCAGCTGCTCATCGAACGAATTTGAAAAGCAAATTTTGCCCCCATGGCGGCACCAAATTGTCAATTGCACAATTACAAATTCCAACCGGTTAAACAGGCCTCACCGCACACACTTGAATGTTTTGCGTCGTGAATTGAATGTACAAATTTTTTGATGGTTTTTGCAATATTTTTACTACTTTTTAAGGTGTTAATTAACTTGGCCTATAGCTTGACATGACATAACTTAATTAAGTTAAATTTTGCTTAAATTTTTAAATGGAAATTTTGACAATAAAAAATATAAAAGAAAAAAATCACATACGGAAATGCATTTAAGTACATAAATTAGTTCTTTAGAATATATAGTTTAACAAAGTAAGAAAAATCTAGAATATTAAGGAATCTACACTCGGAGAAAATCACACAAAGAAAGGGGAAATTATCCATGGGTAGTTTCAGTTTTCACTTTAAATGGTAACGGATGTAAAAATCTTTTTAAAATTAACAATTTTACAGACTTTTTTAAAGAACAAACTATTTCGATTCCGCAAAAATCTTGCCGAATTTGAAACCAAATACGGATTGTCTGATGAAAAACCATTGACAATTATAAGGGATCTTCAAATGAGTAAATTTTAGCCACAGAAATATCATAGCGTCACCAATCTCGGTATATATATTAGTTTCATATGCTTCCACATAATTCTGGAAAAATTTATCAAAATCGGATGACCTTAGCATATAGCTACAATAGGACCGATCGGTCGGAAAAGGTGTTTTTTGCTAAGAAAAGATTTTTTTATGGTCAAATTTTGATTCTCAATGATTTTGAATTTATAATTATTTGATATATATCCTATATATATATATATAGTCCGGATAAATCAGTTGGATTGAATTTTTGCAAGTGTATTAAAACTTCGGCACAGTCGAAATTAGCTTTGCCTTTCTTGTTTTTTCTTTTTTTCAGACTGCCGTACCTTTGAAAGTCCGGAAAAATAACTTTCCGAACAGATTTAAGGCAAAGACGGCTTAAATATGGGCTTATATGCTTGAGTTTCGATGAAATTACGAGCGGTTCAATAAAAGAAATGGATTTTTGGCATTTCTTCTTAATAGTCCGGAAAAAAATCTTACGAAGCTGATCCTCAAGGAGGAGCTTTAAGATTTGAGTTTTGTCGAAAATACGAGCCAATAATAACGAGTCCAATAATACAAATTTAAATTTTGGCATTTTTTTAGACTGCCGTACTTTTTATAGTCCGTAATAATAATTTTTCGAACATATTTGATGGAAAGACAGAATGTTAACCTAAAAAGGGGCTTTTAGGCTTGAGTTTCGATGGAATAAGCGGCGCTCTAATAACGAAAATCGGCTGCCATATCTTGAAAATTCCGGAAAATTTACTTTTCGGAACGATTTAAATATAGTCTTTTAGGCTGCATTTTCGGCGAAAATACGAGCGGTCCACTAAAAAAAATGTGGGTTTTTGGCATTTTTACAGACAGCCGTACTTTAGATAGTCCAGAAAACAAATTTTTCAAAAATATTTGAGGAAAAGATGGTATGTTATCCATTTATACTTGAGTTTCGGCGGAATTACGGGCGCTCTAATATGCTTTTAGCACTTTAATAGACTACCGTATTTTATATATTCCGGGAAAAATACTTTTCGGAACGATTTAAGGTAGAGACGTCCTTAAATATAGTCTTTCAGGCTTAACTTTCGTCAAAATTAACAGCTGTCCAATAACAAAAATTTGGTTTTTGGCATTTTTACAGACTGCCGTACTTTTGATAATCCGGAAAAATAACTTTTCGAACATATTTAAGGAAAAGACGGAATGTAATCCCTTAGGAGGGGCTTTAAGGCTTATGTTTCGGCGGAAACTAAGGGCGCCCCAATAGGCTTTTAGCATTTTAATGGTCTGCCGTATCTTGAATTATCCGAAAAAAGTACTTTTCGGAACGATTTAAGGTAAAGACGGGACCTCATCCTTAAATATAGTATTTCATGCTTGATTTTCGCCGAAATAAAGAGCGGTTCACTAACAAAAATTGGGTTTTTTGGCATATTTTCAGACTGCCGTACTTTTGATAATCCGTAAAAATTACAGGCGCTCCAATAGGCTTTTAGCATTTTAATGGACTGCCATATCTTGTATATTTCGGAAAATGTAATTTTCGGAAAGATTTGAGGAAAAGACGGGACGTCATCCTAAAATATAGTATTTCAGACCTAATGTTCGCCGAAATTACGATCGGTCCAATAAGATAAATTGGAGTTTTCGTATTTTTTTCAGACTTTTCGAACATATTTGAGGGAAAGATGAAATGTTATCCCTTTAGGCTTGAATTTTGGCGGAATTTGTCGAAAATGCCCTTTTGGAGTTTCATTGGTCTGCCTTACCTTTGTTAGTCCGGATAAAATACTTTTCCGGATAGATTTAAGGTAAAGTCGGTACGATATCTGTAGGAATGGACTTTGAGCGTAGAGTTTCGGAAAAAAAACCGTGCGATTTAGGAATATAAATATGTTTTTGGCATTTTTTCTGACTGCCGTACCATAAATAGTCCGAAAAAGTTACTTTTCAGAACGATTTAAGGTAAAGACGGGATGTTATACTTAAGAATGGGCTTTGAGGGTTCAGTTTCGGAGGAATGACGAGCAGTCCAATAACAAAAGTGAGTTTTTGGAATTTTTCAGACTTTTCGAACATATTTGAGAAAAAGTTATCCTTTTAGGCTTGAGTTTCGGCGGAATAAGGGGCGCTCTAATAACTAAAATGGGGTTTTGGACTGCCCTGCCTTTGATGGTCCGGAAAAAGTATTTTCCGTACAGATTTAAGGTAAAGCCGGGACATTATTCTTAAGGTTGGGCTTTAAAAGTTGAGTTTCGGTGAAATTATGGGCAAGCAAAGAACAGAAATTGGGTTTAAACAAACTTTTGGACAGCCGTGCAATTGATAATCCGGGAAAAAATACTTTTCCTAATAGATATTTAAGATAAAGATCGGACATTATTCTTAAGAATGGGTTTTTAAGGTTGAGTTGGAGCGGATTTTCCGGCGATCCAGGAATTGACATGGGTTTCTGGCATTTTTGGGACTGCTATACCTTTAAAAATCCGGAAAAATTATTTTTCGGAAATATTTAAGGTAAAAGCGGGACATTATAATTAAGGATGGGCTTTAAGGCTTGAGTTGCGCCGTAATTACGGGTATTTTAGGATCGTAAATAGAATTTTGCCGTGACATTATCCTTAAGGAGGGGCTTCAAGGATTCCACCAAGGCTACTGTCATCAATCAATCCCGCTTATGACAGCTTGGGACAGACAGAAATGAGAGAAGAGGTGAATAATAGGTACCAATAATTCCCCTATTCATAATCAATCATTTTTACCCTCTTGCTTCTTTTCTCCGAGTGTACAAAAATATAAATAAATTTTAATTAAGAAAATACTGCGTGTGTGTTTTTGCGTCTTGTGCTCAATTAGATGCTCTCGCTATTATGAATTTGGCTATGTTCTAGTATATCTGTATTGGGCATTGGCTCTAGATCTGTTTCCGATATAATCTCGGCCAGCCATTGCTCAATTTGCACTGGATGAAACGAGTCCTCGTCGCCGCTATTGGCTTCTAGTATAATCTTCAAATTCTCAAAGTTTTTCAATATCAGACGCTTGCCCGGCTGTAAGTGGGAGGCCTTACTCACATCACTGGTGTTAGTGGTGGTGGTGCTGCTGCTCTGTGGTGGATCGGGCGTGGACGAGTCGGCGGGAGCGGTGTACACACGTCGCGGTTTCTCCTTCATGCTCTTCTTGATCTCGTCCAACAGACGATTATAGAAATCGCAGGTAACATCATGGGTATCCTGCTCTACGACCACTTCCTCATAGCCAAACGAATTCGACGAGGAGTTGGTGGTGACCTCCTGGGTGGGCTTGACCTTTTGCTTTTTGGATTGCGAGCGGGAGCTAGCATTGCTGGAGGAATTTGAACTGGAGGCAGTGTCCGAGGAGTCGGCAGCAGAGGCCACAGACTGGGATTGTGTGGGTTGTGCCAAAGGAATTTCAGCACTGACCGCCTCCTCCTGGGCACAGTTGATGGTCAGGCTGGCTATATTGCGCAGGTTGATGGTGCCGTTGCAATTGTTAATGGTGATTTTTGGTTTGAAGCGTGGCTTGCGCGTTTTTGTGGGTTTGCTGGTGGTCGACTTGCCCTCACGTCCCAGACTGGAGACAGCATCGGCTATGGATGATTCCAGCTCATCGTCCAGCTCCTCTAGATTCAGTGGCGGCACATAGATCTCCTCTCGCTTGATTTTTGCCTTACGTATCAATTCTTTGGCTTCCTGCAGTGTAATATTAATTATAGATCGTTTTGCATTCGCATTCTCTTCAATCAAAGGTGACTGGGATTTTGGGTTATTGTTGTTTATAGAGGAAGAGGAGAAATCTGCCGGCTCCTGTGGTGGCACATCTCCTTCCTCTAATTTATAGGCTATATTCCGATCCTGCAGACATTTGTACATGGTCTCATGATCATCCACGGGCTCTATGTAATCCTCATTGCGCAGCCCCGTGTTTCTGTACTCCTGCAAGGCCAACTGCATGTTGTTGTTGTCCAAATGAAAGTGTCCAAAACTGCGTATAGCTGCCAGCAGCTGCTCCTCATCCTCAACTGATGAAATGAAGCTCACTTCGCCATCGTCCTGCACTGTCTGCCTTTGTGCCTTCATTTGTTGTTGTGTATTGGCTATCACCTCCAGCTGGCGTAACAGCAATTTCTCACGCATGTGTAGGGCTCCGCGTATTTCATTGAATTTCTTTTGCACATTCCCTTTGACCTGAATTGCAAGGGTGGGGGAGGCGGGGAAGAAAAAGTGAAAATTACTTGTCTTTGATGTTCCCTGCTCTACCTACCTCATTCAACATCTGCTCCATCTTGACTACGTGTGTGTTCAGTGTGTGTTTGCTGTTTAATCGAATGACATTGTTATAAATCCTTTGTGGTTGATAAAGGAGTCTCACTGGCGAAAAAAAATATACAGTATGGTCTCACTCATTAACAGCTGGTGGCTTAGCGGTGTGACCAACATTTGACAATTTGTACCCTAGTGAAGGGAAATTATTTGGTCATAGAGATGCGCGCGTGACTGATTTTAAAACGGCACACGCACACACATACTACGTCAATGAACAAATAAAAAATCATGATTTTTGCTCTGTCAAGTATGCTATGTTTTATAATTATAAAAATATTATTTTTTTATTGCCTTAACACTAATATGTATAATGCTGACAAAACTGATTCTAAATAAATAAAAAAATTATTTAAAAAAAATAAAGTTTGCATACTTTTAAGTGCAAAAAGCGTGATTTTTTAATAGCATAAATGTGTGAAGTAAAAAAGTTAAATCAAGGCTTACAATTAAATAATTTAAATTCCCAATTTTACACTTATCGGCCGAATGAAGGTTATGAGTATGCGAATTGGAGCATTTTTAAGCGCTATCTTATGTTCTTTGTAGGGTGTTCCCTTACATATGTTCGCGAAATAAAGTTTTTCTATGTGAAATAGGCCTTCAGACTTACTAAACCAGCAGCGTACACAGAAATATGTTGAAGACCACTGAGGATTGGCTTTTAAAGAGCAAACGACAGGTTTAAATCTGCGGAGAACATTCAGAAAGAGCTCCTATGTGCAGGAGGTATCGAGATTACTAATCGAACGGTACGAGAAAGTCCTTAGAAAATGGTTTAAGTGCTTACAGATAACCAAAATATGAAACTACTTCACAATTATATATTGGCGGTCCTCAAGGATTAGGTTAAGAAAATGTTATATTTTATGTAATACTAGCATAGGACCCGGTGCGCTTCGCTTCGCCACTATCAGTAAAGCCGTAATTATTTGTAGCTTATTATATCAATATTCGGCTCAAATACAACGGATTACTCCAAAATCCCTCCTCGAGGTGAAAAAATCAGCTTTGACATTACACCTCCCGTTTTTCGAACTTTGCTGGATATTATGATATTAAAAATTTCATTAATTTTGTAGTGAATTTTCCATTTTCTGTTCGGTTCACAAATAAAAATTGGCTTTAAAACTACCCTGACACCCATTACCCGACTTTAAGAGTGCATTTTCGCAAAGCTAAATACTATTTTCCTATTTTATTGACCCATAGAGCTATCAAACCAAATTTAATACAGATCAGCTCAAATATAACGGTTTGCCATGAACCCGCACTCATATTCCGACCTTTGCAATAAATTTTCCCAAAATAAAAAAAAAAATTATTCCATTTATTTGTACCATAAAGCTAGCAAAACGAATATCATTCCGACCGGCTCACAAATAACTATTGTCAATGAACCCAACCACGCCCTCCATTTTCACATGTCTAATTATTTTCCATAATATGTTAACAAACAGATTTTGAAGTCAATCGGATGAAAAATGGTTTTTCCCATATATAATTTTCCGGCTATTTTCCGGACTTTTTACAGTGTGAAAGTAGAGAATCGATTTTTATACACTTGAAAAGTGTATATTAATTTTGCCCAGAAGTTTGTAACGCATAGAAATATTAATTTCCGACCCCATAAACTATATATATTCTTAATCAGGACGACGAGCTGAGTTCATTTCCGCTTGTCCGTCCGTCCGTCTGTCTGTCTGTCTGTCTGTCTGTCTGTCTGTTTCTACGCGAACTAGTCTCTCAGTTTTAAAGCTATCGAGCTGAAATCTTGCACAGAGTCTTCTTTTTACTGCACGCAACTAATATGTCGGAACCGGCCGGATCGGGTGACTATATCTTATAGCTGCCATAGGAACGATCGGTCGAAAAATAAGTTTTTGTGAGAAAAACTTTTTGGATTTCCATCCTAGCGTCTCCAATCGTAGTATATATTAGTCTTATATGTTTCCACGCAACTCTGAAAAAATTTATCAAAATCGGATGACTATAGCATATAGCTGCCATATAAACGGTCGGTCAAAAAACTACTTCTAGTGAGAAAAACTTTTTTGTCTTCTATCGTAGCGTCCCCAATCTTGGTATATATTAGTTTTATATGCTTTCATATAATTTTGAAAAAATTTATCAAAATCGGATGACTATAGAATATAGCTGCCATTTAAACGGTCGGTCAAAACACAAGTTCTAGTGAGGAAAACTTTTTTGTTTTCCATCGTATCGTCACCAATCTTGGTATAAATTTGTTTTATATGCTTTTACATAATACAGAAAAATTTGATCAAAATCGGATGACTATAGCATATAGCTGCCATAGGACCGATCGGTCGGAAAATGTGTTTTACTAAGAAAAGTTTTTTTATGGTATCAAATTTTTATTTTCAATGATTAAAAAATTTTAAATATCTGATATCTATATCCTATATATATTTTACCGGTTAAATCAGTTGGAGAAAAGTTTTTCAAGTGTATTAAAACAATTCGGCACAGTCGAAGTTAGCTTTGCCTGCTCGTTTTTAAATAAATTTGGAGCTGATCGGATGAAAACAAAAAAGTTTCATACAACAGTTTTCTGTGAATTTTCCAATCACCAATTTTCAATTCACCAATCAGTCAGTCAGGTTGAACTCTTTTATATATATAGATATAGATTATTGACTGAAAACTTAAATATGTGATAATATTAACATTTTCATGTACAAAGAAATGTAACAAAAGTCACCTATAGTTTGTTTAGAAAAATAAGGTTTGTTTGTTATAGTTTATTTTGTTTAAAATTGACTAACCTTTAAAACTTTTGGTAATTTTTCGTTATTTTTTTTTATTTAGCCAAAAATACGATATTGCTTAAACGACTAGGCGTCCTTATTGGGCGCCAAACAGCAAATTCAAATTGATGGCCAACACTAGCTGCACTCTTCTCGTACACACCAAGCTTGGGGGCGGCACAAGTTTATCGTAATTACTATTGCTGTTGCCTTGCACGGAATTTCGAATTTTCGAACACGGCTGGCCCAACAGCTGATGTGAAACTCACCACAGCAAAACCGCAATTTTTAGTCAAATAATTATGAAAGTAAAAAAATTGTAAAAATTACCAATAAATTAAGTCCAATTAATTTGTAATAAATAAGTCAATTATCCATTGTTTTATTATATATTAAGCCATAAATCATTCAAGTTTAACACACCATATCACAATTCAATTCAGTTCATGCCTTGCTCTTCTAATGCTCGCAAGTGGGGGTTCGAACTCAATTCGAAAATTCAAATGCGCGCGCCTTGAACAGCTGATGAAGCGAATGAGCAAACGTTCAGTCTATTTTTTTGGTCAGATTGCTCTTTGTTGTTGCCGTCGCGAGTTGTGGGTGCGGAAGTGTTTCTCGTTCAGTTTATTCCGTAATTTTGCGCTAAATTCGAAAACATCAGACTAGAAAAGAACAACAATTCAAAAATGGACAACATTTTTGACACAGTGAATTAATAAAAAAAAGCATAAAAAGTAAGAAGAAAAAAAAATTCAAATACATAAGTGAACATGTGTAAACACACACACACATACAAACAAATGTACAAATTGCCGCCGTCACTCAGCTGCTGCCGCGTCAAGTGTTTGATTTTGTAATATGTTTCATTTTGTTATTATGTGTGTTTGGTTTTTGTTTAGAAAACAAAAATGTATAAACAATATAAAAGTTGTCGCGTGGCCATAAGTAAATGTTACAAAAAAAATATGCCTACATTGTTATTGTTCTAACAAAAACAAACAGCACAACTAATTAAAACTGCCAACGTGTGCGTGTGTTTGTGATTGCATTTTGCAGTGTGTATTTATTTAAAATATTAAAATTCACTTTTAAACTATTTGCATGTGCATTTCGCGACAATAACAAAACAAAGTAAAAACACGCTAAACGCAAAACCAAAAAAAAATGAGAGCCAGAGAGTGCGAACTGTGTCATGCGGTAGCGGCGGCGGCGGTAGCAGCAGCGTTTGGCGATGACGCCAAAATTTTTAAAAATATCTCATTCAAATGGTCAATAAGTTCAACTAATCGACATTGTTAGGCCAAGCATTTTGGTTTAAAATTAAATTTCTTAACTATTTTTAATTGGATTGGCCCCACCACATTTGACATTTTTTTCCCTTGTGCCTCATTTTATTGTTCTTCTGCTGTTAACCAGCGTGTGTGTGTGTGTGTTTGCTTTTGGCTTTTTTTTTTTTTTTTTTTTTTTGTGTTTGCGGCGGCGTGTCATTGCACGCTCTTGCGACGCGTCGTGACTGGATTCCATTGAACATTTCTATATTTCTGTTTGTTTATTTGTCTGTAGGTAACTAATTTGTTTGAGCAACAACAGTTAGCTGCTGCTTTTCGCTTTCTGGACTTAGCTTGAGAGTTTTTAAGTTTTCCGGTTATTGTCATCATCGCACACATTTCTCTCTCTGGTCTGTCTTTTCACTCTCTGTGCTTTTGTTATCAAACGAAATACAAAAAGAAAAAAAATACAAAACCAGTTTGCCTTAACTAAAGTGTTGTTGTCTTACTAGTGCTTAACTTGGGTAGGTTTTTTTGTGTGTTTTTTGTTTTAATAACAAAAAATTACCTCATTTTACACCTTAACCTTTGCGTTTTGTGCACATTTAATTTAATTACTTTATTTTAAGCACCTCAAAATTAGTTGGAATTGAGATGGCCAAAAGATATTCACACTTGGTTAACTTTTTCGGCTTTAAAACAAAAGGCCAGATAAATATCTGATAATAATGGTAGCTTTTATATTGTTGGAAATATTGTAGATTTTCGTTTTCTTTTTTGGGGGAAATTAGGAAGAGGGTTTTGTTTTTGACTGGAAATCATACTAATATTCCCCAAATGATTTGTGATTTAATAACCAAATCCGCATCTGAAATTGAGAAAAAAGTTAGTATAAATTTGATCCAAATCTCAAATTTATAATTTTTTCCCCATTTTTAACTACACTGGATTAGCTTATGTTTGATCAACAATTACAATATTTTATATTTATTTAATTTTGGTATAAATATTATAAAAAAAAGTCGTAAATATTTCTAGACCATAACTTTAAAAAGCGCAATGATATAGAAAAACTGCAAATAAGAGGACACATTAATTGTAGTTTTTTAAGTATCGGAAAATTAAAAAAAAAAATGTATTCTTTTTTTCTGGGTTTTATTTTCAATTTTATTGTTACCTAAGGGCAACTTACATTGAATTGAAGAATTTTTTTTTATTTTTTTCGTAAAAAGATTTTCTATAAAATTTATCAAATTTTTTTTAAAAACAATTAAGTTAAAATTAAAAATCTGGAATCTTTACAACAAAATCGACATTTCGTGTTTGGTTTTGGTTGGATAGTCAAGTCGGGTTTTTTCAACGGTTTTGATTTTGTATTATCCGTTTTGTTTGACCATTCTTGGCCTTCTGTTGGGCAGCTACAAGATTCCAAAATTAAACACAGTGCTTTTTGACAAGCCTTATTAGAAACCAAGGTTTTATAATATTTAAGAATTTTTAAGAGATTGTAAATAAAGATTATCCGAAGGTGCAAGGTCGGGGCTATATGGTGGTCATGTCTTCCCAATTAGCTTCGATAATTTTTTTAGAGTGATCAAAGAAGTATGTAGTCGAGCCTTGTCATGCGATTGGCTACTCCGGAATGATTCTCTTCGATTTTATTGGCTAATTCGGATAGCTGACGACAATAAACACATAAAAACTCTAAAATTTGACTAATAGTACTTATACTCAGTTGCCTACAACTCCTCTATTTATCCATAGATTTTCTTTATCAATATCTAATCTTCTTCATAAAAGTACTATTCTCAAGCAGAACAAAAAAAAATTTTTTTTTTCTATTTTCAACCATTTACGGATTTTTGGAAAAAAATTTGCAAATTTTTTCTAAAATCTCAATTTGTTTGAAATTTTCTTTTGCTTGTAGCATTCAAACTTCTAAACCGATTGAAAAATCATCCTGTATTAGATTAGATTTTACCCTTTAAATTTGTACCTTGCTTGACTCCATCAAATGTTTTTAACTCGAGATATGGCTTAAAACGAGTCCCCGGCCCAACCCAGCACGTACATATTTCAAGAAGTTCCGACCCTGCCCAGGCCCGCCATGAAATTATATTATTCTTATCAAAGGACTCATTCCAGATGGGATAAAAATTTATTTAGGCACTATGCTTCATTTAAATAAGACAGCTTTTCTTAAGCATTCAGCGTTCAGAGCTTTCCAAAAGCGTTTCTATTCACATGAAGTATTGTAACGAAATAAATGTGTATGTTATCTGGAAGGAGGCCTTAAATGTCAAAAGTTCGTATTTTTATTTCGGAATATAATATAAATATTTGTTTTACTTAAGTCTGTTCGAAAGTCTAAATACATTAACCAAAATCAATTACATATTCTTTTATAGATCTAATATAAAGCTAAAGAGCCAGGTGCGTCTATCGTTTAAAATGCTTTTTAAAAAAGAAAAAATTCGTTCGCTCGTTACTTAGCTGACATTTTTCTTGGAAAAATTTGTAAAAGTTTTAGATCGTTCGCTTTCCAGAATGTTTAATGGGAATAGAAACAGGACGGGTCAAATGATTATCAATTTCTTCATCTATTACATTCTTTTTAAGTGTTCTCTTCTTTATAAGGTTTTGATCAAAAATTGTGGAAAATTCATGAAAATTCTGTTTGGTTGTATCAATTTTAGGAGATTCTGGCACTTATTGTTTTTTGCTCAGAGATGAAACTTTGTTTTAATTCACCCCAGTAAAATAAGTAGCAACATTTTTTCTTTGGCTCTAGTTTGCGGTATAGGCCCTAAATTAATGGTATTATAGGGAACATATTTCGAACCCGAAATTTTTTCTGTTGCATTTTGAAGTGAAGCAATTATTTTATGAATTTTCTTCAAAATATTTTTTTTGTCGGCAGTGAAGCTTGTTTAGGCTAGTGGGTATCGCATCATCTGTTTAGATTATTCCCTCAATCCTCAATCAATCAATTCCCTTCTTGCCATCAACTATAAAGCTTTCAAAAAACGACCTTAAACTAAACTACTACTTCCAACATAATAAAGCCACTATTTTTAGAGATTTTTGTGAACATCATTTGGCCATCTTAATACCAACTTTTTTTGCGGTGCTTTAAATAAAGTAATTAAATTAAATGGGCTCTAAATGCAAACGTTGGGTATAAAATAAGTTAATTTGTATTTATATTTTTTAATGTTCTACCCATTAAAGATTATATCCTTTTCTTGATATTGCGTTCACCGTTATAGAAAAATTACTTTAATATTGTCTTTTTAATAATGCACTTGTTGGACCAATAAGAACGCATCTATTGACGTGTTTTCCCTTGCATATAAATACATTAATTTTGCACTTAAAAAATACAACAAAAGCTTGTGTTTTTATCATCTATTATTGTTTCTCTGGGGGCTTATCGTCAAAAATGCTCGCACGATTGCTTTGAATAAAACAAAAATTTAATATTTTTTATTGTCGATATCGAGGGAGCAGAAATTGTTGTTAATATGATAAAGTCAACATAATGTTGTTAAAAAGAAAGAGATTTATAGCTGTGCGATAAGTGTTGTGTGTGTGTACTTTAGTAAATGGGTAATTCCGAAAAAAGTTTTAGCAATAAATTTATGTATTAAAATATTGAATTAATATTAGTTAGACGGTTTTTTAAACTTTTAACTAAGTACAAAAAGTCACAAATTAATTTGCAAATATGTCAAATGAAAAATGTCTTGTTTGGGATGTAATACAATACAATGCGACTTTCTCAGCTTTGCGAAAAAAGTGTCTGTAAATAATATTCATTTAAAATATGTAGCACGTTACAGTCAACTATTTAACTGAGATTCACAATCCATATAAGATTAAATTTAAATAGAACATAAAGAAAAACTTCAACCTCAATTTTTTTTTATGCGAAGTTTTTTTTTTATTTATCGGCATACGACCTTTGTTTTCTACAGCAAATCATTAAACTTTGACGGATTAACACTTTACTGCAAATTGATTTTTATTGGTTCCTTAAATTATTGTTATTATTATTGTTTTCTATCGAACCCGCGATGTTCCTAGTTTAGAACTCCGATTCGAGTTAAAGTTTTGCAGGCTTATTCAGAAAAAGGACCTGTACTCAGATAACATAAAAATTAAGTTCCTTACAAAATTTCATATAAATAGGGAAGCCTTTTAAAAACATTCAGCTTGCTTAGCAGTTCAACCGTGTTTCTATTTTTTTTTTAAACATTATGACTAGCTTAATTTTTAGCTCATCTGAGTACAGGCCTTTAAAAAAAAATTTGTCTAAATTGCAATAACTTCTAAGAGCTGGCAAATAAAGCTATAAAAATTGGGTCATATCATTTCCTAGTCAACTCCTTCGGTCTCCCATGATTATCCGTCAATTTCTAAGAAATTGTTTTTCCTTTTTTCCTATCTCAGTTCAATCTGATCAAACAATTCTTACTTAATTTCCCTTTATATGCAATTCCAGTTTTACCAAATCAACCAGACACGAAGATAAACAATAAGCAACCAAAGTGCAATAATACATTGGCACACATAAACCACGACAGCAAAAAAACATACAAAAAAAACTATCGCACGCCTAAGTAAATGTTTCAATATAATTTATACATAAGCGAGATCTACAACCTCCGCCACCCGCCGTCATTGAAGTAACGCGTGTAAACGTCGCGACGTTGATCGAAAAGTGTTTCGGGGTCAATGCTGTTGCTCTGTGGCTGCTGCTGCTGCCTTCGATGGTAAAAACTCATCGCTTAACTGTTTCTTGATTGTGCGGTAAGTGGACGTTTTTTCTCTTTTTATTGTTATTGTTATGTAAAAAAAAGTTGCCTTCCCGCGGCGAAGTCTGCGTCTTTCGCAATGCCCTCCCACTTGTGTGTCTGTGCTTGAAGCAGCAGCTTCATTGAGTTGTTCAATAGACTACAATATTTATGAGTGTGTGTTTTTTTTTGCCCTAGTTTTATCGGAGTGTTAATTTACTTACTCTTGATAATGCTAATTTTGACACACACACATAAATACATGTGATTAATGATTCTAGAAAATTTTGTATTTCAACTTGAACTAAATAATTTTAATATTTTTATACCAAAAGAATCACTTACGACTCCATTAAGTGTATATATTCGAGTCGGTATAGCTATGCCCGACTGTTCTTTAAAAAGTTTTTTTGTTTCTCCTGTCTTTAAGAACGCACAATGCACTATCGTTCATTTGATCGCTTCGAATCTTATTACAATAAATTTTTTGATTTTAAACCCTACAAGGCCAAGCCGAGATTCTCTTCATTTCGAGCCTTACGTACCATACCATACCATATTTAGATAGAAAGCAATTAAATTGTTAAAAATATAAAAAAATATTCAAAATTCTGGATTTTTGTTCATTTGAACATACGAGTTAATTTATTTTCAAATTAAATTTTTAAGAAGAAATTCTTAATGTAATTTTTGATCTATTTTTCAGCTACCATACCCATAACCATATTTAGATAGAAAGCAATTAAATTGTTAAAAATATAAAAAAAAATATTCAAAATTCTGGATTTTTGTTCATTTGAACATACGAGTTAATTTATTTTCAAATTAAATTTTTAAGAAGAAATTCTTAATGTAATTTTTGATCTATTTTTATACCCTTGCAGAGGGTATATTAAAATTGTCACGATGTTTGTAACGCAGTGAAAGAAGCATTTCCGACCACATAAAGTATATATATTCTTGATCAGCATGACGAGCTGAGTTCATTTCCGTCTGTCCGTCCGTCCGTCCGTCCGTCCGTCTGTCCGTCTGTTTCTATGCTATCTCCTCCCTCAGTTTTGAAGCTATCTTGATCAAACTTTGCAAAAAGTCTTTAAATACAAATACGCTGCACATTTGTCGGAATCGGCCGGATCGGATGACTATATCATATAGCTGCCATAGGAACGATCAGTCTAAAAACTAATTCTAATGAGAAAAACTTTTTTGTTATCAATGGTAGCGCCTTTCAAAAACTGCAAGGGTATTTAAAACATCGGAGTAGCCGATGTTAGCCTTCTATTTTTCTTATTTAATTAGACAAAACTTGACTAAAGCTTAACTAAGACTTTTGCTGAACCGAACCGAAAGTATTGGTTCGCAACAGGTTCAGGTTCAACTATTTTTTTCACTAGAGGTGTGGTTCAAGGTTCGGTTCACAGTAAAGGGAAAGGCGGAATTCGGGTTTGAACCGGTTCCGTTGCTTATTATTATCAAAACAACAGCAACAACATTGCTAATCGAGTAGTGTGACCAACGCGCTGGTATTTAAAAAATACCACGAAATTCATTATTTGGTGTATTTCTTAATAAATCTGGTCACACTCGACTTGCGTTCCACCTTGACGTAATCAATGTGGAAGTAAGCTAAATTACTTACTTCGTCCGTAAAGGGCTTAAGATTACGAAGTCAACAGAAGAGTTGTGCCGAATTTCGTAAAATAGTTTAAATGAACTAGTCATGAACTAATGAACTAGGTCTCAGTGTTTGAACTATAGTTAATTTTTTGAACTATTTAATTTTTGACCTACAGTTCTTTTTTTTATACACTTGCAAAGTGTATATTAGATTTGCCCAGAAGTTTGTAACGCATAGAAATATTCATTTTCGACCCCTTAAACTATATATATTCTTGATCAGCACGACGAGATGAGTTCAATTCCGTCTGTCCGTCCATCCGTCTGTCCGTCTGTCTGTTTCTACGCGAACTATGTCGGAACCGACCGGATCGGATGACTATATCATATAGCTGCCATAGGAACGATCGGTCTAAGAACTAGTTCTAGTAAGAAAAACTTTTTTGTTTTCCATCGTAGCGTCACTAATCTTGGTATATGTTACTTTCATATGCTTCCACATGATTCTGGAAAAATTGATCACAATCGGATGACTATAGCATATAGCTGCCATATAAACGGACATTCAAAAAACTAGTTCTAGTTAGAAAAACTTCTTTGTTTTTTATTGTAGCATCACCAATCGTGGTATATATTAGTTTTATATGCTTTTACAAAATTGCAAAAAAATTCATCAAAATCGGATGATTATAGCATATAGCTGCCATATAAACGGTCGGTCAAAAAACTAGTTCTAGTGAGAAAATCTTTTTTATTTTCCATCGTAGCCTCACCAATCTTGGTACATATTAGTTTTTTGTTCTTTCACCCATTTGGGGATTTTAAATTGTTATTTTTGTTGCCATGGGGGGGGCTAGTTCTAGTTAGAAAAACTGTTGAAGGGTAGCGTCTTTAAAAAACTGCAAGGGTATTCAAAACCTCGGCGTAGCCGATGTTAGCCTTCAAATCAGCACACGGGCAATGCCCAGTGCTGCATTAAAACCACCCCCAATTTATCGCCGCCCAAAAATTAACTATAGTTCAAAAGTGAATGGTTCAATAGCTCATAAAAAAATTAACTAATGAACTAGGTCATTCAAATGAATTAGATTCTTCAATTCTAGTAAAAAGCACTTTATGCATTCACTGTTTTAAAGAACATTGGATTAGACCTATATGGGGTTCCCCTTTACAAAATAATCACTTACCCGGAAAGGGAATTATTTAAGAACTAGAAAAACGGGAAATAAAATTCCATCCCCCTGGTTTACTCCATCAAAGTCGTGGGAATTAACTATAGTTAATAACTATTAGTTATATCATAAATTTAATGAAACAATTGGAATACTTAATTTAAATACGTTCGCCGAAGTCACCATATTTTTTGTTGTTAATAAATAGCCAAAGGGTCTCACAAGTTATTGCCCTTCCAATAAACAACTCAACACATAATAAAGTTCTCATCGTCGATGCGCTGCAATTTACAATTTGAAATTGGCAATTATTAAATTTGTTTTAATTGCAATGCAATTAATCAAATCCGTTTAAAGAACTATGGCAAAGTTGTTTGCCAGAAATATAAATTTCACATATGATTCCGATTCCTCTTCCTGCCAGTCTTCCGTATCTTGTACCCGGAATTGCATTCATTACTTGGCTTTAATTAGTTTCAATTTTCATATCGAGTGCAGGTCAGCTCCCTCTCCCCTCTCTCTCTCTGTCTGTCTCTCTGTCTGCCCCCTCCAATTAGTTTTTCAGTTTGTGTGTGCAATCATATAAAATTGAATGCACATTGTGCAAAATTGTGATTCATATAAATTTAGCAATTTCTCCGGAGTGCTGGCAAAATAAATTAGAAATATGCATAGAAAATAAAATAAAATTGTTGTACAAATATTTTGCCGTAACTTTTTGTTTTATTTTGGATATTTAATACACAGTGCCAAGTGGCTTTTAAAATGTTTTTTAACTGGTGAATTTTGACCCCGACGCGCCCATAAAATTTGCATGACAAAAACGCGCGTAGTCCAAGGGCTATGTTTTGGTATTCATGATAGATAGCAGCAACAACAACAATTGCCTCCTTCTCGAGGGGATGATTGTTTGTTTTTATCTGTTGCAATTAAACTTAATCACTTGTTCCAATTAGCAATTGCAATTGCGATAATTATTGTGTGTGTGCGTGCGTTTAACGCCATTAGGCGGACATAAAAATCCAGTTAACCCCCAAGCTCTCACACACACACACACATATAAAAATCCAACCAAATTACATTACTAATACGCTATGTCCAGTGCTTGGCCACACATTGCATATATATTCTGCAATTTATTTACATTTATTTTAGCGACTTTATGGGAACCACCATAAACAACAGCGGCTAATTCTATGGGTTACCCTTATCCTCCCTATCCGAGTCTAAGCTTATTTGTCTTAATGCTGTGGCCTGACCCTTTTGTTACCTTGGTTTTATTCGCGTGCTTTTGCCTGATTCGGTGACTCATGAAAAAGTACACTGCGTTGTCCCAACCCAACCACCCACCGACCGGCTGTTGTATCTTGTTTTTAGCGCCTGAATTATGCATTTTTTTTTTTATTACAATTTCTTGGCTTTTTATTGGTCATTTGTTTGTTTGTGTGTGTGAATCTGTTTTTATTAGCCCGGTCTCGGGCGTGCGCTTGTAAACAGTTTTAGCTCATATTATTTTCAATGTTTTTACAACACCCCAGGGACTTTTTTCTTGCGTATATCCTGACAGCTGGCAGGGACAATCTTGGTGGTACATTTATTTAAAATCTTACAATTGAATTCCATCTTCAAATGATTGCATTACAACAAAAGGATTTAATTTCTTATTGTATTGTGTGACTTTGGAAGCCCCACGTGTTGTTAGGCGATACCATAGAATTTCCTTTACTCTGTTTTGTTATTTAAAAGCGATTTGTGTTGTGAGTATTTATCTTGGTAAGCACAAGTATTTGAAGAATCAATTGGTTCTATTTTAAAATACAAAAATAAAAATCTTTTCAGATTTAAAATTTATTGTCAAACTGAACTTTTTAAACAAAAATGGCTATCTACTTTTTTGGTAGATCGAGATCAGCAACTTTGCGGTATGAATTGAACTAAATTTACTGCGGAACATGAGACGCACTTCACAACTAAACCGAGAGGCTTGAAAACCATTACAACAACACGCCTGTTGTTGTTGTCAATTATTGCAGACTCTGCTTGCTGGTCATAGAATACGGAACTCTCGTGAGAACAGTTAACAAAGAGTCTAAGAAACACACAACAGCCACTTTAAAAAGAGAGGAGGTTAAACTGCATTAGTTCGTGAGAAAATTAACATACGTTTTGATTGTTGTTGGTACGCCTCTCAGTTTGATATCTTATTTTCAGTGGATATGGATATGATGCTCTAATTAAATGTAAAAGATTGTTAAGTCTTTCTTCCTGCAATAGAGAAATGTTGAACAATTTTTAATATAAATTTTTGAAGGTTTTAATTTAAGTCCTCAAATTTAGAAAAATAATTTTCTATTTTAAGAAAGTTTTGTTTTAATATATGAAAATATGTTATGTAAGGGAAATCTCCAACTTTTTTGAGCGATTTTATACCCTTGCAGAAAATTTCTTAATTCTAGGTCGAATTTTTTCTAAAGCCCTATACGGACCTGCGAAGTAACGCGAAGTTTCATACAAAATTTGTGGGAAGAAGAAGCAGAAGTAATGATTCCTTCACCCTTTACTTTGACTCATACGGAGCTATGAAGTACTGTTGCGCTTAACAGCACACGAATGGAACCTATGTTAAGCCTGTGGATTTAATTTTACTTCGAGCAGCTGAAGAAACATTGTTGCAAACAATGTTACTTCACCCTACTTCTACCTTGAAGCCATCAGCAAACAATTGAAATTAAATTTTAGACGAAAAGTCAATGTTTTAATACAGTCGTAAATGCTCGTTTTAACAAGAGGTTAAATAACTGACTAAATATAGCAAAAATTCAAAAAGTTGAAAAGTCTTAATCTGATTTAAATGGGCTAAAGAATTTAAATAATCGTAGCAAAGGATTATTATGTAAACTGGATAGTCGACATTGCATTTGCTTGGTATGCACTACATCGTTTTAGCATTTGAAAACTGTTTTCATTGCAACTTTTTCAAAGTTGTTGCTAGTCAGCAAGGCTGGTCGAGAAGTTGCTTATCTTTATAAAAAAAGCAACAACATTTCTAGTCAATTAGTGTAACCATCGCTAAGGTAATTGAATAATACCAATAAACTCAAGATTTGGTGTAATTTCTTAATAAATCTGGGCACACTAGACTTACGTTCCACCTTGACTTAATATATGGTGAAGTAAGCTAAATTACTTACTTCGCAGCTCCGTATAGGGCTTAAGTGTTGAAATAACGGTACGTACCGGAATACCAAATAAAAATATTGGTAACGAATCGGAACCGAAAACCGAAATGAACTGAAAACCGAAATAGATCTTTTAACCGAAATTCTCATTTCGGTACGCACCGAAACCTATATTCGTTTCGGGATTAATCCCTGGTTAAAATAATTCTTAAAATGCAATAGAAATTGTTGTTTATTTCAAAATAAACAACAAGTTTTTCATCAAGATAGGGCAAGCAAAGCATTAGCCCCCACCTCTTTTTTCATCTTATTCGTTGTGTTCGAATTTAGCATAGCAAATATAATAGCAAAGCATAGTTTGGGGGAACCAACCAACTATGTAGAGAGACCTAACAGATTATGCATGGAGACTTCGATAACATTTAAATGCGAACGCAAATCAACACAAACGAAACGCCTTATTAAAGACAATATCCCCACAAGAAGCTGTCGCAATGACAACTAAAACAACATTTTAGTACCCCTGCCGAACGCCCGTTAAAAGAGCTTAGCTCTAAAAAGATATATCCTAGATGATGCACATTCCTACACTTTTAAGTTTAATTGGATATATATTTAGGGATAACTTTATATTTATGTTTCATGGGTTTTGAAAGTCGGTGGCCAAGATTTCTTGAAAACGGTTAATCCGATAAGTCTCAAATTTTTACAGAGGCTTCTGAACTCTATTTTCTAGTACTTAATCGATACATATTTATTTTTATACACAATTTAAAGTTAAAATTATTTATATAAAATTATAAATAGATGTTTTTTAAGAAGCCGACATTTTGTCAAAACAAATTTTTGTTTGCTTATTCCATCGATTAATTGCAAGATTTTACATTACTTAAACGAAATCCGTTTAGTTTTTTCATTTCGGATCATCCACTTCAGAGATATAGTGGTCACCGCCAAATGCCTTTTTTGGGAGGGGTTCCTGGAGATCTGCTGTAGCTGCTTTAAAAACTGTAATTTTTACAAATAAAAAGTTGTTAAATACTCTTCGAAGTTACCTTAATATGTATAGAAATGCTTAAAATTATCAATTTAGAAATTTTCTCAGGAATTTTAGTTCAAAAACCTAATTTTTTAGGGCTCCTAACTAGATGTAACCCCTTCAGGTGCTCCGAATTCGTGAAACTCGCAGAAGTAAATGTTTTTGGATGAACTGAATCTGCCTTCATTGCAATTCAACATAGATTTCTCGTAACACTTTTTTAGATTTTCCGACCTTGGAGGTGCCTTTTCCAAGATTTTATAATAAATCTGATATTTCTTTATCGATTATGCTGATCTCATTAAACAAACAAATATTTATTAATGTTTTGTAAAACCAAAGACCTAATTGACATCTCATACAAACATATTTGTTTGGCGGATTCTGCTGGTGGGACCCGCATTTTGCAACAAAACTAGTCAGCAACTGGCTTTAGGCAAACCAACTGACGTATAAATATGAAGATTTGAGCAGATAAGAAGGCTCACACAATCTAAAAATGTGATCGCCGTTCTACCGCATCAAAAAAAAAAAATACCAAAAGAAAATTCAACAATTTTTGTATATATACAAAGATCTTTGTTAAAACTAAAGAAAATATCAAACCAATTTGTACATTTTTTGCGGTTAACATTTTTCAATATTAATAAATTAAACCGAATTTTAAAAGAAACCTATGACCTTCAAATTCATTATTTCATTCATTATTTTCAATTAACACCAAAGCTTTTTTAAAATTAAAATTTTATTTCATATAAATTTATTTATAACTCGGACAAAGTTTCAGTTTCTGCAGCTGATTAATTGAACGCTGTTGTTCTCTTCCCGCCGACGGCATTTAGAAATATATTGGAGAATTAAACAAAAAAAAAACTATTTTATAAATAAACAAAAGCACACAAAATACACTCGACCTTGAGACGGCTATCAACAATTTCTTAGATCTTGAAGCTATTTTTAATGATTTTCAGGAATTAACAAATAAGTAAGTCAATCTAGCCCGACTGTAGAGAAGAGTTGGAGAATCTAGTTCGTTTGAATGACCTAAATCATTTTTTGAACTATAGTTCATTTTTTGAACACTTAGATCTAGTTCATTAGTTCATGAAAATCGTCACAACTCTACTGTAGAGTACCCTGTTTATGTTAAAGTTTGTAAACCACTGATAACTTTGCAACTGCAAACTGTAAAAGTGCTGCCCATCACGATTGTTTAAAGGAAGGTCAAAGATAGACGACTTAGTCAGTGTTTACACGATGAAGTTTGCTTCATGAAGCTCTCTTCGATTTTGTTTTGAAGCATCTTCAAAACTTCATGAGCATTTACATGATGCAGTTTGCTTCATGAAGTTCGATTTCATTTCGCCTGAGAACGCGAGCTATCGATAAGCAAATAACCCACAAATCAACCCTGCATCAGTTCAATCGGAACAAAGCAAAGGAGAATTATCGAAAAGCTCCACGCCACGGTAGGTCATGAAGCTTTGCCAGCTTCGGCTGCCCCTCTTCACCTCTTCCCCACAAACTAAAACTTCATGAAGGAAACTTCATCGTGTAAATGCGGACTTAATGAATTCTTATTAGATTCTGTCGAAATCTGTTCGAACTTGGAGAACGCCCATATCTTTTGGGAATCCATAAAGCCACCTCTTAGCGGGAAAATAGCCGTTAAGCTGCATTAAAAACCAATGTTATCATAGCATCTGGCTTCGTCCATCTACTGCATTTGGTTTATTCTTTAAAAAATTTGGCCTAAGTTTGAGTTCCTGGTTTAAACCTTGTCATAACTTAGGATTTTTACTGCACCTTTCCTATTGCTGAAGCCTTCACTTGCAGATGTCTGAATTAAGAATTCGATTTGATATTGGTTTTAACATGCCAGTGCGCCCACCTTCGTCGGGTGTAATCCAAACCAACTTTTGCCATGTGAAGCCCAATGCCTGCTCTTGAAATGGATTGACTGCTCACCAAAAATCCCGCAGCAGAAAAAAGTATGCTATGCATTTTTTTTTTTTTGTGCTGCAACCAATACTAAATGCGCCATGATTTATTAATAACTCGGCCACACTCTCACACAAACACAATCGCACTCACACTCACTCAAGTGCATCTCAATAGTACACACAATAGGGTGGGAGGGAGGTAGGGAGGAGGGGGGGCACCCATCCAATTGCAAACCGACTATTCATCTAGAGCAGACGGTCCGACTCGGTAATCTCCTTAAAATGCAATTTGTTTTGTTGCAATCAACGATTTTTGATGATGACGACGACGAGCATTGGCCAGGAGTGCGAGTGCCGTGCCCCTGTTGATGATGATGATGATCGAGTTGAGTAACAATTTGCAGCGTAGCCAAATAAATTGGTTGTTATTTTACCCCCTGCTTCTCGTTCTCTCTCTCTTTAAAAAAATGGAGATGAAAACAAAATTTGTAGGGTGCTTCTGGTTTTTTACGTGCGCACCACTTGGCTCAAATTGGTTGGCTGCCACCGTGATGCATGGCCATGGCAATGCGGTTTGAACGTTGCGACAGCCTCAACTGACGGACTGTCCGACTCACTGACTACCTGACAGACAGACAGACAGACTGGGCAGCGGGTAGCAAAATGAATGAATCACAGGCTTGAATGGTTGGATCGATCTAGGCAAACTGGAGAGGACCCACAGCCATTGTAGTTGCTAAACGGGGGGCAGCACTTGCAAATGGTTTTGGCCACCACACATTCCATGCACACTGGTCTAAAACGGAACTAGGAGGAGTAAGCACTTTTTAATTAAAACGTTGTCTTGCACACAACTTTGGACAATTCGAATGTTCGATAATAAAATGATGCAGATTTAAGAATTTCCTTGATTATTGACCTTGAGCATTTCATTAATGAATAAAGGTCACTAAAAACTATTATAGAATTTGAAAAAATATTAAGAAATAAAAGGAAATCAAAAGGAATCGTTTTTCGGTTCCAGTTCTGTTACCAAAACTTACTAATTTTACCGCTCACCACTAAAGTAAAATTTTGTAGATTTTGTAAGCGTTAATTGAAGCAATAAAACTAAAAAATGAAAAATATTGGTAACCGAAATTGTACCGATACAATGGGCGCGTTCAGCAGAGACACTTGATCCCTGATCAGCTTAATAAAACTACTCTTCTTATTTAGCATACTTTTAAGGGGTCTTGTTAAATTGACATTTGGAAAAGCTCCATGAAAACATCATATTAACACAAGAAGAAAAGGAGGCCACGTAAATTTTTCGTTTCTTCTGCTGAACAGGGCCAATGTCTCTTCTTTTTGGTTCACACAATATTGGTGCTCTCAATCAGATTGAAATCTTCATTTTGAAACGTTATCTAAGAGTATTTTAAGTCCATGCTTTTAAAAATAAAGCTTGTATTTAAAGGCTATAAAAATTTTAAAAATGATATTCATGAATTGATAAAAAAAAAGTAATGAAGAAATGGTTCCTTTACCCTTTCCATTGTGCCCATACGGAGCTGAGAAGTACTGATGCGCTTGAATGGTACTTATGTTATGAAGAAATATTGTTGCAAACAATGTTACTTCACCCTTCTTCTGCCTTGACAGCTTCAGCGAACAGGTGAAATATAATTTAAGGCAAGAATGTAAATCTTACTTTGTTTGTGTGGAAGATATAATACTGTCGTAAATGGTGGTTTTACCGGTTTTTTTGAATTACTTAATAATAATAAAAATAGGAAAAATCTACAAATTAGAGTAACTCATACACTACTTTAAATGCGCAAAAAAATTTAAATAGTCTTAGCCTAACTTAGATTAAGCAAAATGAAAGGTCGACATTGCATTTGCTTGGTGCAAAGCATATCAAAACAGTTTTCATAGCAACTTTTTCAAAGATGTTGTTGGTCAGCAAGGCTTGACGAGAAGATGCTTATCTTTGTCAAAACAACATAGCTAGTCGAGTAGTGTGACCAACCCGCCGGTAATTGAAAAATATCACGTGATTCAAGATTTGGTGTAATTTCTTAATAAATCTGGACACATTAAACTTACGTTCTACAATGCTTTTTTCGACTACAACTTGTTCCGGTCGAAGACTTTTTACGAAAAAACCAAAAATTGGGTTGATTTTTTTAAAAGCCTCAAGTGACGTGAAATTTTTTCAACGCGATATGCGTATGTGCCTAAAAGATGGAAAAAAGTCTAAGCTCACGATGTATTGTACTTTCAGAAAAACACAAATTAAGGGATGTGTTCCACATTTTGACGGCGAGTTCCGTATATTTCATCGGTCACTAGATTTGATCAAGAATGTTGGCCGATCAAATTGTCAAATAATTACAAATATCTTTCGACCTAATCTAGTCATCGTTGATAAAATTGTCACTTTTCATATAAACTTCAAAAAAGTTTATATGAAATCGACTTGTTTATACCGAAATCGTCATCGTTATGTGGAACACACCCCAAAGCCTCAAAGCTGTATAAAAAAATTCTTTAAAACTTACTTGCACGGCCCATATTTTTGATTCTTTTTCACTCCTCATTTACAGTTTTCGCTAGTCCATTTGTAACAGACTGTACTCTTAAAAAATTTGGTGCATTTAAGCATTAGTCCGCATTATGTATATGTGCGTGGTTATAGATACAAAACCGACAATTGCGCAAAAGAATCTTTTGTGTTTTCTTTCTTAAATTAAGGTGTAATCAATTTTAACTATTAAACATACTAGTAGGAATAAATTATAATTATAATAATCCCTCCGATAAAATGTTATTTTAAGTTTACTACATTCAGAAAAAAAACGGCTACCTGCGTTCTAGAACGAACGGGATAGAATTTATACCGTTTATATATAAAATTTCAAGTAATATTTGTTCTTAGTTGTACTTTAACCACAATAAGAATGAATCAGTCTTAAGTTTCAAATTTTCCCTAAATGTTCCTGAAATGAGAACAAAAATCTTAAATCAAGTACGAAATTTTTAAAGCAAGAATTTTTGTACTCAGTCGTTCTAAAACGAACGCAATAGAATTCATACCAGTTTGTACTTAAAACATTAAAAATGATAAGTTCTTTAGTGTACTTAAACTAAGTACGAATCAATTTAATAAGAACGTATCGGGATTGGTTTAAGACCATTTCGTTCTCAGAATAAGGTTTAAAAAATGTACTTTAGCCTAAGGCCCAAGATGCCATGGCATTCCAATTGGACACAAATTGTAATTGTGTTTCAATATTTTCAAATAATAATAATAATAAAAAATGTACTTAATGCATCTCGAAACGGTCTAAAAGCAAGTATTTGGGGATTGAAAAAATCAAACTTCAACCAAATATTTTGTACTTGTATTGAGGTATTTTCGTGCTTGGTGTTCTATGGACACCGTTTGCAATTCTGAGTGTTGATTTTATAATCTCAAGGCGTACTTGAAATATAAATTTTGTACTCAAATTTGGACATTCCGGACTTAGTCGGGATTTACACGATGAAGCAAACTTCATGATGTTTTTTAAAAAGCTCTAGCTCCTAGGAAAGAGGTGTAGAGGGGAAAGCTACCCCACCACACCTCTTTCCCACAAGCAAAAGCTTTTTGAGAAACTTCATGAAGTTTGCTTCATCGTGTAAATCCGGTCTTAGTGAGCTTCTTAAATCGTTTATACTCGAATTTCCCCTGATTAAGTACGGAATTCTTGAAATATTTTCTGAGTGTACAATGGTACAATGTTGCGATTCTATAAATATTGGTTCTCGTAATATTTATTTTATCGGTTTCGGTTCTAATTCTGAGTTTTAAACGGTTCCTTTCGGTAAACGGTTCTGGTTCGGGTTCATATTTGCCTTCCTGGTCTTAACAGAAACACGGATCCGTTATGAAATTTTATTCAGCTTGTTTGTTTTATGAAATTTTCACTCTGCAAGCGTACAGCGTAGCTTGTTTTACTTTAATACGTAAATAAGTCTAGATAAGAGTTTTGTTATCACTTTTGTTTATTGACATTAATATTTGATGACGAATTTAATCGCGCACTAAAATCTTGTTTGCAGTAAAATTAAAAAATCTTTAAGAGAATTTAAATAATTTCTCACTTTCGAGATCATGAAATCACGCCGGCCTCAGGGTTTAGCGAACTAGTGTGCAATAAAATTTGGTCAGGGGTTTGATTGCGTGGGGGGGGTGTGGGCGACAGGGAACACAGGTCAGTTGGTCAGGGTACTTTTTTTTTTTTTTGGCTTGGTTCGTATCTGTTACGTTTACTGCATACTTTATGGGGTGCTGGTGGTGGGTGCATTGCGTGTTTGCGCTCCTTTTGTTTGTTTGCCTACGGGCATACCACTCGTCGTTTTAGACATCTACTCGTGCATATTTTATTTGCCTGCACGTTTCACAAGCGTGTTTCAATTTGCACAAAAAAATTCACATGTCGATTGCCACTTCTCTCTGTCTATCTGTCTGAGATTGATTTCTAGCTAGGATTGTTGTCGGTCTGTCTGCATGGCACCACGCCGCGTATACGCAATGTGCATATTTTTGCATTTGTTTGCTTTTCCTCTTTTTTTTTTTTTGATGCTCTGCATTTTTATGCATTTTTGAGGAGACATTTTGTCGCCAGCTGTGTGCAGTCTGTCAATGGATTGCACATTTATTTGAATGACTGTTGATTAACCCCTTGCCAGATATTTTATATCTTAATATCAATATGTACGTGTACTGTTGGCCCCACCTACTGTCGCTTATCAAACATGGGCGACGTTGACCCTCTGCCTCCGTGCTGTGTGTTCGTGTTTTGGTTGTTATTTTAACAATTTTGCTGATTAGATTTCAACTTTTGCTCGCTGTAGCTTATTTTGCCCCCCAATGTATATATATTTGCAATCGATATATTGTTTGGCCTTGTTCAGGTCCCGGAGTTGAGGTTTTTAATTGAAATACTTTTCATTTTTATTTTTTCCTCTCCCCTGATTCTTCTTTAATTAAATGCATTTCGATTGTGACTTTTACTATACGCTGGCATGTCAAAGTTGGTCGAGGTTTTTGTTTATACTTTGGCTTGGTTTGCTTTTACTTGTGTTTACCTTTTGCACAACGATCGACTTGCACACACGACCATTTACACATACCCACTTGGTGCAATGGAGATAGAAAGTCATTGGTTACTAATCAGTGTCAGTCTCTGCTTTTTTATATATTTTTTTTTTGAGCTGACAAAATGACATGACATGGCAAAAAATGTGGGACATTAAACCGCTTAGATGAAATTTGTCAAACAAATTTAACTCACGGTGACATTTACAAATTTATTTTGATAACACTTTCCAGCAAATTTATTAAAATAACACAAAACTTCGACCTGCCATATCAGACTTTTTTGGAACGTAATAAAATAGATTTCGCAATGTTACTGACCTTTTACTTGACTTCCTAAAGTACTATTATACTTAGTTAGAAAACGCAAACTGAGTTGTGATCAAAATTATGTTTCTTCAAACTTGATATGTTCGTGGGTTGCTATTTAAGTTTCTGGCCTAGGTCACTTCTAGCCATTTTAGGACCAATTGGCCTTTTCCCAAAAAAAGTTTGGAATTTTATCGATAAAAGCTCCATACAACTCTTTCATGTGTGACCACGTTTGATATCGATTAACGATTAATCAAAAACTTACCTCGGCAGAAAAACGGAATTAACTCGTGAAAATTTTCGTGCAATCATTTTTCACAACTTTCGACGTGGATTATCACGACAAGAGTGCAGATAAAGCACCATCCTATAGCACTGTGAAAAAATGGTTTAATGAATTCAATCGCGGGCGACGCTCGCTCGAAGACGAAGGTCGTGAAGGTCGTCCAAAAACAGTCGTTGTGCCAGAAAACATTGATGCCGTGCGTGAACTGATAATGCAAGATCGTCATGTGACATACCGTGAGATTTCTTCCACCAGCATACATTCGATATTGCATGAACACCTGGGCGTAAAAAAGGTTTGTTCTCGTTGGATCCCGCACAATTTGACAATCGCTCCAAAAAAAGGCTCGTGTGGATTGGTGCAAAGAAATTTTGAAAAATATAATCGCGGTGTTTCAAAAGACGTTTATAAGATCGTCATAGGTGACGAATCATTGATCTTTGCTTATGCACCGAAACAAAACAGGAATCGAGCAGCAATGGGTCATCAAAGACGAAACACAAGACGTTAGACATTTTTATTTTAGCATTTTTCACTGAAATGGACCTTTTTATTTGTGTATTTTTATATGCTTCCACATAATTCTGGAACAAATTTATCCTAAAATCGGATCATTGTAGCATATAGCTAGCCATATAAACGTTTTTAATCTAAAAAATTACTTCTTAGTGAACAACATTTTATGAGTGTTTTTTAAAAAAATTCTGGATAGAACGTCATAAGAGCTTTTCCAGTTTGGTTTTTAGTTTGGAGTTAATAATTAACTATTTAATAAAATTAAAAAAATAATTTTACAAAAAGTATCGGCCTGCCAATTAAGGTCTCAAAAAAAATGTTAGAGGTGGTGGCCATAGGATTCCAGGACTCAAGGTTATTCGGAATGAAAAAGATAAATGAGGTTATACTAATTGATGTAATTTTGTGTACCTCAATGATAATTTTCAATATTTTTTTTTTAAAATGACCGATTTAAAAAAAATTTCGAATTTTTAGTTTTTTTTGTGTAGTTTAGTAAAAAAAAAATATATATTTTACCGGTTACATCAATTATGCATCGATTGCAACATGGCTGATCAAAATCCGTTCAGTAGAACTGCCCCAATCATGGCTACCAGGTCAAAAAACGTGGTTTCGTGAAAAACGCATTTAAAGTTTTGAGTAATTTTAAAAACTATAGCAATCTTTGTCATAAACTAGGGAATCATGGAAAATGACTGGGGATGGTGGAAATGTCAAGTAAATAAGGGATCAGGACAACTTTATTCAACGATACCCGAACTAAGCATTTGGCAACTCGATTTCTTCTGAACTATATTGACAATTAATTGCATCCCCCAAAAAAAATAACGCGGAGGTTGTAACTTGGAAAATATATTGGCCTGTTCCGGTTTTCACTTAAGTGAATTTGAATGTGATACATCATGTACATCATGGTAATAGGTATCAAACCTTAAATTACTTTTGATGCGACAAACTTGACTTCAAATGCATCAACATGATGATTCACTCAATCAATGTTATAAAACAACACATGTGTCACATTCGAATTCGACAATGCAAACGAGACAACACAAGGGCCTACTATATTATCATGTCGCATGCGTTAAACAGTGTTAACACAGCCTTAGAAATTCAGGATTCGTTCAAGTCATCTTAAGTTTTGTTAGCTAAATGTAACATTTTCACTCTAAGATCCAGTATGGGAGCAATATAAGAGCTATATGACCCAAGTCTAATATGTACATTGAAAATTGTTGTTTAAGGAGTAATGGTTTCCTGGGAAATAAATATTACGACCTCGCGTCATTTGTAGAAAAATTAACATTAATGTTAAATCTCATGTTAACATACTTCCTATCAATGTCTATTCCAAGTTCAGCAGAAAAACATACGGTAATTTGCTCAGGAACTAATGCGGGCTAAAATCTTTCTTTCTTATGAGGTTGTCTCTCTGTGTTGTTTCTGGTGTTAAGATCTGAACCTGTTTTCAAGAGAGTACTGTTTTTCTATGACCAGCAAGCAGAGGCTCTGACCATCAATATAATAATTCACGTGATCAACAACATCATGTTGCAGCGAAACACTTCCTTTGGGCAGACGTAAATATTTTGTTGCTGTGATTGATGACAGAGTTATTATCTCCGTTTGGTAACGAAAAATAACAAAAAATTAATCTTAAACAAGTTCTGTTTTCTTAGTATTTTTTGGTACAGAGTATAATAAAATCCGACTGCCGTTTTGAAGCAGAACAACATGTATAAATTGGGACGGCCAAATATTTCGGATGTTCCCGAACTGTTAGCGATACCGAAAATTTATGCAACCCAGCGATCTTGGTATCTTTTATTGTATTCCAATCCATTTGCTCAATACAAAAAATTTATCGGCTGATAGCCCATTGCGTATATTTAAAGATTTTGAACCGAGAAAAGTTTTTAAATACATCCCTTATTTAATATCACTAATCACTATAACATTTTTTAAAACGAATCATAAAACAGTAAACCAATTTAAATATTTGTCGAACAACTCACTTTCGCAAAAGATTTTGAACAACAATTTAAGTTTTCAAGCTTACAAGATTCAATTGGTGCATGAATTGAAATCACATGACGCTTATTTACATGTAAAAGAGCATAATATTACAAACTGTTGTTGCAGAGTGTTGTTTCTTTCTCTATATATATTGGCATGCACAGATGCCAGAGACAGCACACATCTAGTGGCTGCACCCTCCCACACTCGTACACACACACACACATATGATAAATCTAATCTAATCTGAGACGAAGCACTTGACGCACAGCTAGCACGTACTACGTACAAACATACGCTCCAGCAGCAGCAGCAGGAATGGGGCCTTGTGATTAAATATCTATTAACTGCCATAAATGGCTCATACGTTTTCTACAAATTTATGCAGAAATGGCCAAACAAGGCAGCTGATGTTAGTATCCCAATCATTCATTCACGACAAGAGTGATTACACATCGGCCTAGGCCAATGATAAGCCAGACAAATGCGCTGCTGTATGTATATAAATATATGCTTTATAACCAACATGCACATCATAAAACATACGCCGAAATGGGAAATGTTGCCAAGTCAGCAGCAGCAGCAGCAGTCGACATCGTTGCGTATACGCAATATTTTGCCAGCTTAGTCGAAGCCGCATGCCAAAGCCAAAGATTGGCTGCTGCTGCTTCGGTTTATTAAATTTATGCCATGCCATTTTCTAATGCGTGCCTGAAATATTTGTCGACCCACTCAACCCCCACAGCGTGACATATTTGTGTCACATCACCTGAACTTTACCTCTCTGATGTTACTTAAAAGTTTCGTTCAACTATTTTTCTAGTGTTGTGATTTTTTTTTTCTCCAACTTTTACGCTATGCCAGCCATTTTTTCTGTGTTTTTAGCCAACTTACTTGGCCTGACAAACATTTTCATTCCGCCTGTCCTGGCCTGGAATGCATTTGGCCTGCAGTCCTGCTGCTGTTAGTCCTTTAGTTTAGGGCACCCGGCACCTTTAAGTTTGCCTTGAAGGCTTTTTTTTTTGCAAATATTTGCGACTTTCGATTGAGTCATCATCAAAGGTCAAACGTTTAGTTTAGTTTTGTTTTCGATTCGTTTCGCTTTCAATTTGCCACAGTGTAAATTGCCCCTGGCCAGTTTGACAGCTGGGCTGAAACGTCAATCGCCGCAAAATTACGAGTGTGTGTGTGTGCGTGATTGAATACTATTTGTATCTATGTGAGCTGCCTATTATGTTTGCATTTTGGCTAGGCCTCTTTTGTTTGCCTGGTGGTTCTTTATGTCCATTCTTTTACTCTATACTTACAGGGTAGAGTTGGGGTATCTTAAAACCAGTTTTCTTATCGAGATATGTGCGAAATCTTTACATTGATTTATTATTATCTGCAGCAATATTAGAAAAAGTAATTGGACATTTTTATATAATACAAAAAAATTGTGTGGAGTTTACATTTTTTAAGATGGAACACAAAATTGTTCTCTTCTTTTTGGTTTTCAATAATGTTGTCCTCAAACTCAATGGTTGTCTTAGTTGATTTCAAACTAAAGGCCTGATCTCAGATGACATACATTTTATTTTCGGCACAATGCTTTATATAAATAAGACTGTTCTGTTCTTTTCTTTTCAAAAGCATTCTGATTTCAAAGCTGTGTGTTTCTATTCATATGAAGCATAGTGACGAAATTTATTTTTATGTCGTCTGAGATCAGGCCTTTAACTAAAATCTTCTTCATAGTTTAAAAAATAAATTTTGAAATTTTGATTTTTGATCAAAAAACAATAAATTACTGCTTCGGGTGAACGTAAGTTTTATATCAGTTCTCAGTCGACATAACATTATTTAAATTAGTTGACTGTATCCCCTTTACTTTAAAGAACCATTGTCTTCGATCGGTGTGCATTTTTACCTTCAGCTCATTACTATAATTAGCACTGGAATCGATGTGGCCAAACTCACGAACAGAATCTTCGCAAACACGCACGATTAGGCTTTTCTCAGGCACGACTAGGCACGAACCGAACACGAAAACAAAAAAAACTTGCATTTTTCTTTTACATTTTTGCCAAAACAATCTAGCACCATTTATTGTTGAAAACGTAAACACGTGCTTACATTTTAGACAGTCTTTAGTCTCTTGAATTGATTTGAATAAAATCCTTCCAAACTGCACTTTCTTATTTTCAGTTGTAAATTTGTATTGTTTAAAATTTCTGCTTTCTTTGCCAATTTTTTAGGAAACAAGATTACAATTAAATAAAATATTCGTGTTTCTTTACAAATTGATAAAATTACTTCACCGATGTTAATAGAAAATGGTTTGCCTTCTTAAGTTTTTATACGCCGTAATGTATGCAAATGTATGCTAGAAGCAGAAGATATCTCTATATATATAAAATTGTTTGTCCTGACTGACTGACTGAATGATTGACTGAAGGACTGACTGAAGGACTGACTGAATGACTGACTGAATGACTGACTGAATGACTGACTGAATGACTGACTGAATGACTGACTAAATGACTGACTGAATGACTGACTGAATGACTGACTGAATGACTGACTGAATGACGGACTGAATGACCGAATGAATGAATGACTGAATGACTGACTGACTGATTGGCAATCTACACAGAGCCTTAACGGTAAGATATAGAAAGCTGTAATTTTCACAGAAGTTTTCTTATCTGTTGAAAGTGGGAACAAAGGCGGATTTTTGGAAAATTCCACTCTTAAGAGGGGGAACATTTTGTTTTTCATCCGATTGACTTCAAATTCGGTTTGTAAGTGAAGTAACTGAAATAATTGGGCACCCGTTTTCCCGATTTTGGAAATCCGCGCAAAAAGAAAATGGTTGGAAAATACAATTTTTCATCCGATTGACTTGAAACTCGTTTTATAAGGATAGTTTGCAAAATAACACAAGGTAACTATCGCTTCGGGTTCTTCTACGGGTCTGTGCCAAACCACAAAACGACAAAGCCCGTAGAAGTACCCGAAGCGATTCCGATCACGGGGACTGAAACGGGCATAAAAAATTCGTCACGGGGCTGAGCCCGGCACTGCCCGCGCCCATTTTTTAGTCCATATATCAATACCTCGTACAAAAAAAAAAATTTGAGGTTCTTAACATGGCCCAGGGTCGTGATATAAGCCCTGGAATTTAAAATATCAATTTTTTCACTAAAATTTGTTGGCTAAAAAAATTCTAAAAATCTAATCTTCAACTAAAGGTAATTTTTATTTTGCTCAAAAGTGTAGCCCATTATATCTTCCAATTTCGGTTTTTGTAAAATTAATGTGGCTATTTAGATAATGAAGTTATAGCCGTATAAGTACATATTTTGTACTTCAACTTTTATCCAAATTTTCTCCCATTTAGGAAAAGTCTATAACGAAAATTTTGTATTAATGATTGCCATGATTTTTCTCTAATCAGAAAAAATGTTGTCATACTTAAATATCCATAACTTTAGCTACATAAATACCACAAAACCCGAAATTGAAAATAATAATGAGCTACAATTTGAAGCAAAATAAAAAATACCTTTAGTGTAAAAATAAATTTTAATAATTTAGTTAAGAAAAACTGGTAACAGTACAATCCAAATCTATAGAAATGTGGATGGCTAGCTTGGAGGTTTTTTGTGTTGCCCAGTGTAATTAGACATGCGATACTCTGATGTTGGAAAATCCGCCTCAGGACGGAGAAATGTCCAGAGAATTTATAATGTAAAATACTATATTTTTTCAGTTTGACTTAAAACTCGGCTTATGCATAATAGTTAGACAAGCGATTTTTAGATGTTGGAAAATCCGCCCTCAAAGAAAATGACCGGAAAATTCTAATTGGAAAAAACAATTATTCATCCGATTGACTTTAAACTCGGTTTGTAAACACATAATGGAAAATAATAAGACTCGTGATTTCTCGGTGGTGCTATTTCCGCCCAAAGGGTTGAAAAAATGTGGGCGTGTTTTATTTCAATATCGTTATTTGTGAGTCCATCTGAATGAAATAAGTTTTGTAAGCTCTATGACCCTTAGACTTCCCCAGTATGATAAAATTTTTGATGGGAAATATTCTGATTTCCAGGGCTCAAAAAATTCACAAAATTGTATAGTTTACGTAATGAAAAACCAAATCTCGCTTTATTATGGTATGACGTGCCGCCAAGGTTTTTAAGTTGCTGCATACAAATTCAACTTCCTCTTGTTCATTTTACTAATTTATCAAAGAAACTTTTGAGCTTTTAAAAATTTTGCTTGAATTTCCCTAATAAATGGAAAAATGTTTTTTCCAGGAAATTCACTGTAAAGGTCGGAATATACGTGCATTGTTTTTCAGGGGTAAACTTTTTAATTGCGCCGATCTGTATTTAATTTGGTTTAAATAGGAAAATAGTTTTAAACTTTGCGCAAATGCGCCCTCAAGGTCGGCTAATGGGTGCGGGATGGGAAACAAATTTTTCAATTTTGTAAAATCCAGACAAGTTTGGAAACATTTAATCTTTAGTTAATCTTCTCATTAAATTGCATAATAAAGTGCCTTACCCTTCAGTGATCACTCTTATCTGATGTAAGCTTGAGTTAAGTAAAATTTGTAATAAAGTGCAAATTGTTAGGTATTTTTTTCTCACTTAACTTGGCACACTTCTTCTCCTAATAGAAAAAGGCTAACTGGCTAGCCTTGGCAAACTTTCTAAACTAGAGAATAGACATGTAAAAATGCCGGGTGTCGAGTGGTCGAGTCCTTGACTAAAGTCCACCTCAACTAGCTCGTTGTCATCATTGTCGTCTCATCGTCTCTCTCATATTCTATTGTTCACCATCGTTGACCACATTTAGTTGTTGTTGTGTGTGTGTATGTGTGTGGGCTGAGGATCACATCCTGCTGCCGAGAGTTCATAAGGTTTTGTCTCCTTCTCCTTTACCATTTTTTCATCCGCATTTTGCGGGCCATTGTTCACTAATTTTGTCACGTTTGCAGCTTTTGTTCAGCAGTTCTCTTGGCCATCTTTCACTTACTCTTCTAGTAGTATATGTATGTCGTTTCAGTCTGTCTTTTGGCCCCCCTTAGGGCAGTTTCCCTTTTGGCTTTGCCTGCTTGTTTGTTTGATTAAATCTTTCTCGACGATTTGCTTTTGCCGCACTCGGATGTTTTCCCTGTCCTGACAGTTGCTTCCTACTTTGTTTGCTCTGCTGGGCTTTGTGCCTTATCGTTAGTTGGGTGGTGGAGTCCATATACATTTCAATGCATTGCAATGACTGATTTGCTCTCGTTACGTACGTCCTGTGCTTCTAGTGTTCTAATTTGCTTGCTTAAATCATTTGGTGACCATTGCGGGAGTGGCCACAAATTAGATGCAAACATTTGTAACACATTAAATGGGCCACCAGGCTACCTGGATAGGATGTGCAAAAAAGCATGAACCATCAGATGCCGGCACGTGACTTGCCTGCCCCGTTAAGTATGCTGCATATTTTTTTGTTGGTAGGCGGTAGCTCGGAACTGCTCGTCAGCGTTTGCTGTCATGTGCTGCAAAATACTTTTAAGCGCATGTTTTGAATATTCCCGCAATATTTTGCCGTCTTGGTTAGGCAGGCAAGGGCCGGAAGCGGCCCGCACACCCCCCAGCAGCAAGTTCACGCAGCTTATCTTCATGCCACCGCCGCTTGCCATCAGCTCTATAAGTATTTTTGCACAATTTTCCGCTGCTGCTTTGCCATTTTTTTTTTTCTTCCCCTTTTCATTTTGTTGGCACTGTCGCGGTGCTTTACATCTTTTTAATGTTGAAAAGCTTTACTTACTTCCGCTGGCAGCATCAGGAAGCGGAAGTTTAACTTTTGTTAAAAATTTTAGTGATTCGTGTGCCGCAGACATTTTGGCTGGCAATGGGATTGACTCCTGCGATAGCAGTTAGAAGGGAGTTAGGCATTTTTATTCACGATGCGAAAAGTTTGTTCATTTGATTGTGTTGCAGTTGTTACCTTTAGTTCATGGCTTTAGCCGCCAGCGAATAAAAAGGGAATCACTTTCCATCAATTTTGGATTTTATTGATAGTTGGTTTTGCTTCATTTTCCCCTATTTCGCAAAACGTTCCTTAAAATAAAATATTACACATTTTGTTATCCTTTCTTTACAATATTTCAGTTCTATACAAAATGTTTTAAAAAGATTTAATTGAAATTGAAGAATTTAAGTCCATTTAAAAAATAAGCAATTATCACTTATAACATGATGTATTTTTATTTATATTTCAGATAATTGTTTGAGATTTTATTTGTACATTAAGGAAACGCCTTAACAGAGGTAAGTCCAAACAATCTACTTAAGCTAATATACAAGCCCTTTAAAATCGGTTTGAATCAATGACCGTGTTCAGCAAAAGAATGTGCTCCCTGATCAATGATATATTTCTTGGTAATTTACGTAGCCTACTTTTCCTCTTGTGTTTAATATGATATTCACATGGAGCATTTTCAAATGTCAATTAAACAAGACCACCTAAAAGTATGCTAAATAATAAGATCAGTTTTTTTAAGCTGATCACTGATCAAGAGTCTCTGCTGAACGCGCCCAATGTTTTAGGGTCTCTTTTGAACCATGAAGCGAATATATGTAAGTTTAGGTCATTAACTTGAACCTGAACCCGAACCGGACCTTTATCATTACATACACATGATACATGATTTTGAAAGTAAAAACTGAAATAAATATGTAGGTTGCTATATATATATTTCTGGCCTAATAATGAAAACGCGAATATTTATGATTAAAAATGGTTTTATTGTTTTTTAAAGTATTCTCCAGCAAGATTTATACACTTTTCCATGCGCTCAAACCAATTGCCGAAGCACTTTTTCCACTCCGATTGAGACACCTCCAAAACATGGTTTTTGAACTCTTCAACAGCATCTTCTGGCGATGAAAATCGTTGACCAAGTCAGGGCTGTACGGCGGATGACCCATCAATTCGACGTTTTGGGCGGTCAAAAAGGCGCTGGTGTGAGCTGATGTGTGAGAGCTCGCATTGTCATGGTGCACAATGATCTGTCTTCTCTTGTTCGTTTTTCGTACCACTCAGAAGTGACCGTCTTACGTTGCTCAAGCGGAACAGTCGCCACATGAACAGTTTTACCATAGAAACAGGCGACCATTTGCTTCGAAGTGCTTCTCCCACGAACGACTTCGTTGGATTTGGCTCGTCTTCTAAGACCCACACCGGTCGATTGCTGTTTTGTTTCGGGCTCCATGATTCGTCTTCTTATAAACGTCTTTTGAAACACCGCGATTATATTTTTTCAAAATTTCTTTGCACCAATCCACACGAGTCTTTTTTTGAGCGATTGTCAAATTGTGCGGGATACAACGAGAACAAACCTTTTTTACGCCCAGGTGTTCATGTTATATCGAATGTATGCTGGTGGAAGAAATGCTTAAGGTTGCCTTTATCTCACGGTAGGTCACATGACGATCTTGCATTATCAGTTCACGCACGGCATCAATGTTTTCTGGCACAACGACTGTTTTTGGATGAACTTCACGACCTTCGTCTTCGAGCGAGCGTCGCCCGCGATTCATTAATTCATTAAACCAATTTTTCACAGTGCTATAGGATGGTGCTTCATCGCCATACAAATGCACTCTTGTCGTGATAATCCACGTCGAAAGTTGTGAAAAATGATTGCACGAAAATTTTCACGAGTTAATTCCATTTTTCTGTCGAGATAAGTTTTTGATTAATCGTTAATCGATATCAAACGTGGTCACACATGTAAGAGTTGTATGGAGCTTTTATCGATAAAAGTCCAAACTTTTTTTTTGGGAAAAGGCCAATTGGTCCTAAAATGGCTAGAAGTGACCTAAGCCAGAAATTTGAATAGCAACCCACGTAGCCGAATGGGTCAGAATTGGTCTTTATATTTATAAGAATTTTTTTAAAATAAATATTTCTTTTTCAGCCAGTGCGGTTGTTTGATTTATAAACTTGTTCTCTAATTATGTAAATTTTGTTGCATTTTTATTAGCTTATTTGGCCAAGTTTTGGCCTGTTTGAACCGAACACACATATTGTAATTTATACTATCATACGTTTGTACTATTGTTGGTCCTTCTGCACGGACTTATGTTCTGATAGTTGCGTTTTCAATTAAGATTTCAATATCGATATATACTTGCTTGCATATAAGATTTTATTATTTCAATTTTGAACTATTCTCACACACGCTCACACACAATTTTAGACCACATTTTATGCTGAACAGTCAATATGTTAATGCCGGCTTCTGTTTTATATGGCTCCTGTTAACGACATGTGTGGTACGCACGACTATGGAGTGTGGAGTGGAGTGTGTCAAAAACCATTTATCCTAATGCGTCCACAGACAGACAGACAGTTGGTGCCTGCCTGCATACTGACGTCTGTCCCATCTGGCTGACCTGCGGCACGCGCAAAAATTTAAGCCCTGGACTTTAATAGTTTTCATCACAACATTTCGTAATCTCTTCCACCTGCTGCTGCTGCCTTGCTGCTGCTAGCAAGCAGTGTCTATGCCTGAGCAGCTTATAACTTTGCAACGTGGCAACGACTGGCTCCCCATAGAATTTCCACGCGGGCAAAGTTCACTCGCTTTGGCAAAAGTTACAGAAGTCGGCCAAAAGCAGCAAACTAACAGCAAACAGGCAGAGCTCGTTATTATTATTATTATTATTTCTGGCTTATATTCGATGCGTGCGCCGTGCAAAATCCGTTGGCGTACTTTTCTAAAGACACGGTGGAAGGAAGGGGTAGGCAGGGCGTAACTTTTCAACTTTTAAATAAAAGTAGCTACAGATTTGGCGTGAACTTCTGCCGATTGCATGTTGCACGGCCATGGCTTTTAGCGTTGCATGTTGCAGCAGTCACGCCCCCGCACACACACACACACACACATGCACATGGATAACGGAAATGCATTTTCAGTGGCCGTCAAGAAAGCAAGAGAAAGCCATTTCACTTTATTTTTACGAGCATTTATTGTCCGCCTCACGATGGACGTTTTATTTCAGTTCACCCGCCGTTTCAATTTGCACAGCGTTAAATGTAATCACGCTTACCGAAACTTTACCCTAGTGGTGAAAGCAAGTTTCCAGGCAAATTTTATATAATGTTGTTTAGCGTTTGCCTCACATAAACGGAAACGCCATTTTAGAAATGAAAATTAAGGAAGTAGCTCTCTAAGCTTAAAATTGGTCATTTCCATCTGTCAACTCGAATAAATAATTTTTGTTGCATTCAATATTTTGCAATATATAATAATCTTACCAAAACAGCCTTTGTTCGGTGCAATTCTCGCATACTTTTTCGTAAAATTTTATTGTTTTATTCTAATATTTCATTAATTCTCATCGAGCCTTTGAAAAAATGTTTGTAAAATTAAAATTTTGGAAGGTAATTATCTAATAATGATTTTTGATTCTGTAGATTAGATCCCCAAATGTAGAGTGAAAAACAATTTGGTGACTTTTTATACCTCTCACTTCAGGGGCAACTACCCCATTGTACCAGGCCACATAATGAAATAAGTAACCAATAGAACGAAGATTTAGAGAAGCCATCATCTTCGTCCAATATTAAACAAAAAGCAAGTAATAGCGCTACAGTCGAGTTCCCCGACTACGAAATACCCTGTACCCTTGATTTTGTGTGTTTTTATACGCATATTTTTTTCAAATCAGAAACATTCTTCATTTTCGTATGGTATACATTAGAGGTGGAGAACTATCGATCGCGCTATCGGCACTATCGATATTTGGACGCTATCGAGTCGCCAGTTTTTTTTTAAGTTTAACAAAATAATAATTTCGCTTTAAAACGTTATTTACCAAATCTTAGCTCATCAGAGTTGATTAGTCAAATTAATCTTAGTGTTCCTTATAAACCGACTCTGAGGTGGAGAACTATCGATAGTCAGGACCATAGATAGTCAACGATAGTTTTTTTGAAAACCATCGATAGTCCACGATAGTTTTCGAGAGTATGTTAATTAAACGCTCATGTTTAAAAATTCAAAATTTTAAGATAATTTATTGAAAAATGAACTTCAAATATCGTTTCCGTCACTTTTGGTTTAAACTTTGGCATTATTATTGGGTTGTGGGTCCCGATTAAATATATATACCATATCATTTGTAAGAAACTCTGATGCTTGCATTCAAATAATGCTGAATATCGTATTTTTTTAACCTAGGGTCTTAAATAGAGGTCAATTTTTTTTAGAATTTTGTTAGTTGTTTCGACGTTGACGTACAATGCGCAGTACGTTCAAGTGGCCCAAGCGTCACCAAGCCGAAGCTTGTAAAATAGCAGCTCACCTCCCGCCCAACCGACCGTGGGGCTCAGCCACAAATGTGTGACACGAAAACGCGTAGGAAAACACTAAATAAAGGCAAAATACGTGATGAATTCGTTGAAAAAGAGGTTTTGATACCAGGCAGAGATTCTTCTAAGTACTCGGTAGAGTTTATTGCAATCAGCACAAAGAACACGAATCGGCTCAAGCATGAAAAGCATAGTTTGACAATTTTTAAAGATTAGTGGATAAAGTTCAGAGTCGGTTTAAAAGGAAAACTCAGATTAATTTAACTGATCAACTCTAATGAGTTTAGATTGGGTGAATAACGTTTTTAAGCGCAATTATTATTTTTTTTTTAGCTTGCGAAAAAAACGATGTAAAACTATCGTTAGTACACGGCTACTATCGATGACGACTCGATAGCGCCCAAATATCGATAGTGCCGATAGTGCGATCGATAGTTCCCCACCTCTAGTATACACCTATTTACATGTAAAAGGACGTGACTTTATCTGTTTTTTTTTTTCTGTGAATCAACGCGATCATTCAGACGGACATACAGACCGACAGACGGACTGACATGACTATATTGACTTCGCTGTTGATGCTGTTCATTTGCACGAACTCATTAAGCAATAAATATAAAAGCATTAATCGTTAAGGGGGGTCCTCTGGTTTGAAGCACTGATTTTTAAGCATTTTTGGGTTTTTTTTTATGTAAAGACCAATGAAGTGATAGAACTTTTAACCATTTATTTATACATAATTCAAGAGTATAGAGTTAAATTTTTAGCTTAAAATATTTTGTAGAACCAAAGTAATAGTGGTCTGAAGACACCCGCATCGAAAAATGGACGCCCACTTCCTCCATGATATCAGCTGATTGGCTTATCTAAAACCATAAAACCCGGCGGACTTTAAACTGTATACTTAAATACACCAAGTGGACTACGATCAAAATTTTTTTTTTTTTTTTGTAAATTGGATTTTTGACAGACTTCGGAACAAAAAAGTACGAATTTCAGATATTTTTTTTGTCAACTTTTTGATAAAAAAAAAAAAAATTAATTTTCAAAATTTTGGGATGATAATAGTCCACTCTATGCGTCTAGATGTATTGAGTAGACCCTACAAATTAAAGTAAATTGGCCAAGCCGTTTTTGAGTTATAATGGAGGAAAGTTTAAAAAATCTGGTTTTGAGATAAACGCGTTAAAAGTTTCAAGTACACTTATAACTATAAATAACTCCTGTTCCTTTCTAATTGCTGTATCTTTACAATGGCTTCGAATATCAAAAAATCACTATAAGGACTTTTAAAAAAATTCAATTTTCTGAACCCATCAAAGCAGAGGGAGGACCCCCTTAAATTATTATTATTTTCTGATATTTATTTTGTAGCGATCTTTCTTAGAAATATCTCAAAATAATTTAGTGCTTTTAATCTTATTCCACTACGTGCTGTGGTTTTTGACTGTAGTTTCTGTTTAATCCATTGCAGCTTTTTACTTGTCCTCCTCTTACTCCTTTCATTACTATACTTTCTTACCTTACCCGCCCCACAGTTGGCATTTTATATAACTTACTAAAATCCTGCTTGCCCATAGCATCTTTCGTGGCTTCTGCCCCACAGGCGATGACATCACGATGTCGCTACGCAGTAAAAGCATTATGGCAAATTGTTTTAAGCTGTGCAAAAATGCCATCAAAATCAGTTGACTATGCAAAGCAGCGACGCCAAAGTTAAGGAAGGGCCCAATGATCCAGGGTGGCTGGGAGAGGGGTGAGGAGGGGGGACATTTGTTGCTGTTGGCTGGGCATTGCATTTTATGGCTTGTGCATGTCAGCCATTGTTGTGGCCATTTCCAAAAGAGCTTTCTTCGCCAAGTCTTTAGCTTGAACTTTGCCTGGACTCTCTAGGGAGAAGGGGTGGTCAGAGCTGGTCAGTAAGGCAACAGCAACAACAACAACAGCTGCTCACTGCTTGACTCTGATTTGTAAGCATATGCAAGATGTTAAAATGGAAAGGAAATGCGGATATGAATGGGAAAATTAATTTAATGACTTGGTATGGAAATTGTGAAGACAACATGCAGGGGCGAAGTGGAATGTGAAAAGTACATGGGTAGCTCATAAAACGTAATATAAGAATTCCAATTATATTGTTGTTGTTGTTGTTGTAGCACTTCTGTGCATGCTTTGAACTGGGTCAAAAGTCAGCTTCAGTAAAGAAGCAAATTAATAGAAACTAGATTTTAAATAAACTGGGATAAGGTTTCATTTGCCCTAAATTTGTGTTTAGAATA